>BFEA01000031.1:4711920-4735671 GCA_003427395.1 Chara braunii
AGAGAGAGAGAGAGAGAGAGAGAGAGAGAGAGAGAGAGAGAGAGAGAGAGAGAGAGAGAGAGAGAGAGAGAGAGAGAGAGAGAGATGGAGAGAAGATGGTGTGCTGAAAAGGGAATTGTTTTCTTCGCATCATCTGTTCAATTTGGATCTCTCGCTTTGGTGTCCTCAATTGCGACAGTTTTTTTACTTTCCTATCTTTTCTTGGATTGATGTATGAAGCATCTTTATCTCCCCCACCTCTTCGTTTTGATTGTCTGAAGGATTGGTGATTGTAGAAACAAGGGCGCAAGAAATAAACGCCTTGCGGATGTGTGAAGATATGTATGTGAATCCGCCCACTTGTGACATAGTAATGCCCTTGTGATGATCCGACGTGTGATTCGTTGTTTCCCGCAAACCAACCGGGATCGAGGTAGATATATGTACAACGAGCCGGGCGCGGTCTGTGTATATGTCTGAGTATGGGTTGGATTTTTCTCATGCCTGAATTGCACACAATTGATATATCTGATGTATAAGAACGCAATGACCATCCGATCTATCTGAATTGATTCGGATTCGGCGGGAACCGGTCAGGTGCATGCACATATATGAGTGATCGCTAAACGACAGTATGAGTTAAGCCCCCCTTGCCCAACATGGATGTTCGCCTGCCATTCTGGATCATGGACCGTGCATGTTTGAGGACCCCGAGTACAGGGAATACTGGGGTAACAAACAACTCTTCCGCCGATCGAAATTACGACTTCCAATTTACTCCTGTCAAACGGAGGACGATCGGCAGTGTGCTCGGGACTTTCACCAGGCCCTTGGACGGAATTCCCGAACTCGAGATTACCCCAACCCCCGTAATTATCAGTACCATCTTACATCGGGGTTCGTCATAATTGAAACCGACTTCCCTCCATTCTATCTCCTTCTCCCCTATCACCATCTGACGGTAGTTCCCTGGGATTCGATCACGCACTGCTGGCCCCGAAGGCCGTGTTTTGAGTGCTATCAGTACAACACCTACCGGGCGACGGGATTCGTACAACGGACCCGCTTTGAAGCTGAGCACCGAGAACACAGTCTCTGGCTGACGCCGTTCACGTCAGACTCGCTTTTCCATCCCCGAACCTTGACACAGGAGATCTCAGTTCCAACCTGGGACTCCACCCCACTTTCCTAAAATCCTTGGCACACCCCTACTTTGCACTGTTGGGCCCCCTATCACTCCGAAAACAGGAAGTTGTGTTGGGCGTGTGGTGGGCATCACAGCCCTACATAGGCTATGTTCCCAGGACAATCATCTGATTTGGGCAGACAGGAACAGAGCCCGCTTTGATAACAGGCCATACTCTGATGTGGAAATGAAAGGGGCAATGAAGAGTGGTCTCAGGCGAGCAACCTGATAGCTCGGGGTGGCGTAGGAGAGTTGGTTGTGGCAGGGGKTCACGGCGCACCCGGTGGTGGTTCTTGCGGATGTGAGCCCAAGGCAATGGCTTGGACTGGGTCCACAGTACCACAGCACTCCCTGTCTGGTTTTGTGCAAGTGGCTGCAGTAGTAGAGTTGAGGTTAACAGTACATTCTAGGGGATGGTAGGCGGAGGCAAGAACTAGGGAAGGATTCGTAGCAGTAGGCTGGGGGAGCGGTAACTAGTAGGGGGACCAGCGATGTCATTCAGAGAGGGGGAGGTTAGAGAGTGTGGACTCTGTGAGGGTATAGGGGGCCATTTGGTAATTACAGACACAGTGTTCTGTTAGGAGAGGGTCAGCGTTGAAGGGACGAGGTTCCGGTGGGTAGGTTAGACCTGGGAGCCGTAATAGGCTCTGACAGTGTAGTACTTGGGGTAGGGTAGAGGTTCTGTTCTGATTGGTTACTCTTTACACCATTATTGATGGAGTTTGCAATGGCATGAGGTGGAAGTCTGATTGGTTGCATTGGTGATTGGTTGTGGTTAATGAAGCCCTCTGGGACATCCGTTAAAATTGGAGTGATTCAGAGAAGATTAGCATAGCCCCCGCACAAGGATGACACACATAAATTGAGAAAAAAGATAAGAGAAAACTACGGCACAGTCAGGGTTACAGTTTGTAATTGCATTTGGAACTGCGTTTTAGTAGTTTAGTCAGGGTCCGAGATTCAATTGCATTTAAAACTGCGTTTTAGCACTTTGAAACTCGGGCTGGCTTTTTCTAGCAGTTGAGTCAGGCAGATGGCCGTTTTGTTTTTTTTTTTGGTTGCGTGCCGTAACACGCCGTGCCGCTCCGCGGCTGCGAAAAAAACAAAAAAACAAAAAAAAACAGCCCCGTGGTTGGGCCACAGCCAGATGTCTCGGCCAAAGCCCAGACTGGGCACGGCCGAGATGTCTCGGCCACACCCCTGATTGACCACGTTCGAGATGTCTCAGCCACAACCCAGATTCGCAGGTACTACTCTTCACAGGCAAACGCGAAGTCTCAAGAGTAGCCTACTCCGAAGAAGTGGGGGGCTCGGGGCAGGGATGGAGGCCAAAAACAGAAAAAAGAAAAAGATGAAATAAAAAAATAAAGAAACGAGGAACTTCGAATCCACCTAAGTCAGGAAGGCCCTCACCGCACCAGTGCTTTGAGGAATGTATCTTGCCAAGAAGTGAGGAAAATGAAACAGGTCGTTTTCCTTTTTTGTTTCTTGTGTGAGGTCCTTGTAGCGCCCTGCCAGCCAGGCAGGGCGCAGGGCGGATTCTACGCGAGGCACCTACTATGCCTCGCTTCATTCAGTTCCAGACAAACACTGTAGCATCCTGTATAGGACCGCAATCACAACATAAGGGATGTTTTTTTTTTTTTTTTTCAATCTGTTGTTCGTGGATAGACGAGGGCCCTGACTGAACTGCCAAATCGCAGTTTCAAGTGCACTTGAAACTTGAAACTTGGGCCCTGACTAAACTGCCAAATCGCGAGTTTCAAGTGCACTTGAAACTTGGGCCCTGACTAAACTGCCAAATCGCAGTTTCAAGTGCAATTACAAACTGCTTTCGTGACTGCGCCGTAGTTAGCCCAAAAAAAAAAAAAATAACATCCATATGAATGATTAGGGGGTTGTCCCCAAAAAAACAGAAAGGGTGGTCGGGGGGGCGCGTTGCGGCCGAGCGAATTAGCGTTAGAGCGCTCCGCTCCGAACCAACGTAGGCGACGAAGTTACCACACTGACTTCACGCCTGTACTTCGTCGTTACCTCCGCCATCGCCGACGGAGAACGAGAGGTCCTATTCTCTCACACATCGTGAGCTGCGACTAGGTCGACAGGATCCTCATCGAAGTAGCCGATACCCCCGCAGAAGGTCATCTCAGCGAGTGCGTTCGGTTCAAGTGGCTTTCCTTCCAAGCGCATCCATAACTTCAAGCGGGTTTACTCTGCTAGGTTAGATGGTCGATAGTGTTTGCACGGATTCACCGCAGGTAGCGGGAACATCTCATAGACCGCCGAGGCAAGCGGTAAGATTCTCTAAGTTGGTTCCTCCCAGGGACAGGTGGGGGTCAGTGAGGGTGACTAGATGACGCTCCGTTCACTTTAAACTCTACCTCTCTATCACAGGGCCGAGACCCATTTCCTGGTGATAGAGTGGGAGGGGGACTTGATTCCACTTAGTGTGGAGATCGTGTCAGCTTTCCGCCCTCATCCCGAGGTTATTACCTCATTACCAAGTGTACTTGATGAACAAAGGGAACCGGTCTTGTAGACTATCACGGCCGTTAGTACGCGTTCGCGGGTGTAATACATTCGCGGTTACTATTGGTAGATAGCGGGGCTTGGCAGTCAAGGGAGTTTTTACCATCTAGAGGCGAAGTACAAGAAGTATCAGCAGGGAATTTTAGTCGAGAGTCTGTTTTTCGTTAATACGAGCCATAGTGAGGTAACCTATCTCGCTTGATGGACCCTGCTGCCCATCGGGGGCGATTTCACTCAGGCGATCTCATGGGCGCGACACAATAGATAGGTATCTTCCTATTCTCAGGCCCGACTACGGTTTTTAGGTGAGATCGAAGAATTCGTGGCGGGTCGTTCCGCCCCCAGACAGTACACAGGACTACATACATCGGAAGTCTATGCCTTGGTACTCTGCAGGGTGAGCGGTCAGGTGCTTTCACACGATCCCAACCGCGGCCACCGCCTTAACCGCGCCTACTCTGCACAGGGGAGAGGGCTTCATCGGGGACTCAGCATGACAACGTACGGCATCACCTGGCGGGTCGGAATTCGGGGGTTCCGCTCCCCGGAAATACGCGCCTAGCAGGATAAGCCTACACCTGGACGGCCCAACGGACTAGATCCCTGGGACGACTCTCATTGTAACCCTGCTGGGGAAGTGATTAGGTGCTCTCGCTGAGTGCATCCGCTGCCATCACTACCGATGGAAGGGGTAGCGAGTCAGAGGGAGAGGCCCCCGATCCCGCCAGCAGATTACTGGGAAGTAGAAGACAAGGTTCGTCACTCGCTTGGTCAATGTTACGACGAGGAAGTACTTCAAGTTACCCCAGATGTGGGGGAGGTGGTCAGCGACGAGAAAGGCAAGCGCTTTAAGGTTAATGGCTCCTTGGGTGAGATTAAAGAGAGGTGGCTGAAGGAACGTACGGTCATCTTCGTCTTCTAGGACGAATCAAGGAACCTAGCACGGACTGTGAAGGAGGATCTAGTGAGAGCGTACTGAAGCATGTCCACGCCCCTGAGATGGACAAATCTCGGCCAAAACTGATGAACATGAAGTTAGATATGGATCCGCAAGCAAGGTTTCGAGTGGAAGACTCACTGACGATTGAATCCCTTAAAGGTGAGTTGTGGAAGGTGGAGGTGGCGACTCCGAATTCCAACTGTTGTCGGAAGTGTAGGTGGTACTTCCACACTAAAGACAACTGCCCGAGGAATGCCACTGAAAATTGGCCACGTCGTCAGTGGGCTAACTCCAGGCTCCCCCGTCAAAGCTCTACACTGTCAGCGGCTTCGGCTAACGCAGCTCCTCCACCTGCAGCAACATCAATAGCCTCAAGTCAATCGGCACAAGTAAGATCAAACAGGGATGACAAAGGGATTGGGTCTCTCCATCATGGTACCGCAATGATCCGAGAAGATCACCACACTCAGGCGTACAACAGTGGGGAACAGCAGCTCCATGCAGCAGCTCCGCTTCCAGGCCCCCAATTTGCCATTCCTCCACTGAGCCGCCCAGATGTCTATCAGGCACCGTATCATACCGGCCTCTCCCACCCCCCGGCTCCCCAACCTTAGTGGTTTATGCCCCCTCAATGGCAGGGACAGTACCCTCACCTGTTTCCCCCCCCTCCTCCCATCCACCAACAAACCTGCCAACTAGTCACGGCCGACACACACCTTGCTCCAGCATACTCAGGTGCTCAACCCCCGCCAAGTCACAACTACCATCAACCATCCTTCGCACACTTCCCAGGCCCTCTGTACGCTGAGGACGGTAGAATGCTAGGCCAAACAGACCAGTGGCAACCCCTTTCATCAAGGCCGCTGGGACAGGGGACAGAGGTGCTTTACCGGGAGGTCGGTGGAGCCAGAGGAGTGGGCATGGAACCGCAGTACTCCGCGTTAGTCAGTACTCGAGTCAGGGAGAGTGGGCGACCAGGAGGGGAAACCTCGATAGGAAAAGTGACCGATGGGAGGGCAGAAAGATCCTTCATTTCAGCCTCCTCCAAATCGAGGGTGGTTATGGGCAGTGAGCTCGTAGGTGACGATGCAGCCAGGATTGTTACAGGTAGGGGCGAGGCGGAAGGACTGTATGCTGAAGGCTCAGAATCCTCAACAGACAGCTCAGCGGGTTCACACAGGAGGGGAGGCTCGGATACCGGGAACAAGCAGGGAGGGCAGTGCAGAGGCAACCCACTTTACCAGGGGAAGGAGATAGCTTACGAGAACAGAGATAATGTAGAGAGGAGGATAGTTCCCCTGGTATGTTCAAGAGGTAAGGACTCTGTCTTTTTCCTAGGGATGGCCGATGAGGAGGGCATGCGTTACTTGCCGTCTGAAGCAGTGGCAAAGACCCCGTCTCCGATCGAGATTGTATCCCACACGAAGAACCTTTTTGGTGACGCCTTCCCGCTGAGGATTGTCCCTAGATCAACGATGATTAACCTGGTCATTGAACTACAAGACAAGACCTACAAACTGTACTTCCCTCTAATAGATGCTAGGATCGACTCAGTCATAGCCAACTCCCTTTCCCAGGCAGGAGTCAATTGGTTTCAGTTACATGCAGTAAGAGAGCTGAATAGCCATGAATTAGAATCGATAGCTATCACGACTGAGATCTCTGCGTTGGTACTATTGAACGTCAATGACAAGTTGGGGATAGCAGGAAACCTTCATTCCCAGTTCCTGGCAAACTCGCTGCTAGAAGCTTGGCGCTCGCCGTCTCAGTCCAGCAACTCAAGGTCCTCAAGGCGATCCAGTCCGATGCTGAGATCCCCGCAGCCGGAGCAGGCAAGGTGGGCGGATCAGTCCCAGTCACATGTAACCCCCCCCATCCAACATCTAGGGGATGATCAGACCCATCATGGTTAAGCTGACACTACCCACGTGGAACGTCAGGGGGATGGGGGACACCTCGGACAGGGAAAAAAGGAAGAGGATCAAGAGCTGGGTGGCACGGGAAAAGGTGGACTGTATCTGCGTGCAGGAATCGAAATTGAATGAGGGAAAGCTCGCAACATTGAACAACTGGTGGGAGGGACCGCAGGTCTGGTCCCTGCCTCAGGGCACAAAGGGTGGAGTAGGCTTACTCCTTCATCGGAAATGGCAACCTCAGAAGGTAGACTCAGAAGCGGATCTGTGGGGTAAGTGGGCTTGGATCAGATAAGGTCTAGGTCAATGGGACTGGGTGATCATAACGGTGTATGCCCCGTCAGAATTACACTCCCGCTGCACCTTTTTTCAGAATCTGCACGCGGTCATTCCCGCAGCAGACCGGCTAATCCTGACAGGGGATTGGAACGTCTCTCTTGATGAAGCCTTAACTGGGGGCACGCGCACAGCAGGGAGGAAGGATGTGGGACTGTTACTGGACCTGATACAAGACAAAGAGCTGATGGACCTGTTAAGGGCGTTAAACCCTGATGAACTGGGCTTCATCTGGTACTCGAATGTAAGGAGGGACAATGGCGAAGTATGCAGACGGCGGCTAGATTTGTTTGTGGTAAAGAGCTCCCTGGCACAGCAGGTTACGGTGATCAGGGCCATTTCCGACTCCCTCTCGGATCACAAACCAGTGTTAGCGGAGGTAGTGGTGGACTCCCTAGGTGAGAGGGGGAGAGGTTATTTTAAGTTGAATTCCCAAAACCTGGAGGAAAGGGGTCTGAGAGAGTGGGTTGCGGAGCATATGGAAGCCTGGGAATCGGCAAGACCGCATTTTCCCTCTACGGCGGAATGGTTGGAAGGGGGATTAGCCACAATCTCGGGGATGATGGACATCTCCTCACGGCTTCTAGCTAGGGAACGGAACAAAGAAGAGGAGGCTTGTAGGAAGGCAGTGGAAGCAGCGGAGAGGAGGATGGAGATTCACCCCATTTCAGAACTGGTCTGGGCCAGAGAAAGGGAAAAGCACTTGGCAAACTGGGACAAACTGCAACTGGACAAACAGGGGAGGTGGGAGGAAACTCTGAAGCTCAAGGGCATTATGGTTCAAGATCGACTCACCAAAGAAACGTTCCGCAAGCTTCTACCGAGCGCCTCCTTCCATCAGGTAGTGTAGCTGGACCATCCGTTTGATCAAACAGCTCCTCCGGCCACAGGGTCAGCAGAAATGTTGGAGTACGCAAGGCTGTACTACTCGGATATCCTCACCGCACGCAGGTGGGAGGACACTGTACACTCAGACTTGTCTTAAGAGGTGGATATGTCGAAGGACACGGAGGTGCAGTTGACTACTACGGAGAAACTAGTGCTAGACAGACCAATGACCTCAGAGGAATTGCAGCATACACTCAAGGACATGGCGAATGGCAAGTGTCCGGGTATCAACGAACTGACGGTAGAGTTCTACCGAGCATGCTGGGGGGCGTTCGCACCTGCGTTGGTGCAGGTATACAACGAGGTGCTAACAGGTGGCAATCTGGGAGAGCTGATGACGCATGGCGTCATCTCAGTGATGTTCAAGAAGGGCGACAAGGCCAATGTTAGGAACTACAGGCCAATCTCGGTTCTCAACGTGGACTACAAAATTTTAGCCAAGACGGTAGCAATCCGACTGAGGAATATTCTCCCAAGGTTGATCGAGAGGGACCAAGGGGCGTTCGTCCAGGGTAGGTCTATTTTTGTAAATATTCTGACTGCTATTGAGTCAATCGAGGTGGTACAGGCGGAACACAGGGATGTTGCGATTCTGCTGTTAGACATGGAGAAAGCGTACGACAGGGTAGGCTGGTCCTTCGTTCTCACTACCTTGAGAAAGATGGGTTTTGGAGAGGGTTTCTGCAGATGGGTGATCGCCCTATACACTTTCTCAACCTCGTCAGTTCTGGTTAACGGCCACCTATCCCGCCCCTTCCACCTCACTCGTTCCCTGCGGCAAGGCTGCCCTCTCGCCCCTCTTCTCTTTGTCCTTCAGCTAGAGGTACCTCTGAACTGCATGAGGAAACATCCGCTGATTCGGGGCCTGAGACTGTCGGCGGACAGGGATTGTAGGGTGAAAGCCCTAGCGGATGATCTCTTCATTGTAACAGAAGAACACCCTCTCCTCCCTGGTGGCTGTCAAGTCAGTCCTAGTGGATTATGCACAGCTGTCGAAGGCGCAGGTAAACTGGAACAAGTCCACTTACCTCCTCCCTGCAGATTTTTCCCTCCAGGTTCAATGGGGCATGCAGCGAGTGGACCCAGCGAATGGTGAACGCTTCCTGGGGGTACTGGTTAGCACTCAGATCATGAGCTCAGCACAAGGTCTCATTTTAAAACAGAGGGTGGCAGCTAGACTTAAGGCCTGGGGACCGGCCTGGCATCTGTCTCTGTTTGGGAGGGCCCTGGCAGTTAATGTGGCCTTGTTCGCCCTGTTGTGGTTTGTAGGCGCGGTCAGAGAGGTGGCAGATACTGTGCTGTCAGTGATTAAGAGGCTGGTGTCCAGGTTTCTGTGGAAACCCCGAGCAGTGGCGGAAGGAGGGTTCCTAGTCAAGGTGGCGTGGGAGCTGATAACGTACCCCAAAGACCAAGGGGGCCTAGGCCTGATCGACCCGAAAAGGAAGAACCAGGCCCAACTCAGAGCCTGGGTTGCGAAACTGGCCATGGCCCCTCATAAAGACGATTGGATCCTATTGGCAGAAACCCTGCTGATGAGAGAGTGGCAGGTTCTCCGGCCAGAAGACGTAAGGGGGTGCTTTTTTGTGAAATCTTTCATGAAGAAGAAACTGAAATCCGAATTCTGGGAGGCTGTGAGAAAAGCCTGGGTCGCTCACCCCCTGGACCTGCAGACCCCGCCTTGCACTAAGGAAGAAGTCTTGAGACAATGCTTGTTCGAAAACTCAAGGATATTAGCTATTGACGGCAGCGAGTTCTCTGCAGGCCCGGAGCCGGGGGCATTTGGGAGGGCATGGATCCGCAGGGGCGTCACATTTGTTGCTGATCTGTGGTCGACTGTGCTGGGGACGTGGAAGCCGTTGGAAGAGGTCAAAGCTACTCTACATAACCTACGCTCAGTGGAAACAAATTGGCAGGCACGTATTCAGGCTATTCCCCCAGCTTGGGCGGCTCTGCTGGGCCCAGAGGGTCTTGACCCCCCTGGTACCTGGTATGCAGGCACTACCGTGGACAGTCATCCGGCGGCATGGAAGTTACTCAGTCTAACCACATCGGGATTCAGAGAAGTACAGAACTGGAGGGTAGCGACTGCGGATGGGTTGCTAGAGTTCATTGAGGAGGTGACAGTGAAAGAATGGGCTAACCCTCCACAGATTCGAGTGGTGGAGAAAAGGGATGGCTTCGGGAGGGTGGTGCAGTCTAGATGGGTGGGGACTGTCCCACTCAGGAAGCTAGGTGTTGACCCTCTAGCCTGGGGGTGGAAGGACGACCAAGGAGGGATACCATCGTCTCAGGGGATGGACCTATCTGGCTTTTCCTCTCAGGTTTCTGATCGCCTAGCGGACAAGAGGACCAGGTCTCCAGCTTCAGTGGCGATCTCCCGCTGGAGCGCAGTGCTGCTGGAGGACCTGCAAGGATCAGAGAAGAATTTCAGGAAGCTTTGGAATGTCCTCCTGGAACTACCAAACGTTAAGCACGCCAGCCTCTTATGGATGCTGTCCATGCAGGTCACTCCCTCGGCAGTATGGCTATGTGGTAGGGGTGTGGAAGTATCCTTGGGATGTACCAGATGCACAGTCTCCCTGGAATCCACCCGCCATCTGTGGTGGGAGTGTCCGGCTTCAAAACGAGTGTGGGCATGGTGGGCCCAGCACTGGCAACAGATGGGAGGTAAGGATATTGTGTGGGAAGAGAGATGGGTCCTGCTTGGTTTGCCCCCGGAGAGCAGCACTGGGAAGAGAGGTTGGGTGTACATTGCGCAAGTGGCAAGGGCGGTTATCTGTTCAGTAATCTGGGCTGACAGAAACCGCTCCCGCTTCGAGAAGAGACCCTATTCTGATGTCGAACTCAAAGCGGCCATCAAGAAAGGCATCCGGCAAGCTATCGTTATTGACTGGAGAAGACGGGCCGAGAAAGGTACTGCTTCCAGGCCCAGACTGTGGTGGTTTTTGAGAACCTGGGCGGTGGAAAACAGACTGGCAGGAGTACATAGATCCAAAGGGTTGGTCCTGTCCAAGTGGCTGTTCGACCCCCCCAGAGGTTTTAGTTGCAAGCGATTCCGTTGTAGATTAGTCATCCACCACTTCGTCCAACCAGGGCACTCGGTTGTATAAGGTCGCGGTAGGCCTCTAGGTGAGTGTCTGGAGAGTAGGGTAGGTAGGTGTCCAGTTGGCCGGTTTTTAGTCCCACCTGGTCACAGCTTAGTGGTAGGTAGCTAGGGAGGTGGTTTAGTCTGAGTTACCATTCAACGACTACATTCATCAATGAGTATTTGTTCAAAACGAGACTATTCAGAGAATCAGTGAGGGATCAGCATAGATGTACCACTCATCCTCACTTTTGTCAGTTTTGTGCATAGGAACTTGGGAAGGTCTTTTAGCAGACTTCGTGCAGGCCTTGCCTGTAAGCTAAGCTGGCTGATGCTGTCAGTATCCTCCGGGTTGAATTGTGAGGTCCCCGGCCTCGATACCAATTGAAAGGAATGTTTTTGAGTAAAAAAAAAAAACAAAAAAAAAAATAAAAAAAAATGATAATAATTCGGGGTTGCAGTGTTGACAATCAATCCCCTTGGCCAGTGCTGGTCATTCATCAATCTCGTGCTGCTGATATCATGCAAACGGGACGAACAATGCGCCCGCTTCCAAGCAAAGCTGCTCGCCGCGGATAGGCGATGACGTTTGGTGAATGTAGCAGCAACTCCGAGGCCCCGTGACCAGTGAAAGGGTCAGGTATTGTCCAGTGTAAGGGTCCGGTATTGTCCTTTCAGGTATTGTCCAGTGTAAGGGTCAGGTATTGTCCTTCATCGGCAAGAAACTGATGTCTATTCTGGCCCGGCTACTTCTCCGGAAGTCACGCGGGAGAGATTGCCCTTGCATTTGCGATGTGGAGTGTTTTTTTTTTCTTGGTGACTTTGCGCATGGCCCGTAACATTATTGGATACCTCCTTCGGAACGATGCATGTATGCGCAAGCAGGACACGCCCCCAAAATTAAAAAAAAAAAACGGAAAATGAGCGGCCAGATCCAGTCGTTCGTTTACAATCTGGCCGCTCACTTCGCCATTTCGCGATTTTGCGATCTTGCGATTTTGCGGGCCTTATGTGAGTACTTCGGGCCCTAAGCGAGGCTGATTGATGCACAGATGCGTGTACTTCGGGACATACGTTAAAATTGGAATGATACAGAGAGACAAGACTAGCATGGCCCCTGCGCGAGGATGATCCGCAATAATCGAGAAATGGTGCACACACGCGGCTGTTAGCAAACAGCTTATAGGCTCGTACCCAGGGAGCCGGGTGAACGTAGTAGTACTGTAGTAATGGCAAGGGCTACCCCTTTTCCTTTTTGTTTTTTTCTTCGTTGTTGTTTTTGACCTCTTTTAGAAAGGAGGAGAAAATGCGTGTGGACAAAAACAAAAACAGAAACAAAAACAAAAACAAAAACAAAAACAGAAACAGAAACAAAAACAAAAACAAAAACAAAAACAGAAACAGAAACAAAAACAAAAACAAAAACAAAAACAAAAACAAAGAGTCTGATTCCACGGGGGTCTGTTTAGTGACAGACTTGTGTATTATTCAGCCTCAGGACCACGTGCCGGGAGAATGGGGACTTTCTCTCCCCCCTTCCCACTGCGGAGGAAGCGGCCCGCCTCTCCACTCCCGCACCTCAGACCGATCGATCAAGAGAACGGCGGACTCCATAGGTATATAGCCTGTCTCTTATACACATCTAGATGTGTATAAGAGACAGCTCCCGCACCTCAGACCGATCGATCAAGAGAACGGCGGACTCCATAGGTATAAAGCCCCTCAGTAGGCGTACTCCCACCAGTCCAGCGTCGTCTCGCAATCCAACTCATTACGGATCGGTCCCCTTTTCCACCCCTCCTACCCATCAAGCTGCCATCGTCGGTGCTCCAGCCAGCATTAGCAATTTAGCACCAGCACGGTGGCGGAGCAGAGCAGATTTGAATCCCAGAAGAAGCAGAGCAAAGTGAGAACGGGGACGAGGATGGCGGCGACCGTAGATGACCTCTTGAGGCTGGAGATGCCTGCGGACGAGAAGCGCATCATTGCAGAGTATATCTGGGTGGGAGGGAGCGGTCTTGACCTCAGGAGCAAGCCCCGCACCCTGCCTGGTCCCGTCAAGTCGGTGTCTGAGCTTCCCAAGTGGAACTACGATGGGTCCAGCACGGGCCAGGCTCCCGGCGAGGACAGCGAGGTGATTCTCTATCCGCAGGCCATCTTCAGGGATCCCTTCCGAGGCGGGGACAACATCCTTGTGATGTGCGACTGCTACACTCCTCAGGGCGAGCCCATTCCCACCAACACTCGCTACGCTGCCAACAAGCTGTTCCAGCAGGCGCTGGAGACGGAGCCGTGGTTCGGCCTGGAGCAAGAATACACTTTGCTGGAGAAGGAGCACAAGTGGCCGCTGGGCTGGCCCGTCAATGGCTACCCCGGCGCGCAGGGSCCGTACTACTGCGGCGTGGGTGCTGACAAGGCGTGGGGGAGGCGCATCGTGGACGCCCACTACARGGCCTGCGTGTACGCCGGCATCACRATCAGCGGGACCAACGGCGAGGTGATGCCSGGGCAGTGGGAGTTCCAGGTGGGGCCGGCCGTCGGGATCGCGGCMGGGGACGAGCTGTGGGTGGCGCGGTACTTGCTGGAGCGGATTACTGAGATGGAGGGGGWKATTCTGTCCCTGGACCCGAAGCCCGTGSAAGGCGACTGGAACGGTGCCGGGTGCCACTGCAACTTCAGCACCAAGGCGATGAGGGAGGACRGCGGATGGGAGGTGATCATGGAGGGCGTGAAGAATCTGGAGCTGAGGCACAAGGAACACATCAAGGCSTACGGCGAGGGCAACGAGCGGCGGCTCACGGGCCGCCACGAGACGGCCAGCATGGACCGGTTCTCGTGGGCCGTTGCGAGCAGAGGGACGTCCGTGAGGATCGGAAGAGACACGGAGGCGAAGAAGAAGGGGTACATGGAGGACCGCCGCCCGGCGTCCAACATGGACCMGTACGTCGTCACCTCCCTCGTCTTCGACACCACCAYGCTCTGGAAGCCATTATAGAATGAGGTATATACAGTTACATAGTGTTTTTGTACGCATGTACGCCATCCCGCATACGGGTGATTGTACTACTTGCAAGACTATAGTTCGAATGTCTGGTAGATCGGTTCTGCGTAAGTTATAGTGTACTGCGGTCCTTGCCCTTCGTCTTAGCAGCTTGAAGGGTGAATTATTTTACAATGATGCATTCTTGAGATAATGTAGGTATATCTAGTCAGTACATGCCATTCAGAGTCGGTTCCGATAGTTGATTGTCTTCGAATTGTTCTTTGGATGAGAGAGAGAGAGAGAGAGAGAGAGAGAGAGAGAGAGAGAGAGAGAGAGAGACTTGTAGTTGAGGAATGAATAGTGCAATCGTTTCTGTCATAATAATTGGCAGGAGGACTGAGGTATGCAATTTCTGGTTATGTCCTCCACCTCGACATGGGGAGGCCACTGCCTTTCATCTTCGTTCTCTGGCGCCAGCTACCGAAGATTGGTGCTAGTTCTTTGTCTTAGGAGCGCGTTTTTATGAGGTGGATGCTTGTGACGACGTCCTGTTCCGGTTTGATAGTGTACATCTCCGTGTCTGTCTTCGTGACAGTATCTGTCGGTCTGTCTGTGGGCTTCTCTGCCCTTTTTTCAGTCATCTGATTGTAACCTCGTCTGTTGCTTGCTTGCGTAAACCGTCTTCCTATCAGTAAGAGTGTTTCTTTTTCTCCGGGCGTCTGCGTCAGGCTGGATCTGTCACTTTTTCTTTCGGTGCGCGTCCGTTCCTCCCCCCCCACCCTTCTCTCTCTCTCTCTCTCTCTCTCTCTCTCTCTCTCTCTCTCACACACACACACACACACACACACACACACACACACACACACAGACAGAGCCTCTCTTTTCCTCTCACGCGCGCTGGCGCGGTTTGGTTTTGTTTGCTTTGAGTCTCTTGCTGAGAGAAACTCTGTCGAGCCTTTCTAAGAGCAAGCTTGGCGCCCACCACCTAGAGATATGTCATTGGTTCCTCCGAGTGGCATTGAGAAAAGACTGCTGGTGTTCATAGGGGGAGGGGACCAGAGGGGAGGCACAGTGACTGACCCCTGACCGGTATTGCCCACCTATTGTAGCAGGTGTCGCACCTGCTGGTGTGTGCAGCTCCCTCATCTTCCCTCCTCGGAGGCTTGAGCACGGATGTGGCTGCTACAGGGTTCCCCGCAATTTCATAATGACAATATAAAAAGGCCTGAAAGGCCATCCTGTCCAGATTCGACCGCTATTTGAATTGGGTAGCCTTTTTTAAATAAATTGTTTTTTTTTTTTTTTAACTAATCTATATTCTTCTCTCAATCTTATTTGTATATATTTTCTTCATCTCATCCTGTCGCTACTCTATGTTCGACTATGTATAGTACGGGGGAACACCAACCACACCGGGAACTCTTCCCAGCCCATGGACCCAAGGGGTAGGTTGGCACCACGGCAGTGGTGCTAGAGCAAAGCTTGTATCAGCCCCTCATCACGATGATGCGGKKTGATCAGGCATTGCCGAYGGGGGAAACGGGCGATGCTCTTGCCAAGCATCTTTGGCCAGTCACATGCACCTCCCCCTAGCCCCCTCCAACCCCACATTTTGGAAAAACAAAAGTTGAAGGATTTGGGCCTCGTGCTGTGTGACCACGCCAGGCACACCATTTTGGCAATTGCCAGAAAGTCGGGCTCGTGTCTTTTGTGATTTGGGAATTTTGGGCCTCGTGCTATGTGACCGGGCGGGGTAGCATTTAAGCAAAATCGGGATAGGAAAATTGACAGATTTTGCTGCTATGCCACCGTTCTGAATTGCCTGGGGCGGGCGAGTTCAATGATGATATCTAAAGGCCATCGGGGAAAAAAAAAAAAAAAAAAAAAACACTTTCCTCGTGGGAGCTTTCCACCAATTATCTCAATTGTTGGGGAGAGCCTAGCTGATTCACCTTTGTGCAGCACTGCAGCTGCATTGGCATCCATGGCGCAACGACTTTGTAGACCTTTAGTGACTGTCTTGGCCTGCAATGACTATCTAGGCCTGGGAAAGCTTCCATTAATATGTAGGCCAGCAATGACTAGCTGTGTCTGATTCATACTGACCTGGATTGAGATGCTCATCTGATGCTTGGTTTTCTGTCGTTATGGTCGGATTGTCAACGTCATGTGTATGGGTGCGTTTGGTTGTCCATTTTTCTTCCTCGATGCGAAGCATAACCAGTCGAACTTGTTCTTCGAACTTGTGTTCATCCTTAGTGGCCTCTATCCGGAAACCTTGCACAAAGAACCCTAAGGGTTTTGAGGTTAAGTAAGTTCTTTTCACATCAGAGATTCATTGCCTAAGGGGGCAAAGAACATGCGTGGGCAAAGAAACCAGGCGCGAGTTTGATAAGGGCAATGAAAGTACGGTTGCCACGGTGTCAGGCCGGGTGTCTTCTTCTTCTTAATTGGTCCAATGGGCCACAGATCAGATATTAAGCTGATCAGAACAGGTACTAGACTTGATCTATTTTTAGCCAAAAGGCCCAGAAAGGTATTCGGGTGTCATATTTACAGCCTGAGGAGGAAGGGAGTGGAGCTGGAAGGGACAAAAGCCTTCTGCCAGACTGCTTCACAGTGTTCACACTGATCRTGTCCACATGTGGCAAATGACCTTTTATTCTTTTTTWATCTAGAAGTCCATGGTGTTGTAGAGGCCAGTCACTAAGTGCACAGTGATCACCTGGAGCAGTAGGCCGTGGGTGTCCTGGAAKATGAGACCACCTCCTATCCCATTCTCAGTTCAATACTCCTAGCGCACCCCCTAYCCCRCTATCCTACCTCAGTGTGACCAGCACTGAGGACCATTACCCTACCAATGGGCAGGTAACTTGGACCGAGCAGCAGTGATAGGCAGTGATAGGCACCAGGGCTGATAGGTTGCCCAGCCATGGTGGAAGYGGAATCGGACGAGCCTTGTCGAACGGGGACTTTGGACGCCAGGCCCAGCCAATCTACTACAGGCCCCAAGAGACTCTGGGCCCTAGGTTCAGACAGGGTAGCACCCATTGAAGCAGTCTTACCGTCCTTCCGCTAGCTTACCCAAGGCCAGGCGGAACTTGGACTGGCCTGAGCGACTTATACCCCTACCCTTAACCTAGGGTCTAAGCCTTACATAGCCACCAGACACTTCTATCCGGATATCAGTAGGGACTCCGGCGGCCCTTACCTGTACCTACTGCAGATACTAGACCCCACCCAGTGACTAGACCCCCCCAGTCTGATAGTTGTGACGTTCGCAATCTATGTGTATACCSGAAGGCTRTGTATGCTCTGTCTATCTATGTATCAAGATGTACAGACAGCACCATGTGTGGGARCTTGTGTATGTAGCCCGTAGGCCATGTATAATTTGCAACCCAATAAAACCTATGTATATGCCCGAAGGCTGTGTGTKCTCTGTGAATCAATGTATCCAGATGTATACTAGGCAGCATCATGTGTGTATATCGAAGAGAGAACSGGKTAAGCTGCACAAGGACCCCCCCATGGTCTGAACGAAGCCTGAACCCGTGCCCTTGTAACATGTAATCGAAYGACTCTACCATGTGAACTACTAGCGGAAAGGGCACGAACGTGTGATATGCCAGACAGGGGAGATCAACAGAACACCCAAGACCAACACCCTCAAGCAACCCATGTGAAACCCAGAACCAACATGGTGCAACACCATGAACAACCGTTGGGTGGTGCGCAGGCAGTGCAGTACTACAAAGTTGGTTGACACCGACTATTCTTCGGAGGAAATGTCCACGGCACGGGCAAGTCCAACGCAAGTCCGGTCTCAGAATGCGAATCCTGATCAGAGTCACTATACGTCGGAATCGTCTGGCAGAAGTGATGCAGAGAACATGGCAATACTCGAAATTTTGCCAGCGCCTCTACCAGGGGAAAGAAGACCGTATTGCATGGCTAATAGGAACGCTAGGAGGAAAGAACAATACAAAAGAGCAAAAGACATGCTATTAATTGCTCATGGTTCGTGGCATGGCATGTTGCAAGGCTCGCTGTTGTGACAACATACCGCCGGAGCAAGTCCGACAGGTTAGACAAGGACTGTACAGTAAGAGTCCAGAAGAGCGAGCAGAGTGGTGGATGAAAAGTCTTAAAGATTTCACATTGAGTGAGGGCGGACACAAACGAGTCCATCCTGTAGAGTTGGAACGTTCGATGTGTGTCAAGGCGAACTGCAACGTTCTTGGTGTCTCTCGTAATACGTTTTATAGTTACAAGAACCACTTCGATAATGGCTTCATACGTTGTGAGCATGGGTTGAGGGGTAGACATCAGCCAACAGAAAAGACGGTCGCCATGCTTGCCAGCATGAAAAATTTCATCGAGTGTCATGCGGATAGCATGCCGAATGAGATGGCTCACAAAGGTGGGGTTTACAGACCGAAGCTTCGACTGCCAGCAACTTTTACGAAGAGATCTATTTATGAGTGCATCAAATYAGACTTTRTCGYCGTCRGCCTYKAGGTTGTGTYTKAGTCCAACTTTTATAAACTGTGGCAAAAACACTATTACCACGTTTCCCTCGCACACTTTAACACATTCACGAAGTGTGCCGTCTGTCATGAACAGAAAGAGCGTATACAACACGCTGCTCTTCCTCGAGATCGAGAAAGAGCTAGGGATGAGATGAAAGCTCACCAAAGGCAGCAAGTTGAACACAGATTGGACTATAGTCGCGCGAAGATTAAATCGATGGTCCGTCCCAACGAGCGTTTATGTCTCATCATTGACGGCATGGATCAGAAGAAGATGACTATCCCCCATATTGGTCAGGCGAACTACTCGAAAGACCTTAGGCACGAGACGATGATGAAAATGACTCTGACCGATGTCATTGCACGCGGTAGAGACCCTCGTATTAATGTGTCCACGTGGTTTCCGTATTTCAAACACGATTCGAACACAGTCGTTACTTGTCTCACGCGAACCCTCGTCGAAATTCAAGCGACTGGGGGGTCACTACCACTCTTTTTGCGCATTCAAGCAGATAATTGTTGGCGGGAAAACAAGAACAAGTATGTATGTGCACTGGCTGCACTGTTGGTGAAGTTCAAAGTTTTCCAAGAGGTGGAAATAGGTTTCATGCTGATGGGACATACCCATACGGACATTGATGCTACTTTCAGTGTCTTCTCGAAGAAATTGAAAGACACAGACGCTTATACTGTGGACGAGTTGTTTGAGCTCATAGAGCAATCCCACAAAAAGCCTCCCAAATGTGTTTTTCTCGACACATTGGCAGATTTTATTAGTATAGTAGACCCATGCGTTGCATCAGACATTACCGGTATTTCCCAACCACACTTGCTTAAATTTTTGATGGTTGGAGATAACCCGGGCATGTTGTACAAGGAGTTTTGCGATAACGACAACTGGCTGTCCGAGGAAGGTCCGATTTATTGGTTCAATCAGAACCCCAATGGAAGCTACGCAGGTCCTTCGTGGCCATTTGACCCACCTCCCGCGAAGCCTGTTCCTCGGAAACACTATCTGAATGACAAACATGGTGTTATTCGATTCCGCGAGTTGCTGCAGAGCAGGCGGTCAACATGGTGCACTTTCAACGAACATGAGGTGAGTCAAGGAGAAAGAGCTTTGTGGTACTGGGACGAGGTTATCAAACGTGGCGACGAGATCATCGCGAACGGGTTGTYCACACAACCTCRGGAAGKTTTTTGGCCAAACCCTCGTCCCCTCGAAAACGATCAACAATCTTTTCCCAGTAATGCCAACATCGACGACAAGGAACCGCTGTTTGTTGGACGTAGAAAAGATCGCCCGAAGACCAGTTTCGACCCCCTCGAGCATATCAACGTCGACACTTTTCTTATCCTTCGCCCCTCCAACGACGATATTTCGAAAGGCGTGCCTATTTGGGTGGGAAGAGCATAATCGCGGGTGGTTCGTGAAAAGGATTTGCCAAATTGTAATGAAGTGCTCGTGGAATACTTGGTGTCAACCGAGAGAGCAAAGTCGCTCGAAGAATTGTACGATAACGCATGGGAAAAAAGATGGAAGAAGACTGACCTGACACAATGGCAACATGCCGACTCCATCACTTTTGGTTGGGAGAGGTCAGGTAGAGGTACAAAGTCGTTCACGAATGGACTTGTCATTACTTCCAACGTTCGACTGAACGCTGAAGCTGCACTTCGAGATCTAAGTCCATGTGCGAAAGGGAATGACTGTTCGGATGGGAATTAGGAACAGACTATATTCTCTTTTGACTTGGTGAATTGCGACGAGTCTTTTGTACGACGAGTTAGCAGATTTTGTACACAGTTTAGGGTTGATGTTTTTCGGATGGTTGGGTGGTGGTTAAGCAATTTCTGAAGTTAACTTCATCATGTGTTGATGTTTCTACTTCACCGACATTTCATTTTCGCTCGTGTGTGCATGTCACGTATTGTGTAGGCTGTGCGACAGAAGAAATGAGACATGATTATTCGTATCCCATTCGCCCTTGCGCATGTGGATTGCGTGGTTCTGAAGAACACACAGAAATTATGTAGATGCTCGGGGACGCTTGTAGATGCTTTACATTTATGTATGATAGCGGGAACCGTTTCGAAAGTTTAGATTGCGGCGGCTCGTAGCATTTAATTTAGACACAACATTCGTAGTTTAATCTTGTTACGATATTTCTTGAAGTGCGACGGAATTCATGGTACTCACTTGATTTGAAGTTCATGATAATGCTATTTCAGTTTATAATAATTTGCGGAAGTGCGACGGAATCCATAGTACCTAAACCATCTCGTTTGCCATCTCGTTTGCCGTGTGATTGCATCAATTATTCCGTTGACATCCAATTTTTGCTTGACACAATGTCATGTCAAATACGCCCCACTCAAAATTAGTCAAAATTCATGCAGACTCTGATGTCATTCAAAACCTTCTCGTTCAATGTCTTATTACGTGCACCTTCCAGTGTCAGCGAATTTCAATGTATGACAATGACATGCCGGTAATGTCTTTTAAGTAACATAAATTATCGAAGTGTGATGGAATCCATACTTAACTCTAAGGCAATCAGATGGTAAGCCGTGTGATTGCCTTAAAGTTAACTCTTCGATTGAGTTCCAATTTATGCAAGTCCACCAGTTACGTCTTTTAAGTTACATAAATTATTGAAGTGCGATAAAATTCATACTTAAACCATCTCGTTTACCGTGTGATTGCCTTCAAGTTAGTCTTCCATAAAGTTAGTCTTCCATAAAGTGCCATGGAATCCATACTTAAACCATCTCGTTTACCGTGTTATTGCCTAAAAGTTAGTCTCGAAGTTCGATAAAGTTCCAATTTATGGATGTCAATTACCGTAACGGCTTTTAAGTTACAAAATTTAGGGAAGTGCAGTGGAATCCACACTTGAACCATCATGCTCGGTACGTGATTGCCTTGAATCTTCAGTTCAGTTTCGATTTATGGCCTCTCAATTGCAATCATCGGGTTCAATACTCGTAGCCCCGAGTTCCATTTAAGTCTAAAATATGATCATTTTAACATGAAATTTAAAGCTTGCGAGTACCAATTTAAAATACAATGTCCTATTTAAAAAAAAAACATGTTGACAGTCCGTCGTTCCGCACCAACCCACGAAGTCGTCACCGTGCTTAGTCCTCCTGCACCCGTCAGGTTTGCTCGGGCACTACAGTCCGTAGTAGCCCCACGCGTCAACCCCTCGCATTCGGCACCAGCTCGTCGGGTCGCCTGACTCCACTTCAACTCACCTCTTACTTCGCTCGTGAGCTGCCCCTCACTGATCACGCTACCCCGAGATTCCAACAATTGGTTAAGAGAGCTATCTAATCGCGCAGCCAAAATTTATAGCGTGCATGCATACGCGAAGAACACGAAATTGCAAAGAAAATTTCAAGGACTTAGAAAGGGGATTAGGAGAGGGAGCGCCTACGTTCTGCATGGCAAGACCACGGCGTGGGGGACGTCGCCACTCTCCACGCATTGATCCGAGCATGCAGGTCGCGGGGCCAACCAGGCACAGCAAAAAGGAAAGAGAGGGCGGGAAAGACGAAGCTCAAGCAGAAAGATACAGTTACAATGGTGCCCGCCCAAAAATTACAGTTCCTTGCAAGATTAAGGGCGCCGACTAATCAGAGCTCCGTTGTAGCCGCAAAAAGAAGCGCGCAAGTAAGACAGCGCACGACAAAAGCAATCTCGAATTCCTAGATTCCTAAATTTCTAAATTCCTAGCTGATGTAAAAAGAAACACAAATTCCGAAAGGAAAATCCGAAGTTCCGAGAGCCGTCAAGGGCTTGACAAGATTCGAAAAAATTCAAAGAGAACGAAGCAAAATTCCCGCGCGACCTCCGCGCCTAAGACCCGACAACAGAACAAGAAAGAAGCGATGCCAAACATTATCCAATTCTGAAGTTGGTCGTATTCTCCTAAGTAGCTCAAATTGTCTTTTTCTTAGCCAAAGCCGGGCAAAGGCCCCGGTAAAGTGCTTGTTTTTTCTATTAAAAAAAATAAAAAAAATAAAAAAATCAAAGTTCGATGCAAGTTTCCATATGGGACGCTGGGCAAGGTTCTGAGCACGTGCTGCTCCCCACGAATAGATTAAAAAAAAAGAAAAAAAAGGATGCGGGTATAAAAAAAGAAGAAAAAGGAAAAGTGAAAAAAAAACTGGATGTCCCCAAGGATGTAGGTAGGAAAACTGGCAAAGTCAAGTTGAGGTGGAGTTTTCTTCTGTCAAATCTTTCATCATCTTTCACATTCTTTCAATTCACCTTCACCACCTACCTAAAACATAACGTTGTTGTCTCCCTCCAGCCATTAGAGGGCATGCATATTGCTCCCCCCCCCCTTAACCAAAGGCGAGTGGAGTTTTCCAAAAGAAAAGAGAAGGACAGGACATTTGATTTCGCGGCCCGCACCCACCTGAGGAGGCTGAGTCTGATTTGGAGTATCAGTGGATCTTTCGATCTTGAGATCTCACGGCGAGTGTCTGACGACGTTGAAAAATACCAGACACCTGAACTAGACCTCCGCACGAGGGGCACGAGCGAGGTAGGGCCTCGCGGCACTACTCTTGAAAGGTGCAAAACGAGAGTGAATCTTCAGCTAGAACATGGAAAGATACAGCGACATGATTTTTGTCTTTTGTGCATTTCAAGAGTAGTGCAGCGAGGCCCGTAGATTCGTCATGGAGAGGGCGTGTGGGCGACATGAGGGAAGACATCCCTGACGAATCAGAAGGAATCAGTCTACAAATACAGAGACCACTCAGCCGAGAGGTACAGAGAAGCTGTCGTATGATCCGCCTTTCCTCCAACCAAGTGCCTGAAGTGATTGCCATCGCTGAGTCCATATCAGATTCGGGAGCAAGGAAGGAAGGAAGGACGGAAGGAAGGAAAATGGCGCACGTTGGCAAGTACGCGGACGAGCTCATCGCCACGGCGAAGAAAATTGCGACCCCTGGGAGGGGTATCCTCGCCGCTGACGAGAGCACGGGCACCATCGGGAAGAGACTGGCCAGCATCAACGTGGAGAATGTGGAATTCAACAGGAGGGCTCTGAGGGAGCTTCTCTTCACCGCTCCCGGGGCGATGCAGTACATCAGCGGCGTGATTCTGTTCGAGGAGACGCTCTACCAGAAGACGGCAGACGGGAAGCCTTTCGTCGATGTCCTCAAGGAGGCCGATGTGGTGCCTGGCATCAAGGTCGACACCGGCGTTGCGGCCCTGGCAGGCACGAAGGGCGAGACCACGACGCAAGGGCACGACGGATTGGGCGCCAGGTGTGCCAAGTACTACCAGGCGGGCGCGCGGTTCGCCAAGTGGCGCGCCGTCCTGAAGATCAGCGCAGACGGATGCCCTACGCCTCTGGCAATC
>BFEA01000031.1:4737398-4752972 GCA_003427395.1 Chara braunii
AGAGAGAGAGAGAGAGAGCGAGAGAGAGCGTGGGACAGAGAGGCCGTGGGGTGTTTGGGGTTAGAGCGGATCCCTTCCCGTGACATCTTTGCCTTGTTCTGCACGTATTTGTTGACCGATGAGCTACTGGATTGGTGAGGTGGGTTTATAAGGAGTTGTAATCTCGGTATCCTCGTATTGATCCGCATGTGGGCGTCGCTYATACTACTAGCGCGAGCGAGCTCGTCCTTTTTTGTTTGTGGACGAGAACATCCGCAAGGGGGCCCAATACTATCGCCTTCCCCCGAACACAACGCACCCTGATAATGAATGTGTACGAGCTATCTTTCCGGTCCGGTACAGCCATAATGAGGGTGCGTTGTGTTCGGGTGAAAAAAAGACCGTAGACAYTCGTTCTTGGCTTCATCCTACCTATACAGCATTGATTACCCTGAAGCCAGGGAATTGACTGTGCAGACTGATATATTCTTTTCCGGTTTGCGATGCTTCCGCTGCCGCTCCTGRCGCAGTCTCCCATGATACCCTTTGGTTAGTACTCTCCCACTCCCTTACCAGTRAGGACTTTTACGCTCGAATTATTTTCCCCGCCCTTAKCAACCSAAAACTGAAATAAGAACCCAATAACCTCGSGAGTCTCGCTCTTCGAGCCTATGATTTTGCAGAATTGGCAGGCTGCTGTTGARGTGGCAGACCGTGGGAAGCTTCAGCACCTGGGGTCCTGCTTGATGCTGACGTGGTAGGATTCTGCGGGTGACGGGATTGGACGAGTGATGGAACAGGCGAGAGAGAAGGGTGTGCTCCGAGGCCTAGTGCAGGGAGGTCGTGTGGCGAGAGCAGAGAGACAAGTCTTGAGCGAACCGGACAMTGCAGGCCTTAGGATTCGTTAGGAGACATAAGGAGGGGGGGATGCATACAGGAACCGATTGGACGAGGCTCAGGAGATAGAGATCGCAGCAGCATATCCTGGCAAAAAAATTGAGGCAAACGAAATAGTGAATGAGCAGAACTGGCTTTGCCGTGATGAAACTGACCACGGCTTAAAACGGGGAGAGAGCCTGAGCTGGCTTTGCCGTGATGAAACTGACCACGGCTTAAAACGGGGAGAGAGCCTGAGGAAGAAAAGCAAGTAACCAAGGTGAGAGAACACTCAGAACAGTGTCGCAGCGTAGAATGAATTCCAATGATGAACGGATGGCGTCAACGAATTCAGGGAATTCAGACGGAAGTCCTCGTGCCGARTCGTGCGTAATTGCCGGAAGGGGTTGGCCAGGTTCGAGCCATCAAAGGAAACTGGAGAAAGGGCGTAAGGACTTTGGAGCACCAAGAAGGGGRRGGRRGRRGGRRGRRGGRRGGGGGAGGCGGGGAGGAATTTCTCTTTTRGAATGAAGGGGGACGGCCTTGCGACAGCTTCGTTGGACGGGCCCGCACCAGGTAAATTCGGAGGTGGTCTTACTCATCTGCTTCCATTGGAAATCGAAGTGGGGGCTCTGTTTCAACACTTCATCATGTTTTTTTTTTTGGTTTTTTTTTTTGGACTGCGCCGCGCTCTGCCGCAGTGCAACACAGAGGCAAAGCTGGAAAGGTCGAGCAAGCAAGCTTAACCTTTTGATCCCTCCGGGGGCCGAAAGAAATTGATTTAATGTCGTTGTGGCCCGATGGACCGCAAATCAGCTATTAAACTGATCAGAACAGATACTACACTTGATCTTAGCCGAAAGGCCGAGAAAGGTATGGTTTTTTTTTTTTTGGTTTCCCCTTTTGTTCGAGTTCATCGCCGTACCAACTGAGCCGAATTTTCCGCAAGCGCAGCATCAGATCCTGCACCCTGTTCAAAGATTGGTTTTCCCTTTATGCCCAGTTCCAGATCCCAGCTTCCGTCCATACCCGGGACCAAGGTGGGCCCAGGTTTATACACAAACACTTGACTGCTCAGATAATCAACAGACAAATTACATTGCGGGTACTATGGAGACTAATGGAGTCTCTGCGATCGATCCTTATTGGTGGACTTCACTCGTACTACCTCAAGGTTGTGTTGTAACAAGATGTCGTTTCGCCTTTTGTCCCCAATTAATTGTGCAATCACAAACATTTTTTGCTCACGACCGGAACACTTGGACTCGCATGAGGGGCCTTGATTATTGTTGAAGTCATTGCATCTTCCCTATTCTGTGCCTTGTAGATGTGCCCAAGGGCTCATTCCAGTCTTCCAACAGAGATTGCCGACGGCTTCCCGGAAGAAACGGAAAACCTATATCGGATGTGGATCAGGACTTTTTTTCTTTTCTGGGGGGGGGGGTAACTACCTTCTTCCCCCGAATACAACGTACGGTGATTATAGCTGTATTTGGGGTATCTTTCAGTCTAAATACAGCTATAATCACCGTACGTTGTATTCGGGGGAAGAAGGTAGGGCGCAGTCAAGAAAACAGTTTCTACATGCATTTCGAACTGCGTTTTTTAATTCCAGTCCCGTTGGAAGTTTACTTCGCAGTCGAAACTCGGCTTTGCAAGAAAGTGGCACCGCGGAGTTCGGAACTGCAGCACAGTCAGGAAGGTGGCCTCTTTTCTTCTTTTTTTTCTTTGGTCGCACACTGCGTTTCCCCCCCTTTTTTTTTTTGGTCGCACACTGCTTTCCCCCCCCCCCCCCCCCCCCCCTAAAATTTCGGCCGTTGCCAATCTGGGGTCTGGCCGAGACATGTCGGTCGTTCCCCGACCATGAGGCTTTTTTTTTTTTTCTTTCTTTTTCCAGCCACGCAAATGGCGTGCGATCGGAAAAAAAAATGCGTCGCGAGCGGAAAAAAAAATGCGTCGCGAGCCATGGCACGGCGCGCAACCAAAAAAAAACAACAACAAAAAGACCACCTGCCTGACTGAACTGCAGTTCCAATTTCAACGGTGCGACTTTTCTGCGAAGAGGAGTTTAGACTGCATAGTAAACTCCCCACGGGACTGGAATTAAAAACTGCAGTTGGAAATGCATTTAGATACTTAAACCATGGCCCCACCCTAGTTTTCTCTTTTTCAAAAAAAAATCCCTTCTTTTATCAGGATTTTTGTGTGCGCGCCAAAAGGCTGATACACGTTTCAACTGAGGCTGGGACCCCACAGGAATGCGGAAAGGAAAAACTTTGCCGCGGAAGTGTTTCCGGGATCCCACAGCCTGCGTATAATGCATTGGAAAGCAGCGAATTCTTTCCAAGGACCGTCTTCCAGGACCCCACAGGCCGCGTTTTTTGGCGTGGAAGGTAGCAGTTGGACGTTTTCACTCCGTCTGCATCCTGGAAAAGGCCGTCGGGAGGAAAGTTCGCCGCAAAAATGTGCCAAAAGCTGAGGCTGGCCTCGGGGGCTGTCTCGCACTTTTCAAGGTCTGGTTCGGTTTTTGGGCCGCGTAACATCCATGCGTCACCCAAACCTGGTACCCTCGCCCGTTCCGTCAGTCCAGCGGGTGTCTCCCGGAATAAGAACTTTCCCTTTTTGGCCACCCCCCACGGCCCTTTCCTATTTCGAAAAGAAATATCGCAGCTTTGCTGCGAAACGGCCTCCGCGGTGGGATCCCAAAAAAATGAGTTTCCAGCTTTCCAGAAACTCTTGCCCTCTCTTTGCTGCCGACGGCTTTTCCATCCGCACCGCAGTGGGGTCCCAGCCTGAGATGAAACTAAATGCGTGAATTTCCGAATCATGTTGGGCCGGTCAGTTCTATCAACATTGAGAATGGATAACCATGCCACCTTAAACGGTCACTCCCCCCACGTTTCAACAAAACCTCTGCCTACTGGTATGCCTACCTGTAGGCCGCAATCCCCCCCATGTTTCAACAAAACCTCTGCCTACTATTATGCCTACCCGTAGGCCACAATCGTCCAATTTTGATTCCTGTTCGTTGGGCCCTACCGGGTACCGGTCGGATTTGTTGTCAGAGAAGTGGCACCTGTGCATCAGCACCTATTTTCCATTCCGAGACGATTGGCCGGCACGATTCCTATCATGGAAAACATTTTCAAGATTTTGCCGCAAAACTCTCTCCGCAGTGGGGTCCCCGCAGAAGGCTTTCCAAACTTTCCACATCTCTTCCGACAACCATTTCCAAACTTTCCAAAACTCTTCCGACAACCATTCCACGGAAAAGTCTTTTCCAATGGAATTCCTGTGGGATCCGGACCTAAGCCATTTTGCAGAATGTAGACCGCACTGCATTTGCGGATTTTTTGTGCTCAGAATAGTTATGGATAGCGAATATCCGAAAAGAAGGGAAAAGTTATAAGGCCTCCCCACGAAGAAATCATCGTATTCATTTCCCCCCAAACAGGGCAAAACGTGGTGCAGGCCCAATATGACTTTTGGGGTCATTCTTGCACCCTGTAAAACACTGTCCCGCCATTTTTGCACAGGTGGTTACTGGCCCAGCCAGCGTGCAAAAGTGACGCTAAAAGTTATTTTGGGGCCTGCGACACTTTTTGCCCCATTTGGGGGGGTGTTAATAACTTTTCCCCTAAAAGAATTTGGTAATATAGACTGAGTGCTGACTGTTTCGAAACATTTTTTTTTTTTTTTTTTTTGCTCATGAAAAAAAAGGTTCTGAAAAAAAAGGTTCTGAAAAAAAAGGTTCTGAGGCCGGGTCCTCACGTTATATCCCGGAAAAAAAAGAATTAACCCCCCTCCATCCAGATCTAGTCCAGCATATTCTCTCCCCACCAGCCTAGACTGTAGCGCAGGAAGTCCCCCTTAGCTACTAGAATTTTTTCATCATAAAGTAAAATTTGTTTTCAACTTAGCACACTGAATAGTACAATGCCAAATAGAACGAATTCACCCATTCTGATTTTTCTTTCTCAGTCAAAACTAGTTCAACAAAGCATTTTGTCACTGAAAGATGGGGAACAACTGATATGGCAATTTTTGCACAGAGATGGCTCAAGGTACAGGTACTTTTATATCTAATCTTTGGTGCAATTGCTGGAGTAATGGGCACATGCTTCTCTGTACTAATTCGCATGGAACTAGCACAAGCAGGAAATCCAATTCTTGGTGGAAGTCATCAACTTTATAACGTGTTAATAACAGCTCAGTGCACGCGAAAGGAATATTTGAGAGATGAGGCAAACATGTCTGCATTGCAAAACGGAGACTGATGGCACAAGAACACATTTCACCCTCCCTGCTGCTATCGGTATCCCTACAATCCGTTGTGGTTCCGTGGTCCAGGCTACTAAACAAGGGGTCTGGAAACGGTCCAGATGATCCACATAACACTTCTCATAGCTGTAGAGCATGGAGGAGTGGAGAGCATAACAGTCCCTATGCACATAACACATTTCACCCTCCCTGCTGCTACCGGTATGCCTACAATCCGTTTAGGCTCTGTGGTCCAGGCTACTAGACAAGGGGTCAGGAAACGGTCCAATTGGTGCACATAACAGTCCCCATATCTGTAAAGTGTTGAGGAGTGGAGCAAGGCCCAAAGAGCAGGTTGGGGAAAAATGTGAAAAAAAGGGAAATTGCATCTGTAACTAGAGTGTAGAGGAGTGGAGCAAGGTCCAAAGAGTCGGTTTGGGAAAAGGGTTAAAAAGAAGGGAAACCGCATCTGTACCCCACTTAAAAATGGGAATACTGGCTATACCCACTCCCAGTGCCAACTTGTGTCTGTATGGAGAAAATGGCGTGCCCAGGACCGACGTGGACTCTGGTTGGTACTGCAAAATTGCGGTTATAACCAACTCTTGGACTGCACAAATGATGGACATACCTAGGCAAAACTATGGGCATACCCGGGACCTCAGGAGGACGGACAAAATTGTTTATATACACTCCTACCCGATGGCTAAAACTATGCTCATACCCAGCAGCCGTTGGACGAAAACAGTCTACTTGGTGGGCATGAGCATAATTAGGTGCTCCAGAATCCAGGGCCTCCGGGATTGGGTACACCTAAAATTTCACACAGCGGTAGTATGCAAAGTTGAACGGCGTCTGGGTCCTGGGGTGTAGATGCAAGTTAGCGAGGGGAATGGATATAATAGCAGGTATCCACATCTTTAAGTGGGGTAGATACGCAATTTTCTCAAAAAAAAAAGGTCTGCATGTTAAAACAGGGGCCTTCCCACACGAGTGTGGAAACAAAAGAAGTACCATACCCAGAAGGGTAATTAGCATGAACCCTGCACAAGTATGACACCCAAAAAAATGCCATGAATCATTATAGAAAGATGGCCCAAATTTTTAGGTGGAGAAAAAAAAAGAAGGAAACGTTGGACTTTTTCGCAGAAGGTTTCCACGCCAAGGACAAGGTGGGCAGTTGGTTTACTCTGTTTCGGCATCAAGGCCTGTAAGCAGTGTAAGGTTGAACACAAGTCGGAAGGGACAAGTCCGACTCGTTGCTTCGCAATGTCATCTAGGATAGGATAGGATAGGAAGAACAGTAGAAGAAAACACAAACGCACCCACACACAGTACGCTGACAATCCGACCATGACGAGAGAAAACCAAGGATCAGAAGCGCGTCCCAATTAAGGTCAGTACGAAATTCAGGCATAGATCATAGGCCATTAGAGGCCTGGCCTACGTAGTCATCACAGCCTTCGCAGGCCTAGAGAGTCATTGCAGGCCTAGACGGTCGTTGCAGGTCTACAAAGCCGTTGCGGCCTTGCTGACGATGCAGCTGCACAAAAAAGAATCAGCTAGACACTTGGCAAAATTCGTTGTGTGATCTCCTCAGCAGCGATAGAGTTCTCGATTTGTCGTTGAACGGGGAGGGAGCAATTCGTTGTGTGATCTCCTCATCTCCGGCTACTGCTGGCTGCTGCGCTCCGGCTTCCTCAGCCGACCTGCAACCAGGATGGATGCTGGACGGGCTATACAGCTACGTCGCTCCCACCAGCGGACAAGGATGTTGCTCTATCGAGAGAGACTGTCCAGGATTACAGCAGGCCAGCCCAGGTTCGCTCTTTTTCCACGCGGAGTAGTGATCAGGGACGTCTAGCTGAGAATTTGCGACTGTCAATTTGACAAACAGCTGGATCACGCACAATGCGCGGAGATGCCGCCAACATTAGACCCCTGGTTATGCCGCCAACATTAGACCCTGGTTGGAAGACAAGGCCGGAAGGACGCAAGATGGGCGCAGGGACGGAAGCCCCACATGCCAATTGTGCTGACTCGGCAAAAAGGCCCTGAGTCTTCGTGCTGTGAAGTGCCGTCTGCAGTGGCAGCATCAGCAGTTTTCCCTCCAGAAACTAGGAAAAGGCCTCACAGAAAAAAAGTCAGCGGTGAATAGGGTGAGATTTGTACGGCTTACAAGTTACAAGTCGTCATCGATGGACGGTGATTGCCAGCAGGCGTGGCTGCGCTAAATTATGTGGCAGGCGATCAAGGTWCTGACAACCCGAGCTGYAGGCTGCTATCGTCTTCCSCCGAGCTCAACGCACCCTGATTATGAATGCATACAAGCTATTTTCCGATGGGATACGGTCACGATGAGGGGTCGTTGCGTACGGGGAAAGGCAGCAGCCCCTAAGCCTCCTCTGAGTTTTGATAGGGTGGAGAAACAGAATACGAGGGAACAAGAATCAGGCAGAACAAATCCGGTACTGCATCAAGGGCATCGGGCCCGATGGGTGCGGCGGACAGGTTGATCTTCTTAAAATGGGCGAGACAACGAGGCACAGAAATGCCCACTGTGGAGTGCTGCTCGGCTCGCGCGTATTTAAAATAGGACTTTCAGCAATGCCCTTGCTCACGATTACGGCCACATTCACTCTGTTGACAACAGACAAAGATAACAACCAGAGGAGTCCTTAAAGGGCAGAGAAGAATACAGATAGACCGACGATATTGTCACAGAACAGGTACGGAGATGTGCACAATCACACCGGAAAACAAAGTCATCGCAAGCATCCACCTCATAAAAACGAGCTCCGATCTTAAATTTCAAGACAAAGAACCAGAACCAATCCTCGCTTAGCTGGCGCCAGAGAACGAAGATGAAGGGCACTGACCTCGCCATGTCGATGTGGAGGACATATACAGACGTTGCATACCTCACTCCTCCTGGCGATTATTACGACAGAAACGATTGCACTATTCATTCCTCAACTACACGTCTCTCTCTCTCTCTCTCTCTCTCTCTCTCTCTCTCTCTCTCTCTCTCTCTCTCTCTCTCTCAACCAAAGAACAATTCGAAGACAATCAACTATCGGAACCGGCTCTGAATGGGATGTACTGACTAGATATATCTACATTATCTCATGAATGCATCATTGTAATTTAAATAATTCACCCTTCAAGCTGCTAAGACGAAGGGCAAGGACCGCAGTACACTATAACTTACGCAGAACCGATCTACCAGACAATCGAACTACAAACAGTCTTGCAAGTAGTACAATTACCCGAATGCGGGATGGCGTACATGCATACAAAAACACTATGTAACTGTATATACCTCATTCTATAATGGCTTCCAGAGCGTGGTGGTGTCGAAGACGAGGGAGGTGACGACGTACGGGTCCATGTTGGACGCCGGGCGGCGGTCCTCCATGTACCCCTTCTTCTTCGCCTCCGTGTCTCTTCCGATCCTCACGGACGTCCCTCTGCTCGCAACGGCCCACGAGAACCGGTCCATGCTGGCCGTCTCGTGGCGGCCCGTGAGCCGCCGCTCGTTGCCCTCGCCGTAGGCCTTGATGTGTTCCTTGTGCCTCAGCTCCAGATTCTTCACGCCCTCCATGATCACCTCCCATCCGCCGTCCTCCCTCATCGCCTTGGTGCTGAAGTTGCAGTGGCACCCGGCACCGTTCCAGTCGCCTTGCACGGGCTTCGGGTCCAGGGACAGAATMWCCCCCTCCATCTCAGTAATCCGCTCCAGCAAGTACCGCGCCACCCACAGCTCGTCCCCGGCCGCGATCCCGACGGCCGGCCCCACCTGGAACTCCCACTGCCCCGGCATCACCTCGCCGTTGGTCCCGCTGATCGTGATGCCGGCGTACACGCAGGCCCTGTAGTGGGCGTCCACGATGCGCCTCCCCCACGCCTTGTCAGCACCCACGCCGCAGTAGTACGGGCCCTGCGCGCCGGGGTAGCCATTGACGGGCCAGCCCAGCGGCCACTTGTGCTCCTTCTCCAGCAAAGTGTATTCTTGCTCCAGGCCGAACCACGGCTCCGTCTCCAGCGCCTGCTGGAACAGCTTGTTGGCAGCGTAGCGAGTGTTGGTGGGAATGGGCTCGCCCTGAGGAGTGTAGCAGTCGCACATCACAAGGATGTTGTCCCCGCCTCGGAAGGGATCCCTGAAGATGGCCTGCGGATAGAGAATCACCTCGCTGTCCTCGCCGGGAGCCTGGCCCGTGCTGGAGCCATCGTAGTTCCACTTGGGAAGCTCAGACAGCGACTTGACGGGACCAGGCAGAGTGCGGGGCTTGCTCCTGAGGTCAAGACCGCTCCCTCCAACCCAGATGTACTCTGCAATGATGCGCTTCTCGTCCGCAGGCATCTCCAGCCTCAACATGTCATCTACGGTCGCCGCCATCCTCGTCCCCGTTCTCACTGTGCTCTGCTTCTTCTGGAATTCAAATCTGCTCTGCTCCGCCACCGTGCTGGTGGTAAATTGCTAATGCTGGCTGGAGCACCGACGATGGCAGCTTGATAGGTAGGAGGGGAGGGTGGAAGATGGGACCGATCCGTAATGAGTTGGATTGCGAGACGACGCTGGACTGGTGGGAGTACGCCTATTGAAGGGCTATATACCTATGGACTCCGCCGTTCTCTCGATCGATCGGTCTGAGGTGCGGGAGTGGAGAGGCGGGCCGCTTCCTCCGCAGTGGGAAGGGGGGAGAGAAAGTCCCCATTCTCCCGGCACGTGGTCCTGAGGCTGAATAATACACAAGTCTGTTACTAAACAGACTCCCGTGGAATCAGACGCTCTGTTTTTTTGTTTTCGTTTTTGTTTTTGTTTCTGTTTTTGTTTTTGTTTTTGTTTTTGTTTTTGTTTTTTGTTTTTGTTTTTGTTTTTGTTTTTGTTTTTGTCCACACGCATTTTCTCCTCCTTTCTAAAAGAGGTGAAAAACAACAACGAAAAAAACAACAAAAGGGAAAAGGGGTAGCCCTTGCCTATAACGTGTTTGCTAACAGCCGCGTGTGTGCACCATTTCTCGATTATTGCGGATCATCCTCGCGCAGTGGCCATGCTAGTCTTCTCTCTCTGTATCATTCCAATTTTAACGGATGTCCCGAAGTACACGCATTTGTGCATCAATCGGCCTCGCTTAGGGCATGCTCACACAAGGCCCGCAAAATCGCGAAATGGCGAAGTGAGCGGCCAGATTGTAAACGAACGACTGAGGGCCTCGCCACACCAATGTCGAAAACTGCATTTTCGACATTTTCTCCTCGCCACACAGCATGTCGAAATCCGAGATGCAAAAAAAACTCGGGAGCTGTGAGCGAAAAAGGGTTTCGACACCTCCTCTCTCTCGAGAAGGGCTCGTTTCCACTTCAGGCCTGCAACTCGCACATTTTCAACAGTCCTCGGATTGGATGTCTTAATTCTTGCCCGAATGTCGAAAAAGAGAACGCACCAACGCTTGTCCTATCTTCACCCCAGTTCGTCTCTTTTTTTTTTTTTTTTTTTTTTTTTTTTTTTTTTTNTTTTTTTTTTTTTTTTTTTTTTTTTTTTTTTTTTTTTTTTTTGGAAAGCTTGTAAATTGATTGCTCAAAATAAGGACAAGAGGCCGGGGACCTCACAATTCAACCCGGAGTAACCCTGGCAGATTTAGCCAGTTTAGCTTACGAGTACCAGCTCGAAGATATATCCATAAACCTTAGCTGTCGAAATTCCTAGAGCTGGAAATCAGGTCCAGCGTCCTTTATAACGTTCCTACGCTTTCCAAAAAAAAAAAATTTACCTTGAAGTCCAGAAAAAGAGCCCAACAAAGAAATCATCAACCAGAAGAGAAAATTCTTATTCCTCAACCCAATTAAGCACAGTAATAGAGCCCCAGCGAACAAAACACCCATATCTCCAACCCAGAACAGCAATTGAGTCTCCCTATTGAATCCGGCAGAACGGATCCTAAGCCCTATTACTGAACGTCTCCTGGCTAAAACGCTAGGAGCAAATTATACCTAAAAGAATAGTAAGCCGAGATACTAAACCCATGCAGCTCTCCTTTGAAAAAACACGCTGTTTACTTAGTCGAGCCACTTGGCTACTACGAGCCGTCCCTCATCCGTTATTGTAGACAAGAAGCCTCCCCTGGCCCAAACTTTCTTAAACCAAACCAGGCCTTTTCCAAATCTTCTGCCCGATCTCCTCCATTCTGCTAACATGGTCATTCTGAGTATCTGTTTGACCATTGCTCTCTGCTGATGAAAAGTAAGGATCTGGTTTTTAAAGACCGCTGAATATCTCGCTTTGCAAATCACCTCCATCATAATGCCCCGAACCACCAGAGCAACATACTCCCAGTCCCCCTGAGAACCTTTCTCAGCATTTACTTGCGCCAGGAGGATCCAGTCCTCCGACCACAACCATTTCTGTCCCACCCCATCTTCCCATTGGAGTATCCACCACCTCCGCAGTTCTTCAGAGTGTGGGCACGACAACCAGATATGCTCTGCCGTTTCCCAATGCCAACCACATCTCTTACAATTAAGATCCAGTTCCATTCCTCTCTCTCTCAACCACGTTGCCGATACCGTCAGTCCCAACGACTGGCTCCACATGATACTCGCCTGTTTCTGGGACGGGATATTTTTCAGCTGGTTCCACAGCCTGAGAAAATCCGGTATCGGCTTAGAATCCCCATAGAGCTTTCGAAATCGGCGTCTTGCAGTCTCCAACGGTTGAGCCTTCTTCGCTCTGAGGTGGGCAGTGCCCACCTTTGATGAATATTGAATTAGCGGGCATACTTCCCCTTTTCTATCCTTCCACCCATACAGTAGTGGATCTACCGTATAGTCTGCTGCCAAGCCTTCCAACAGGATAGGGTTTTTCCTTGAGTTACCACCTTCCCACACACGAACCTCAGTTAGTTCCTTGGTGGTGTTCACAGTAAAGGACCCTTCCTTGATTAACTCAAACCCCATTTCCTTCTTACTCTTCCTAGTCCAGGTTTCCACGTCCATTCCTTGTCCCAAATTGGGGCCCAGGACTTTAATTGCTTTTATTGCTTCTGTCGGATGTGTCAACCATGTGTTTATACCGAACTCCGCCTCAGATTTCAACAGAGCTTTCCACTGCCCGGGAATAGCTTGTTTCAGGATACTGTAGTTTTCCAGAACCTTATGCAGTCTAGGAAGTTTACGGCGCAATACCTCTAAAGGTATCCAATCCTGTTTATCTTCATCCCAGATATGTTTGATTAAAAAAACTCCTTTAGATACCCATGGTCTGTCAAACTTCCCTGCACTCATTTTGATTAAGTTATTATCAAACAGGTTTTGATTTAAAATTTCCAGTTTTGTCCCCAGATCATGCAGTTGACCAGGCCTCAACTTTTTCCAAGCTCGTAGGACGCCTGACCATACTTTAGACTTTATCCTTGTCATCCCCAGCTTTGAGACCACGAGGTACTGCCAGACATTAACTTGCGCCGGGAGAATGAGCTCTTTTCGTAGGATGTATTCTGCGAGATTTTTCCACTGCTTATGTACAGTATCAAAGCAGGCTTTGATCACCCATTTACACAGGAGAGCATAATTTTGGTCTCTTGGGTCCTGGATACCCAGACCACCTTCCTTCCTAGCCTGGCAAACCAGATCCCATGCTGCCTTAATCATGAAGCCTTGTTCTTCCATAGCAGTGGGCTTCCATAAATACCGTGCTGCTGCCTGCTTGATCCTTGAATACGCTTTGTCCCCCAATGCATGAACCGATAAAGGGAACCATAGTGTAGAAAAGGCCGCCGCAGATAAAACAAGCGCTCTGCCAGTAACTGATAATCTGTGGTTCCTCAGCCAACCATATACTCTAGTACACACTTTATCTTGCAGTATCTGGTCCTCGCTGAGAGAGCAATTAGAAAGAGAGACCTGGATCCCCAAGAGACGCTCCGAAGAATCCGGACTCACTCTTTTTAAACCCCAGTTTACACAAATAGTATAAGGAGTAGGTAGCAAATAAGAGGATTTTTCCAAGTTAATCGATGCCTCGGATAATAAACAATATTCATCCAATATCTCCCTGAGTTGATTTAGGGACTCTGATGTGTTCTCACATGCAACAGTAAGATCATCAGCAATCGCGCCCCCCTTCCAATAAATGGATGGAGGGATTTCCAAACCTCTAATATCAGGGTTGTGTCTAATATTATCAAGAAGAATTTCTAGCTGAACAACAAAGAGCAGCGGAGCTAAGGGGCAACCTTGCCTTAGCGAACGGGAAAGGATGAACTCCTTAGACAGCTTACCATTTACAGAGACCACAGAACATGCTCCCACATACATTGCCCTGAAATATTTCAGGAAGATTGGGCCAAACCCCATCACACGTAAAGTTGTGAAAACAAATGCCCACCCGACCTTATCGTAAGCCTTCTCCATATCTAGGAGAAGGACTGAAACGTTCCTTTTCTCGGTGGCAATAATTTCCAGGGCCTGGAGGGCTGCCATAATGTTATCAAAGATCGACCGACCCTTCACAAAAGCCCCCTGCTCCGGGCCCACAATCTGCGGCAGGAATTCAGATAACCGTATAGCATGTGCTTTTGCCAAGATCTTGTATATCACGTTTAAAACCGATATGGGCCGGTAGTTACGTACTTCTGACTTAATTCCCTTTTTTATATATAAGAGAGATAACCCCTTTCCGGAAACTGTTGGGAAAAGCACCTCCATCTCTAACAGCATTGTAAATTTCCCCTACAAAAGGGCCAAAAGCGTCCCAACATTCTACATAGAGCTCGACAGGTAGGCCATCAAGGCCTGGACATTTACCCTTTGCCATCTGTCTTGTTGCCCTGGACAATTCCTCTAAAGAGAAAGGTTCCTCCAGGGCTTGCATCATAGTAGGGGTTAGTCTAGCTCTCTATTTGTTCCAGAAAGTAGTGTAAAGGGACAAGTCAGTCTCTGGGGTATCAAAGGTCCTCCTTGTTGAAACGATATCACTGAAGTAGTCAAATGCATGGGAACACATTTTATTCAGGTCAGAGGAGGTATTTTGGTTAATATCGAAGGGGTGGGACAATTCCCTTATCAGGGACTTGGACTGCCTGAGAACCAAGGACCTGAAAGACAACTTGGTCATTCGGTCATATCCCACAATACCCCTGATGTTAAGCCAATCCAGCCACTCCGTTTGTTTCAAAACCTCTAATTTTTCTAATTCACAGATTGCCAGTCTTCTCTTTTCCGCCCAGTAATACTCGAAGAAAGGATCCCCCCCATGTTAGCCTCTGACTCTGTGATCACCTTTTTGATTTGCTGTTCTTTCCAGCTACGGTTGGCTGCTTTAAGTCTTGAAAAGTTAATCAGAGCCGCTCGGATTATTTCGATACCGACCTCAGCCCAATCCAGCTGATCCGTGAAGAGATCTTTGGCTAAATCCCAGGATTTCAATTGAGTTCTAATCCAGTCCTTAACCCCTTCATCTTTCAACACATTTACATTAAGTCTGAAAGGAGGTCGCACCTTCTCAGTAGTGTCTTGGGAAACTATATCCATGAGGACCGGATAATGGTCTGACAGATATATAGAATCCACCTCCGTCCAACAACAACGGTCCCACGGGGCTCTCCGTGCCAGGATAACATCTAGTCTGCAGCGAGGAGCTGCCGTGTTTTTGGAAGGGCATGGACCATACCACGTATAACCACATACGTCAGGGTTCATTGTTCTGAATACATCATATAAAGCCTGGGAGGCCATAAAGGCACTCAGTATCTCCGCATCCACCCTGGCCGGTCTATACGAAAGAGAATCCAGTCCTGGGACCAAGATTGTGTTCCAATATCCTAACATAATTAGATTTTTAACATTTGGAATAAACATGGGGAGGCTGGTCAGGAATTCGAGTCTCTGCTTATAGTCCACGGGGGCATAAACTGACATAACCGCCCACTCCTCAGATCCGATCTCGAATTTGATCCAAGCCAGCCTACCCTCAGAATCTGCAAAAGAATCTAAAACTGTTAACTCCAAATCTTTGGATATTAGAACTGCAACTCCCCCCCTGGTCCCCTCAGCCGGGGACCAGATCTGCGGGCCATCCCACAGGGCTACCGCTTCATTTAATTTATCTGTATTTAATTTCGTTTCTTGCAGTCCTAAAATCTGAATGTTAGACTTGTAAACCCACGAGCGAAGCCTGGACCTTTTGAATCTGTTTGTCTCTTTTGTTACATGCACAGATATGTGATGTTCGTAATAACCGAGGAACTGCAGTGTGATAAAAAGGACTGAAATGGACAATGCGGTGAGAGTAGAATCTCGACAGACAATGTGCATTCTCATACATACAAAAGTGCTGAATAGCGCAGGGAAGACTTAGATACAAAGACTGACCTGACAAGGACTGACCTCACACACGTAGTACAAGTAGCGAAGCAGAATGCTAGAATACCAATCACGAGCCCAATCAATGTTTGAACTC
>BFEA01000031.1:4754414-4784190 GCA_003427395.1 Chara braunii
AAAAAAAAAAAAAAAACACTCCACATGGCAAATGCAAGGGCAATCTCTCCCGCGTGACTTGGCCAGAATCGACGTCAGTTTCGTGCAGATGAAGGACAATACCTGACCCTCACACTGGACAATACCTGACCCTTACACTGGACAATACCTGACCCTTTCACTGGTCATGGGGCCTCGGAGTTGCTGCTACATTCACCAAACGTCATCGCCTATCCGCGGCGAGCAGCTTGTGCTTGGAAACGGGCGCATTGTTCGTCCCGTTTGCATGATATCAGCAGAGCACGAGATTGATGAATGACGAGCACTGGCCATGGGGATTGATTGTCAACACCGCAACCCCTTATTATTTTCAGGGCATACTCACACGGGGACCAAAAGTCTGAATTTTATTTATTTATTATTATTTTTTTTTTTGGAAAGCATTCTGCAAGGAAAACAAGCAACAACAAGATGACAAATTCTAGATTACACCATCACATTGAAAGCCAGATAGTCACACTGTGGGCCTGGCCGCACGGCACAACTAATGAAACGAAACGATCACCAGAGTCGCGAGGCCTCACAAAGCCCTGATCCACCGTTTCGCTTCGTTTTTTGCCTCACCGCCCCACAGCACACACGAAAACTCTAGCAACAACTTCCTGGCGACAGTAGTGGGGGATTCGTTTCGCTACAGTCCAAGATTGTGGACGCGACGGTCCAAGTTCTTGGGTGGACTTCTTTTGGAGCGATGCAGCACACTCGTGAAATTTCGCAGCTCCTCCAGCCTACCAGCGGAGGACCTATGAGTTCGCGAGGGCTGCAGGCAGGGAGGAGTCGGCACACTCGTGAGGCCTCGCGAACTCGGAGGCTGACAGCATTCACGAGTTTTTTCTGACACAGTTCGTGTGGGTGCTATGCGGCGAGGACTTCACGAAACGAAGTCGTTTTTTTTTCCGTTTCTTGCATCGTGCGACGAGGCCCTGTGTCCAGAGAGCAGCATTGCACCAATAATGCACGGATGGAGGTTCGTAGTACTGAAAACCAATGTGAAGGAGAGTTTCTCTCTCTCCACCACAACACAAAAGTCCAGTCCCTTCACACTCCTACTTGGCGCTCAGCGCCCAGCCTACTCCTACACACCTACGATCAGCGTACTAATAGACAATGCAACTGTTGACATCAGCGGCCACCCGAAGTACTTGAAGATGTCGCCCATATGCAGACCATCGCCAATACAAGGTATGTGCCCTCACATCATCACCATCATCATCATCCTTCGCCCTTCCCTGACTTTACACCCACACATGTCCTCACTTACACCCGAAGACCACCCGTGCGCCTCACTGTGCATCCAAGCCCAGCCCGCTATGAAGGCTGGCTATGGCTCTGCCCTCAGCAGCGCCCTGCTCCAACACACAACCGCACGTGCGCAGCCTCTTGTTCCCATGCCGGCAGCTAGCCCGCGAGCGATTGCTCCAGCAGCGCTGCCGCCAGCCAGCAAGTGACCGAATGAGGCTGCCAGCCCTGAGCTCTTTCCTTTATGAAAAGAAATGGCCTGCTCGCGCAGCCTGGCTGCACTGGCCTGGGCCCAGCAGCTTCCGGAAGGCCCCAGGAGGCTGCCTGTGTACAGCAGCTACTGGACTGCTGGGCCTCGTTCGGTTGGGCGCCCAACTGTCTCTGTATGAGGCTGCGAATCACGCCCAGGGCCTGCCTTCTTTGGAAATGCCCGGAAGGCCGTGGAAATGTCTTTGTTGCTCGGCCTGAGTTTCACTCAACCAACTAGCGCGTCACAACTGCCTGGACCCCAAATATGAAATTCACAGTCAAGGGCCTCTTGTGATATGTCAGGCCCGCCTTCACGTAGGGCGGGCACCTCCGCCTTCACTTCGGGGAGGCAATGCTGCAAACAAGGCCCCATAGGCCTACCGAGGACCCTGATCCTCGCATTCCCTCCTCCTTTACTTCGAGAGTCCTCTGAGAAGTCTCTATTCTGCAGGCATCTTCCCCTTGAGTACTCCTTCGTAGCCTGCAATCACTTGAGGTGTTGTCCTCATGAGTTCTTCTCGTGTGAACCAGCGATCCTCCTTAGGATCCAGATGATGTCTGAAGCTCACACGGTACTGCATTCTCGGTTTAGGAGGGCGCCCTCTGCCTGATGGTCGAGGAACAAGCATCACTCGATGCTGAACGATCTGGTCCACGTCCACTTCGCCATCCATGGTTGGGGGCAGCATTGATCTCCTTGAGGGAAACTGATTAGTGGCAGCGAAAGGTGCCAGCTTGGAGGCATGGAACACAGGGTAGGTGCGTAGGTGTGCAGGAATACGGATCACGTATGAAGGCCCATCTGGTTGATCCCCTACAATGTCCAAGACCTCCCAGGGCCCAAAATACTGTGGCATCAGTTTTCTGAAACTTCTTAATATGTTCCCCTAGAGGGTCCTCGGTAGGCCTACAATACGATCATAGCATCCTGAGACTTCTTAATATGTTCAACGGCCTGCTGTAGTATCTATTCATGTTTGACAGCAAAGTCTATGGTGCCATGTGCTGCAGTGGGTTGTCTTTCTGGTAGCAGAAAGTCAAGTGCAGTTCTGGGCTCCCAACCAAGATGTAACTGGTTGGGAGTTATCCAGGTAGTATTATGCACAACGTTGTTGTACAGGCTGGCGACGAGCGGTAACTTCTCGTCTCAGTCATCCTGACTTGGCTTAATATAATGCCGAAGTAGGTGTTGTACTACCCGGTTTATTTGTTTTGCCTGGCCATTTGATTCAGGGTGATTCCCTGAGGTCATTTGGAGTTTTGTGCCCATCTGTTCGGCGGTTGACTGCCACAGTTCACTTGTGAATCTCACATCCCCATCACTAAAGATAGATGTAGGCAAACCGAAATCACGTACCCAATTATCCATAAACAGTTTGATGGCGTGGTCAGTTTTAGCTGCTTCTGGCATAGCGATTAGTCTTGCATACTTAGTAAAGCGGTCCACTATTACGAAGATATACCTTTTTTCAGACTTACTGGTCACTAGAGTATCCATGAAGTCCATGGACATACTCTGACCAGGTCCTTCAGGAATCGGCAAGGGCTTGATCAGCCCTAGCGGAGCCTGAGTCCTTGGTTTGTCCCTCTGGCAAACCTGGCAGGTTTCAACATAGTGTTTTGCATCTAGCATCATAGAGGGCCACCAGAATCTCCGTACTAAATTCGTTGATGTCTTCTTGTATCCAAAATGACCCGTTGCATCATAACATTCTTATAAAAATAAACTACGCAAGGACTCACTACTGGGAACACACAATTTTTTATTCCCTGCCTTCTCAAGAAACAGCAAGTCGTCTACCATCATAAATTCATCCGAAGTTTTTTGTCCTTTGCTTGGAATCTACGGATGATCTCAGACATAACTGAATCTTGTTGATAGGCATCCACCAATGATCAAGTTAAGTCGCTAGATATGCCAAATCCAGTCACTAGTGCGCCCTGATAATCCGCCCGGCGAGATAACGCATCAGCCACTTTGTTGTACTCTCCCTTGATTGGATCAAGTTGATAGTCATACATGTCTATCACTTGAATCCATCGCTTCAATGCGTCAGAGAGGATTGGATGTGTCTTAATCCAGCGCAAGGTTTCATGGTCAGATCTCACGTAGAAGAATCTGCCAAGGAGATAGTGTCTCCAATGTACCAGCGCTCTGTACAGGGCATACAGCTCACACTCATAAGTGGACTTAGCTAGTTCTGAGATGGCATCTTTTTGCTCATGTACTCGATAGGTCTCAACTTGGGCCCGTCCTTTTGCGCAAGGACCACGCCTATGCCATATTGGCTGGCGTCTGTGGTCACTGGTCACGACAAATGGCTTATTAGGATCAATAAGTTTAAGAACCTCATAGTGTGTCAGGCATACTTCAGTTTCCTAAAGGCTGCCTTACACTCTTCAGTCCACTCCCAAGGGGTGTCCAGTTGAGTTAGATCTATCAATGGGGAAGCTATAGTACTATAGTTCTTCACAAACGGATGATAGTAGCCCGTCATCCCAAAAAATGATTTGACCTCAGTAACAGTCTGAGGTTTGAACCAGTCACGTATGCTGGCTACTTTGGCATCATCCGGCCTCAGTCCATCTGCTGAGATTTCATGACCCAAGTACAAGATCCTGGTGCGACCAAACTCGCATCTCTCCAAGTTAACTTTGTACTAGTGCTGTCTTAGGAGACCTAGCACTGTTTTCAAGTGTTTTGCGTGCTCCTCTACAGTCCTACTAAAGATGAGAATATCGTCGAGGTACACGACGATAAACTTGTCTAAGTAGTCATGAAAAATCTTGTTCATCGCGTGCTGGAACCTACCAGGTGCATTGCATAGTACAAAGGGTATCACCACAAACTCGTACAGACCGTACCTAGTTTGAAATGCTGTTTTGTGCTCGTCCTCAGGCCTAATGGCAATTTGATGGTATCCGGACTTCAGATCTATCTTGGTGAAGTACCGCCATCCCTGCACTCTATCCAAAAGGTCGTCGATGCGGGGTAGGGGCTCCGCGTTCTTAACAGTGATGACATTGAGACCCTTATAGTCAATACACATCCTCAAGGTACCTCCCTTCTTAGGTACGAATAGTACTGGAGTGCCGTAAGGGGAGGTACTAGGCCGTATCCATCCCTTCTCTGTAAGCTCCTTGAGCTGGCGGCAAAGCTCATCTAACTCCGCAGGAGACATCCTATAGATTCGTCCTCTAGGCACCTTACTACTTGGGACAACCTCTATTGCATGGACAACCTCTCTTTCTACCACGCTTGTGGGCTCCTTAAAAAGGTATGAATATTGTGCGACGATCGATTCTATCTCTGGGGTGTTTTTACGGCCTCCCCTTTCTCAGAGACAAATACTAGATACATGCCCTCCTTGCGATTCAGCTTATAATAGTTATAGAAGGATGATGCACAATTGCAGCCGTAGTTTTCTATTAGACTGCTAGCTTTGAACTTTTGCAATCTAACAGATCTACCGTTGGGCAGCTTGTGAATCAATACCTTTCTATCCCAGTCAAACTGCGGTTGCGCGACCTCGAGGTAGTACATACCTAGGAGCATATCAAAGGGCAGTTCGTCGCTAACCAGGAAGGAGATTTTATGACTCACTTTCCCTCCTCCATAGGAGAAGGTGCAGGCTACGTCCTTGACATAGTCTTTTACCAACATTTGGGACTGATGGAATTTCGTGTAGAGCCTATGTCTGCGAAGGCGCCAACTTTGCGGCCACCTACATCAACCTCTACCACGAAATGTTCACCCTTTGGACCTCTACTTATCATCGCCCAAAAGTCCTTGGGGTCCTTCCCTGACCACTCAGTCTCTAACTCCTCTAGGGCCTCATACAAATCTCTCGAGTAGAGCGCCGGTGGGTCTGAATGTGTCCGCGGGGCGATACGTGGGTCTCTAGCCTTCGCCAACGCCCGAAGTGGGGAAGGCAACGTTACCACTTCAACACGAGTAAGAGCGGTTAATACTCCTACTGGCCTGACGTGTTTCCCTGCGAAGTGATAGCAGATGCACCGCCAGAGTTCGAAGAAAGTCCCACCATCGTTGGTGAGGCTACCCTCGTCAAGACTTTCTTGCCTCGGCACGTTCGAGACGTGTGGTCATAATTGCCACAGTTCATGCACGTGCCCCTGGCAACTCGGTCCCTCCACACCTCATACTCTAAACTAAGTTTTACCCATGTGGGTGTTCCTTTGTCGCCCTGACCCGTGGACCGTACTACCTTCTTCTTCCCGATCCCCCTAACCTTTTCCTTGATGGGTGCCAAGACTCCCCCATCCGAAGTCTCACTAGCCCCATCATGCTCTGTCACCTCCCCAAGGTCTGGAAAATCGTCAATCTTCGTCGTTTGGCCATCATGATCCACGAACATCAACTGACCCTTCTTCTTCCAGTCCTGGGGAAGTCTCTTCCTACCATCATGAGATTCCTGATGCGCGGATCCCAGCTTTACCTCTATGTCCAGAGCTTTCTTACTAAAAGTTACGAAGGTGTGTTGTTCGACATAGGCCTCATCAACCAGCTTGGTCCTTACCTCTGCAGGTAGGCACCTTAGGTAATCCGTCAGGAGAACCTGCTGGTCAAACCGCACACCAGGTACCACGAGTAAACGTTTTACGGTGTCCGTGACTCTCTCTAACATTCTTGAACTTGTGGGAACAAAGATTGTTGATAGCATCGGTGACCTTCTGAGCTCTTTGCGGGTCATGCCACCTGTTATACACGGACCGCACAAACTCTTCCAATGTCTAAGCCTGTGCCCAGGCATCGAAGTTTTGACCGTAGCCCTGCTGCTGCACTAAGCCATTCAACCAGCGGGCTGCTGACCCCTCTAAAAAGGAGGCAGCCACTACAACTTCCTTCTCTGGCCTAGTGAGCTTGTGCCTCACAATGCTCACATCAGTAAGCACAGTCCTCACCCAAGTGTCTAAGTCCTCATCCTTCTTTCTATCGCTAGAGATGGGTTTGGGACTCATCAAAGGTATTTTGGGCATCCACTGCATAGGCTGCATGGGCCCAGGGGCTTGTTGCGGCGGCTGCATAGCCACTGAAACAGGCTGGTGCACACTAACCTGAGCCTGGCTTGACAGTGGGACTATCGTAGGTAGTACGACTGAGACTCTATGAATCGGACCACTAGTTGCTACTAAACCACCGGGAGGGCGCATGCCAAACATAGGAGAGACAGTTGGCCCTAGGGGGTTGCGGCATCGATGAAGGACCCGCACCTGCAGGGGGAACTACAACAAACTGTCGCTGCCTCATCATTGTACGAGGAGCCCGGAGTTCAGCCAGGATTTGTTTCTGGCCTGCAACCAATTCGGCCAGCAATTCCTGCTGGACATTCTGCACTTCTGCCACTGATAGTAAGGCATTACGGAGCACACAGACAACAGGGTCTAATGCCGCCTCATCTAGCCCTCCAGTCTGCCTAGCTCCTGTACTCTACTTCCTAGTCTATCCTTTCTGAGTATTGTTTTTCTTCTCCTCTTTGGTACTTCGTCCAACTGCCGCTGTAGCTCATCCTGAAGTTATTCTGCTTGTCGGATTTTTAAATCCTGCAGCGTGAGTTGAGTCTGCTGGCTGACTTGCAAGCTAGCAGTCTGACTAATGGACCCCTGAGAACCACTCTAACTGACTTCTGACGAAGTGGAGTGTGAAGAGGTTTGCGACATAGTAGATGAAGTAGCCATGGTTGCACCGGTGCTAGCTGAAATTCTAGTCCTGGCACTATCCTCAACTGCCCTCACTCTCCTTGCCGCTGCTGTCTCTCTAGCCTCTCTCCGCAATGTTCTCTCGTCTCTTGGACCTAACTCCAAGAATGTCAAGGGTCGATTACGGGCAGTCCCACAAGTATTCCTACGGTTCTCATTAGTGCTTGCATCACTTGTGAGCTACAGTGTGTGTGATGTAAACTAGAATCCACATTGAATCCTACCTTAGCCTGACACACAACCGATTATGAATCACAACTAATTTCGGTCATATGGAACAGAAACAGTTAGGTGATATAGTAACAACTAATGTCAGATCCTACAAGAAATATCATATCTATTTTTAGATTACCCTAGAACAGATTGTCATGCAGCAAAGAACTAATCTATTTGCAGTTGTCTGTCAGTTGTTAGTCAAGTCTGTAACAACTAGAGAATCAAAAATAAAAATAACATCTCCCGTTGGAGATGTATGCTTGATGGCAAATTGTCTGTTGATTGCCACTGTGAGCAGTTACCGGAATCCCCCCTCACCCTGTATCCTTCTTGAGTGGTCACTTTGTGTCAACGTCCTAAGCATCTGGTTGAGCAGCGTGTCTGAAGGTGTGCAATGCGGCCCACCCTTGTGCCCCAAGTCAACGTCAAACCTGCCAGCCCCTGCACTTTATTTACCCTCGCATGCAACGAGCCTTACACCCGGTTGATCTGGCTGATCAGGAGGGATTTAAGGAGAGCCCCCATCTCCTCAGGAATTATTTAACGTCGCAGACAGAACGATGATCACAGCCAGATTCAATACCGAGTCCCGAACCAAAATATTTAAAGACGGTCTGGTAAGCGTCTGTCAAAGGGCTGACATGCCCTGCATGACCTCTATTGCGCAAGCCGCAGAACCAAGGACTTGCGGCAAAGCATGTGTGTACTAGTCCCAACGGGTTGGCATGGTGACCGTGACCCGAGTGCTTCTGAGGCTTCGCCCGTCTCCCACCAGCTTGCTGCCCAGGAAGAATGTCGACTGTCAAGGTTGAGCGGTTGCCACACCTCACATCGAGAGGACTCTCAAGACCTAACTCACTTCCTCACGGTAAGAAGCAATTAAGAGGGTAGATAAGGAAGAGAGCAACGTGCCTCATAAATGCTGCCCCCAACCACAGATTTTTCACCGGCAACCTTATGTGCAATTATGATGACCGGTCCTTGCCTCGACACAACCAACAGCAGAATGCGGTTCCACCTCAGCTTAATATCCTACATCAGCGAGCTCTCATCTTCCAGCATACACCTCGTATGCCACCACATAGCTCGGTGGTGCCCCCACTCTACCCTGGACCGCCTAATGTTCAACGCCAATGCCTTATCACTGGCCCACACCTCATGCGAAGCACCAATAGCTATTGTGAAGAAACAATGAAGCGCAATATAAACCAGCTCCGATATTAAATTGCAAGAAATTCCAGAGTACACCATCACATTGAAAGCCAAATAGTCACACTGTGTCTAGAGAGTAACATTGCACCAACAATACACCAATAGAGGTTCGTAGTACTGAAAACCAATGTCAAGGAGACTTTCTCTCTCTCCGCCACAACACAAGAGTCCAGTCCCTTCACACTCCTACTTGGCGTTCAGCGCCCAGCCCACTCCTACACAGCTACGATCAGCCTACTAATAAACAATGCAACTGTTGACATCAGCGGCCACCCGAAGTACTTGAAGATGTCGCCCATATTGAGACCATCGCCAATACAAGGTATGTTCCCTCACATCAACATCATCATCATCCTTCGCCCTTCCCTGACTTTACACCCACACATGTCCTCACTTACACCCGAAGACCACCCCTACGCCTCACTGTGCATCCAAGCCCATCCCGCTATGAAGGATGGCTATGGCGCTGCCCTCAGCAGCGCCCTGCTCCAACACACGACCGCACGTGCGCAGCCTCTTGCTCCCATGCCGGCAGCCAGCCCGCGAGCAATTGCTCCAGCAGCGCTCCCGCCAGCCAGCAAGTGACCGAATGAGGCTGCCAGCCCTGAGCTCTTTTCTTTATGGAAAGAACTGGCCTGCTCGTGCAGCCTGGCTGCACTGGCCTGGGCCCAGCAGCTTCTGGAAGGCCCCAGGAGGCTGCCTGTGTACAACAGCTACTGGGCTGCTGGGCCTCGTTCGGTTGGGCACCTAACTATCTCTGTATGAGGCTGCGAATCACGCCCAGGGCCTGCCTTCTTTGGAAACGCCCGGAAGGCCGTGGAAATGTCTTTGTTCCTCGGCCTGAGTTTCACTCAACCAACTGCTGCGTCGCAACTGCCTGGAACCCAAATATGAAATTGACAGTCGAGGGCCTCTTGTGATATGTCAGGCCCGGCTTCACTTAGGGCGGGCACCTCCGCCTTCACTTAGGGCGGGCAATGCCGCAAACAGGGCCCCATAGGCCTACTTAGGACCCTGATCCTCGCAATTCACTGATATTCCAATAAACTGGGATGGGGCAGGGGACCTCACAATTCGACCCGGAGTTATCCTGGCAGCCTGAACGAGTTTCGCTTACGAGCCCAAAGGCTCGAAGATCCCATCTCCTCAAGCACTCATAATTCCACCAGTGAAACCGTATGAGCGCGCTTCAGCGTGCGCTCGCGCGCTTAAAGACCCCCGCGCCACGCTCAAACGCGCTCAAAGAGCTTTTGGGCACGCACGCGCGTCAAAAAATCAGCGCACGCGCGCCACGGGGTTGTGCATGGCCAGGGGACGCCCTGCGGCCCTTTCCACGCAAAAAAAAAAAAAAATTGTGTGCAGGGTGGWTTTTTGGGGGATGGGGACCATGGGGGTGGAGGTAAGGGGGGGTTAGGGGTAGGGTGGGGTTTGGGGATGGAGTTTTCTCTTGCGCACCCACACCCATTCCTCATTGAATTCAGTCATTTTTCTGGAGGGGCCCCAACAGAGAATCTGCAGGGCTCTCATGTCTCACCAGAAACATTCGTCGAATTTCAGGCAAGAGCGGAGCAGGCCAGCAATATATCTCCTGAATCGGAAGTCAGGTCTGTGTTCCAGCAGTTATGGGCTACAACTTCTTACTACTGTAGCTCCCTTTTTCTTTTGTTTTCCTTTTCCTACGAGCATTGGCCCTACGGGCCTAGCTCCACTCGTCAGCACTTTCACAAAAGAAAAAACATATGGCAGCGTATGATTCCATGTTCTAGCATAAGATTATGTTTTGCACTTTTTTTTTTCTTTCTTTCTTTTGTTTTCCTTTTCCTACGAGCAGTGGCCCTAAGGGCCTAGCTCCACTCGTCAACACTTGCACAAAAGACAAAACATATGGCAGCGAATGATTCCATGTTCTAGCAGAAGATTCATTCTAGTTTGCACATTTGGTGAGTAGTGGAGGGAAGCCCTGAAAATCACGTGGTGAGTTGGCCTGCTACTGCCCAGATAATCACGTGCTCATTGGTCCCATAACTGCTGAAACATGGACCTTAATGTGAATCCACACCATATATAGGTGGTGTGTTGCTGCTGTGTGATGTGCTTGAATGCTGCCAATCTCGCGGCAAGTAGCCCCTTGGATATTCTTTGCGGGGGCCTCATAGATTACCTGCAAGGGTTTCTATGAAAATGTCAAAGAGGATTTTTTTTTTTTTTTTAATTAAAAACAAAAAACCAACGGTTGTTTCTCTAGTCCCCCCAAACCCCCAGATCCCCTTCCCCCCCCCCCCNCCCCCCCCCCCCTCCCCCGCCTGGGACCTCGAAACCCTCCCTCCGCCCTTCCCCTCCCCACATTTGGGACCCGTCCGCGATCGCGCTCAAGGCGCGCTTGAGTGCGGTTTTGAGCGGCGTTCAAAAACTGCTGAAAATGGCCCGCGCTGATTGAGCGCGCGGTTTCACTGAATTCCACTGCTGGAAACCGGGTCCAGCATCCCCTACCGCCTCAAAAACAGAAATACTTTCCAATAACCTTGAAGCTCAGAAAAAGAGGAAGCTGCTATTACCGCCCAATTTTGCTTTTGTCTTCAAATTTTCTCTCTCTCCATGCCCATATGAGTCAGTAGCCGTGGGCCTATGAATCTTAGGAACCTAACCTACTAGTAAGGCTGTAATCAAATATGCTATCAGCTTCTGCAGCAGAAAGACAATTCTTCTTGAGGGAGGGCCCTAGCCTAGTGCGACTGCCCTTGCCCCAATCGGGCCTACCATCGGCGCTACATTCTTCCAAGTCAATCGTGTGTATCATATAGCCACATACAAATGGTAAGTCTTCCCTCCTGGTTGATTGAAGCGAATCTGCTATTCCGAAATCAGTTTCTCAGGAACCAAACACAATTTTTTCGCTGCCAATCTGCTTGAATGATGCGCCTAATGCTTTGTTTCACCCTGAGTTGTTGATGAAGCTTCGACATTTCCTCCCCTCGAAAGACTCTCGCATTTCGGGCCGCCCATATTGTTTCCATTAAGACTCCTCTGCAGCCCAGTGCCACATATTCCCACTCAGAAGCCGCCTGGACGATGCCCGTCATCATCCAAAAATTTGTACATATGAACCCATTGTGCGTTATAGTCCCCCAACGTCTCTTCCACCACATCATGAGTTCGTCCACTAGTGGGCAGAAGAGTCATAAATGGATCATATTCTCCCAATCCCAATACCTCAGGCATTGGGTCGGGATCTCCATCCCTCTGTTGGATAGCCACATCGCTGTAGCTGTAGCCATCAGGGATTGGATCCACATAATACTCGCATGTTTCTGCACTGGATGTTTCCTCAGGGCCTTCCAAACATTGGTCAAACCCTGTTCTGTTACTCCTGCTATTTGTTGGGTTTTCGCTCTGCCCACAACCAGGATTGAAGTTTTTCTCTTTAACCGAATCTGTAGTTGTTGGACTCCCACCTTCGGCTTCTATTGGTAGCGGGGGGTAAATTTGTTTTGTCCCTCCTGCTCTTTCCATCCCAACATTAATGGTTTCACCTTGAAGCCCCCTGCGTCTCGAAGTAACGTTTTCTCAAGTTTCCCCCTGTTGGTGGGTTTGTTATGAACTCTTACCTCCACCATCTCTCTGGTATTGTTTAACCATCCATCAACATCCACCAGAGTAAGTTTTCCTGAGGTTGCCCCTTCCGCAGCCAGTTTCCATTTTTGAACTTTGAGACCCATGGCTAAGTCCGGCTCAAGGACCTGGAATACTCGATTATCCTCTCGAAGCTGCATGTTTCGTTTTTGGCTGCAATAATGTAACCCACGAATGGGGTGTAACTTTGATTATTGCCAAATAATGTACAATTACATTGCGCAGGCACAGGAGGAGTTTTCTGATCTGAGTGGCTTCTAAGAAGCAAGCCTGCTCTGAGTTTTAAATATCCTTGACCTGCAGCAGCCCTTTCTTAATCCAGCTTTGACCAAAATTCCCCGCAGTTGTGTCTGCAGCCGAGAAGGTATTACCATCTGACTGCACAATTAGGGGTTTATCAAACAAAAACTGGTTAAGTACCTCCTGTTAAGAGATGGGAGTTTGCCTTTCTGTTGGCCGCACTTTGTTCCATGCACTGAGAATACTTTTCCAGATCTTGGAGCTCGGTCTACGGTTTGAGAACGACGAAAGAAGCATGTAAAGTCGGACCTTAGTGTGATCTTAGAACTCTCATTCCCTCCCTAAGATGTATTCAGCCAACAACATCCATATCTTAGATCCTTCTTCCAGCATTGTCTGTATTGGTCATTTCCCTAGGAGAGCTATGTTCTGTTGCAGAGGGTCCAAGATACCCAGACCCCCTTTTTTCCTCGGTGTAGCCACCACTTCCCATGCCAGTTTAGATAGGAACCCCTGTTCATTTGTGGCTTCTGGTTTCCACAGAAACCTAGTTGCTGCTTTTTTTATTCTCTTATACGCATTCTCACCCAACATATGTAGGGAGAGTGAAAACCACAGTAGGGAAAATGCCGATGTAGACAATACTAGGGCCCTTCTAAATTAGGGAGAGGGGGGAACGTCGTTCCCAGTTCGCAATTCACGCCACCACTCGATCTGCCAAGATGTTGTCTTGTATCCTTGCACAATCATAGAAGGAGACTTGGAGGCCCAAAAATCTGTCCGAGGCGTTGGCTGGGATCCGACGAAGGCCCCAGTTAACACATAGACCATAAGAGAGGGGAAGGAAAAACACTGACTTATCCCAATTTATTGAGCCTTTGGATAACATACAATACCATACGTAACTAAGATAAGCTAACTATTGTATTTTCACATGCAATTGTCAGATCATCCGCTATCGCCCCTCCCTTCCAGTGAAGGGCAAGGGAGAGGTGTAGGCCCCTTATTTGAGGGTTAACTCTTATATTAGCTTGTAGGATCTCCAATTGTAAGACAAAAATAAGGAGGGTGAGAGGGCACCCTTGCCTTAATGACCGAGATAATGAGAATTCTTTAGATTGCAGCCCATTAACAAGACTTGCAGTTGTTGCTTTGGAATACATGGCTCTTACCCAGGTTCGAAACTGGTCGCCAAACCCCATGTTAACTAATGTCATGTTAACAAAAACCCATCCTACTTTATCGTAGGTTTTTTTCATGTCTAACATGAGGATGGCGACTTCTTTTTTTTCTTTCAAAGCTTGCACTGTAGGTAGTTTATTATCAAAAATTTTACGTCCTTTCACGAAAGCCCCTTGTTCTCCCCCCACTCGATCCGACAATGCTGATGTCAGACGCAATGCAAGGACTTTCGCTAATAATTTGTATGATACGTTTAATCTCGAAATAGGCTGCCAACTACGTATTTCACGCTTATCCTTTTTTCTGTACAACAAAGATATCAACTCTTGTAACATTCCTTTAGGCAGTGTGCCTGTTATCAGAGTTTCATTATAGGTATCACAGAAAAATTGAGCAAAGGATCCCCATGAAGATAGAAAGAACTCAATCGGTACGCCATCCAACCCGGGGTATTTGCCCTCAGCCATCCGACGCGCAGCCAGGGTAACCTCCTCAACTGTAATAGGACTAACCAAGGCACCCCTCGTGCTCAGAGGAATATAGCTGGTAGAGCAATTCGAGAAACGATATTCATCCGCTAGGTTAGTTTCAAAGGACTCGTAAGGTCTTTTAGTGGATACTATATCTTTGAAATACTCCATAGCATAAGAGCACAGATCTCCGATCTCCGTAGCTAGAGGGGCGTAAAGTGCGAATGGGTGAGAAAACTCCCTCATCACTTGTACCGTTTTCTGGAGGATGAGAGATCTGAAAGTTTTTTTTGTAATTTTGTCGTGAATTATTATTCCCTTAATTTTTAGGCACTCTTGCCAATCTGCTTGTTTTCTAATTTCTAATTCCTCTAATTCTCGAAGGGTCTTGCTCCTCTTTGTTGAGCAATAATATTCTAAAAATGGGTCTGTGCCCATATAGGTTTCTGCCCGTTGTATGATATTAATTAATTGTTTTTCCATCCAATTACGGGACGCTGCTTTCATGTGCGAGAATTCAATCATGGCCACCTGTAGTATGCCTATGCCTACATCCACCCAATCCTCCGTATTTCCAAAAAGGTTATTTGCGAGCTGCCAATCCTTCATCTGTGCCTCTACCCATTGGGCTATCCCTGGGTCTTCAAGATCGAGATGTTTAGTCTGAAGGGAGACCCGTGTTTTTTCATATCGAGTTTGGAGGTGACCTCCATCACAATAGGAAAATGATCAGATAAGGAAGCTATCAGCACATCAGACCACATACAACGATCTCATGAGCCTCCCTTGGCTAAGATAAAGTCCAGGCGTCTTTTTGGTTGGGGCGCTCTTTCTGACGGTCTGGGCCCGTGCCATGTGAAACCAAAGTTATCTGGGTTCAATGTGCGATACACATCTACCACGTCCTGAGATTCCATAAAGGAGGGCAACATCAAGGCGTCCTCTCTTATTGAAAAAATATTTGGGGAATCGAGCCCTGGATTCATAGTGCAATTCCGGTCGCCCAACATAATGAGATTTTCCGTGTCCGGTGTTATCCTCGGTAAGTCTGCAAAAAAATGAATCATGGCAGCATACTCTACAGGTGCGTAAATGGAGACCACCGCCGAGAAAAGGTTAACCGGCCCCCCATTTTTTGCCTCAATTTGTACGAAAACCATAAGGTCATTTTAAACAAACTTCATACCGATATATAGAGTGCACCTCTTACTAACATATTATAAAAACAAAACAAAAAAACAAAAATTAAAACCATATGAAACAGTAAGTCAAAAGTGCATTTTCATAACATTTTGGCAAAACCGCCCTGTCTTCATCCGCTATTGCGAACTTCATCCAGGCCCATCGACCCTCCGAGCCTATGCATGAGTCAATAATTTCCACATCCAGATTTTTATCTAGTAAAATGGCCACCCCTCCTCTGGTCTCCACCACGGGGGACCAACTTTGGCCCCCCCCCACCAATGTCGTATATCTGCTATTTTGTTTGGTCCGATTTTCATTTCTTGCAGGCCAATAATCTGGATCTTTTTAAAGTACATCCGGGAAGACAACCTTTCTCTTTTATATGTGTCATTGAGATCACCAAGACGTCATCGAGTATTCCAGCTAGCAAGTCTGATTCTACAAGAACATGTTATTCATTAAAATAGTACGTTATTTTCTAAATAGTACTTTTGTCGTTCGGGAAACTCGAAAGGTATAAACGGCTGATGAAAGAAGATGCTCATTATACATTAATACACAACGATTAGAGTCCCTGTTCAACGGATAAATCCTCAACTAAACTGGCACACATTCAGACAGTCAGTACGAACGTAGCATATCGAAGGTTTCCCCTTGTGAGGGACGCATATGAGTGACCCGAAAAAAGGTCTTCGTTGAGGCTTTAAACGGTATATGGGAGTGAAAAGAATAACTCATTTTTGAATTTTGATTAAATACAAGCAGGATGAGCAGGATACATCCGAGTCACATATTTCGATATAATCCATAATACACAAGTTGGCTAGTTTTATAGTAAAACTGGGATATATCCAAAACAAATATTTCATTATTCGGATGGAGAAAATCCGTTATGTTGTAAACTGTGCGTCATTCATTAAATATCCTTGAAGTTCACTCAATCAAAATGATCAACTTATGATCATAGCCCGAATCACCCTCCGAGGGAAAATTAACCAATATGTTATCATTCCAAGAACAATTATAGCTTAGCAGACATTTCTTAAAACAAAGGGACATCGGACGGAGTGAAGTGGTGGGCAGCATTATGCAAAAGTGTTATCATTTGCCGCTTGCCAGGTTCGACCTCGGAACCATGAACTTGTAACATCCCTACCCAATCCTGCCCACCACTCCGCCACTGTTCTTGCTTTGAGATCAAATGATGTATGTTAAAACTAAATGGCGGTTGCATGTACATTATCACTTTACCAAACATTTCTCAAAACAAACGGGCATCCTACGGAGTGAAGTGGTGGAGAGCATATTATATAGAGACGTTATCATCTGAGGATTGGGCATTGGAGAAGTCTCAAACGAATGCGTAGGATACATCCGAATCAAACTGTGTACAGATTATCAGATGTTGAAGTGACCAAGGACCTTATAACTATTTTGAAAGATCTCACTGGATTTTGAAGACAATTGGCAACTCATGAGAACTAGATTGGAACGCAAAGACAAATTCAAAACAGAGCGGGACACCCAACCTACATAAGCAGGCAGACACCCATTGTCGAGACAAATGAGAAGTACGCCGTAAGAACTGATAACAGTTATCTGGTCCCAATATTGTGAATTCGTAACGGTTACTTCAAAAGTTTCCATTAACCAAAAATTTGGCAAGGCTATGGAGGACCGTCCATACTTAACCAAAAAGTTTCCGTGAAAATTTCAACTAATCGGACATTCTAACACAAAAATTTGGAGATGTCGAGATGTCTCTCTAAAAAAGCCTACACTATGAAAACATTCACAAATCCGACATCCTGACGGAACTCTAAAAACGTAAGACTCGTCACAAAAGTGTCCCGAACTTGAAATCTTCAAAAGAAGTCTCTTCGAAAAGCGTTCACTAGCGGTTCCCATGTTGAACCGTGCACAATGCAAGCCGAGATAGGAGGTTGAGGCAGACCTTCGAAACCCGTAATGAAAATCAAGAAACCTTGAACGTCTCCTCCAGCCATAACAACAGCATGTCTCAAGGACACAAGAACATCTGCAGCTTACAAATAAGGTGTTGTAAAATCCCCCAGCATCCAGTTTCCCCCTTGACGCTCTTGTGTTTGGTTGTCGTAACAGTATCCTTATTCTCTAGGTCGGATGCATCCGAACCACAACCGACCATGAGCCAGGGTCGGCACTCGTGGCTTTCATTAATACTTTACAGTGTGGAAATTTTAACTAGTCTGACATTCGACCACAAAACTTGGGAAGTGTCGAGACTCGTCTCTCAAACTAATGAAAATTAAAAATAATCAGAAATGACTATACTACAAAAATATTCACAAATCCGACATAATGACACAAAATTCCAGAAACGCAAGACTGGTCACCAAACGTCTTAAAAAGTTAAAGTCCTCAGAAGAAGTCTCTTTGCAGAGCATTCACTATTGGTTCCCATGTCGAACCGTCCACCATGCAAGCCAGGATTGGAGGTTGAGGCATACCTTCAAACTCCGTAATGGCAAACGAGAAACCCTCAATGTCACCTCCTGCTCCGAGCACAGCACGTCTCAAGGCGAAAAGAACTTCTGAAACTTTTACATCTTGTAAAATCTTCTCGCATCCAATTTTCACCCCGACGCTCATATATTCGCATGTCGAAAATGTTGAGATCAGTAAACCTCACCATGATGACAAACATTGTCCGTCCTCACGCTACGATTCTGAAGATTCTCTCATATTGAAAAGGAAACGCTCCTCCCTTTGTGATGATCGTCAGTCGTTCAGGTACTTTTATTTCAATGTAGCCCAAAATCTCATCCATGTTTTCGAAGTACGTCAGAAGAGGAAAGTCTGCACACTGCAAAAGACAAAAGTCAGAATAAAAGCGTCACATCAAGGTCAGGACCGAAAGCCCGAGGTCATGCTACGACGACAAAAACGCCTCCACGCTCAATGTCGAAAATTGATGAAGAACTCTTGTTGATTTGAAGCGCGTAACCCAGAGAGCACAAATCATTAAGCGATGTATTCCATGGAGTCAAGCGTGGTGTGCACAGGCCAGCATGGCAATACGTTCTTCTCACGAAAAGATGACAACCATCACACTCTCGATGAGGTAGCCTCCTGCCCGCTCCCTTCTCCGGAAACGCTTTGTGTTTGAGCGCCAACGCCGTTTTCTAGGGTGGGAATTGCATTTTTTCTTACTTTCAGAGGAATCACAAGACCGGTGGTAAACTTTTTGGAGGACTCGCAGACATTCGTCCTCGTTTGTCTCATCCAAGAAAACGCAACGGTTGTGACATGTTGATACTCTTCCTCGTGCCCTGGAGCTTTTTTCCATTTTTTTTCTCAGGCGTCGGCAAACAATTCTCTTAGTGTGGTTACTTTTCCGATTGGAACCCAGTACTCCACTTTGAATTGGTTGTAAGTTGGCGAATTTTCATTCTTGTCAACTTCACTGCAAACCTGGCTAACCCAAAAAGGCACTCCTTGATGCATGTCCTCGTCTGATGGTTGTACAATGACAAAACTGTGGACATGCACATCTTCGACAGGATCAAAGCTGGCCTTAGGCTTGTCCCTCTGAAGACCCACGAACAGAGGTTCTCTCTGTAATTCGGGAGCAAGAACTCCTGTCTTCAACGACATGGGTGACCTTTGGCCAAAATTCGGTGATGGGTGCCAAAGGCACCCCGTTGTCGATAATGTCCCCCACGTGTTTGACGTGATCTTCCCAAAAACTGAAAAACCCTATCTATTCTAGTCACCTCTTCGTCTTGGAAAGTCATCCAAGTTTCTCTTTTTCTTTCATAGACTTCCAAAAACCTCTTCACACCCTCCAAACCATTTTTGTAATTGTCGAGGAACGCCGGTTGGACAGGCAGAGGATCGAAAGGTTGCTGCGGACCAGCGTAACCTCCGTTGTCTGTTTGTAGCAGTAAAGAAGACCATCCTCGGGCAACCACTTAGCGTCTGTGCAATACTCTTTATAGGACATGGCGGGATTATCACCTATCATGTAAAATTTTAGCAAATGAGGCTTTGAAATCCCTGTCATGCGCTTTGAAACATGCGGGTAAATAAAACCTCTCCAGTCTGCTATCCTATCAAGAAAAATACACCGTGGAGGAGTCTTATGAGACCGCTCTAGCAAAAGGAACAACTCATCCATTGTGTAGGCATCATTGTCCTTGAGTTTCTTGGAGAAAACACTAAACGTGGCATCAACGTCTGTGTGCGTGTGTCCAACTATTATAAAACCAATTTGTATTTCCTTGAAAATCCCGAACTTCACAAGAAGTGCTGCCAATGGGCAGATGAATCTATTCTTATTTTCTTTGAAGCAGTTGTCAGCTTGAATACCAAGAAACGGCGGTAGAGGTTTTCCACTGGATTGGATCTCTGTAAGAGTCCGCATTAAACACGTCGCCGTACTGCTGGGGCCGTGTGTGTAGTAAGGAAAATATGTGTAAACATATATAGACAGATCCCGACCATGGACCAGAACGGCCGTACGACCAGTCTTCACCATCCTCTCGTGGTGCAAGTCCTTCGAGTAGTTCGCCTGTCGTATATGCGGTATGGTAGTTTTTTTTTTATCCATGCCGTCGATAATGATGCACAGACACTCGGACTGCCGCAAGATGGAATTCATTTTGCAGCGGCTATAGTCTAGCCTGTGGTTGACTTGCAGCTCTTGATATTTCCGCATCCTATCTTTGGATTTCTTACGGTCCCTCTCGTACTTCGACTTGGCAATGCACTACTTGTAGAATATATATTTTGCGCACTTCGTGAATTTGTTGGACATAGCTAGACTCACGTGCCAGAAGTGCTTACTCCACATAGCGTAGAAAGTCGACTCCGACACAACTTCCGAGTGACATATCAAAAGATAAGAGCGCAATGATTCGTAAATTGCTCGTTTTGTGAATGCCGCAAGAATCCTACGGCCAGGACGACAAACTCCATTTTTCCAGACCATGTCATTCGGCATACTATCGGCGTGGTCGTCGATGAATCATTTCAACAGTGCAAGCATCGTGACGACTTTTTCGGATGGTTTAGACAAGCCCGAGTGTCCATGCTCCCTAACGACAACACCGTTATCGTACATTCTTTTGTAGACATAGAATGTGTTACGAGAAATGTCGAGAATGGTACAGTACGCGTGCATTCACATCTTCCGTTTGCAAGCTACAGGCCTGACCCGCTCAACACCACCTTCCATAACCGTGAAGTCATGTATGGTTCGCAACCACCACTTCGTCCTTTCCGCGAAACTTTTCGAGTAGAATGCCTCCGACACTGGCCTTACATCTTCGGCTGTCAGTTCAGCGCAACACATCCGCCTACAAGAGAGCATCCCTCACACTGCCTGAAGTGAATGCATCCTCAGTTTGCCCATAGCTCGCCGATGCTGTGTCTTTTTGGCCGGTTCTCTGTTTGCCATAGAATAGGGTTTTTTTTCACCAGGCATAGGCGCCGACAAAATGTACCGTATGTGGCGGTCCTCTTCGGAGAGGCAGCGCGAGCTCTGACTGTCTCGTGAATAGCAGTATTCAGTGATTTCATCCATGGACGGTCCTTGACTCTCTTGGCACTGCGGAGGGGTAGACGAGGAAACCCTATCACCCCCATCGGCAACTCCCAAGGAAGAACCATCAATAGTGCAGTTGTTCGCACTATACACGTACTCCGTCCCACTATAACTACAGTCACCGAGATTCCCCTCGGGTATGGAGCTTGACATCCCAGCGTCGGTCATTTCAGAACATGCTGAAGAGACTCTGGATATACAAGTGACACTAAGAAATTGGCCCCCGCTTCCAATGTTTTGTGGTCTTCAAGCACGTCACAACAGATGTATGAATGCGCGGTGGAGGTGGACAACAGTGTTCTCTTCCGTCGATGCCGAGTGTTTGAGTCACGTGACCGTTTTCCAGAGGAATCACATGGCTCGAGTCGGGAAGAAGTATTATCGGCACTGCTCGGAACTCCAATGCCCATAACCAATCCCTTACCAACCAATTCCTGCCGAAAACGTAACGGAAGGCAAGCTGGCGTGGGAGGGAAGTCTTGATCGACCGTCGTCGTGTCACACCAGTGAAGCATTCCACTTTTCCCTGCGAGCAGAGCAACAGACGTTGACCCAAATCGCAGCCGAGACAATTGTTGGACTTTGGCAATGATAAAGCGACAGAGATGCGTCCGCCAGTTTGGGAGCACTAAAGAGGGCAGCACAACGAAACAAAAAGATAATGCATAGCCAGCCTTGAATCGGACGACAAACCTTCACCCTCACCGATTTCACATGTATGGTGTAGAAATGGCGGTTCCGCAAGTATGTAACATACTTTAGAGTCGGATGAATCCGACGCAACGACGCAGGCAAATATCGGACTTGACATTAGACGTGCACAACCAGCCTTCAATCAGACTACAAGCCTTGCCCGTCACGGATCAGACACGCTGCAGAAATTGCGGGTGCGCAAATATGTAACTGATTTTAGACTCAAATGAATTCGATACAATGATGCAGGTAAATATTGGCAAGTCCGCATCCTCACAGGTTCTTATGTCGGATGCATCCGAGACACTTAAATCCCGTGAGATTTAGACAATTGCAGCATACACCACCAGTGCGTCAAGTATGCAATGCCAAGCACCATCAACACGCATATAGACGATGAAAGTGATCACGAGTCTTCCGCGTCGTAAAAAATTGACAACCTTCCCGCAGTGCCAAACAGTCGGCAGTCTGTGCTGTGGGGTGGCAAAGCACTCTTAGGGAACCTCACGGTCTTGTTCGGAAATTGTTGGCGTAGCACCATATGCTCACCAAACAGTTTCGAATGCCGATGTAATGGACAAATCATATGATGCCTTACGATCAAGCAGTGGTTGATAGCTGGCCCCCTTTCTCGGTCTGGATCTTTGAGAGCAGAGTTTCGCACTCCACCGTGAGATCCATATTAGAGAAGGGGACCTGCTACCCTGCCGCTGTTAACTTTAGTCATCATAAGGGAGTCTATGACGCGGGAACCCGAAAATGAGCAATTGCGGAGGAATATTGCGGCCGCATGACGAACTTTTTGGCGTAGCACCAGATGCTCACCGACCCGTTCCGAATGTCGGTTGTATCGACACATCATATGATGTTTTACAAGCAAGCAGTGGTTGATAGCTGACCCCCTTTCCCGGTCTGGATCTTTGAGAGCAGAGTTTCGCACTCCACCGTGAGATCCATATCAGAGAAGGGGACCTGCTACCCTGCCGCTGTTAGCTGTAGTCATCAGAAGGGAGTCTATGACGCGAGAACCCGAAAATGAGCAATTGCGGGGGAATATCGCGGCTGTGTGACGAACTTTTTGGCGTAGCACCAGATGCTCACCGTCCAGTTCTGAATGTCGGTTGTGTCGACACATCATATGATGTTTTACAAGCAAACAGTGGTTGATAGCTGGCCCCCTTTCCCGGTCTGGATCTTTGAGAGCAGAGTTTCGCACTCCACCGTGAGATCCATATCGGAGAAGGGGACCTGCTACCCCGCCTCTGTTTACTGTAGTCATCATAAGGGAGTCTATGATGCGAGAACCCCAAATTGAGCAATTGCGGGGGAATATTGCGGCCCCATGACGAACTTTTTGGCGTAGCACCAGATTCTCACCGACCAGTTCTGAATGTCGGTTGTATCGACACATCATATGATGTTTTACAGGCAAGCAGTGGTCGATTGCTGGGCCCCCTCTGCGGTGTGGATCTTTGAGAGCAGATTTGACGCAATCCACCGTTAGACCCACATCGGAGAGGCGGACCTGCCATCATGCCGCTGTTCACGGTAATCATCATGTGGGAGTTGACAACGCGATGACCCCGCGATGTTCCAATCGGGAAGTTTTTTTGTGTTCTGTGCAGGTGTTCAACATTCGGGGACGAGAAGGAACAAGCTCGAGCGGCCTGAAACTTCGGATGGATCCGAGACACAAGATGACATGCCAGACAAGGTCGATGGCAGCGTCGGCCAGCGTCGCTCAGTCACTTTCGGCCTGGCAGCGGCTGTCGCACAGAGGGCTACGGACATGGCACCACATTTCATGGCATCCAATCCAAAAACCATTGTCGGCGTCGCCGGGGATGATCACGAGCCTTCGCCGTCGCGAGAAAAAGACCCGACGATTTCGCAATTGGGACGTGCTATGCATTCTGCGCGGCTGCTTATCATCGGCCCATATGCAGCGTATTGACGCAAAGAGGAGTTTCTTTCCGCGAGTGTCCAGGGAAACAGACGATTTCTGCGCGGATGAGAATGAAAACGGTTGTGCAGCCGGCAATTTCGGATGAATCCGAGACACAAGATGCTCTGGTGGACATGCATGATTGTTGCCTCGGCCGTCGCTGCTCACGTCATTTTCTGCCATGCAGCGGCTGTTGCATAGAGGGCCATGGACACGGTCACCACATTTCATGGCAGTACCAGACGATCTAGAGGGTGGCGGACTGTTTGAAAGCGTTGTTTGCCTCGAAGGCATGCAAGAACATAAACTCGATGGTCTGCAGTTATCGAGTCTCACATACAGAATCTGACGGGTTGTTGTTTGGCCAAGGATCGTCCTTGGGGAAGCCTTCACGCATCGCCTTCAACATTGGGTGCACCCGTGTGTATCTGATTGATGATTCGGATGAATCCGAAACACTTATAGAACGTCACCTTCGCAAGTCTGCAGTGCTAGTTCAAATGCAACAACGCCGGTGTCAACTTTAGTCCTCATGAGGGAGTTTCCTTTTCCCTTAAACACAAGGTCTTACCACAAGTCCGTATCTTGTGACATACGTGGTTTCCCGTGGACGAGGTCGTGAACGGAAGCCATACATAGCATTCATAGATGATCCATACACATGGATTTGCGGCTCGTCGATTGTTGCCTTCTCCGAAAACATGGACATGTATTTCATCCCGACAAACCCTCCTCAACGTGCTAAGGAATTCCCTATACAGTCACGCATTTCAGACACTTTCTTTTCCACATCATCCCACAATGTCAAAAAAACTCTTACTTGACATGTTCTCACCAAGTCTGACCGCCCATCTACATCTGGGCGAAACATGACTGCCTTGAACCTGGATCCCTGAAGAACCATCTCGTTGCGTGACACAAGCACAACTGCATCCACAAGTTTCCTGCTTTTGCTTGAAGAAGCCACACATAACACTCTGGCGAAAGGACACTTGTCATCCGTCAACCGCACACAACAGTACGACAGAGCTTGTGGAGAAGTCCCTGCGCAACGGGATGGGTAGTGTTCCAAGAATGAACAATGACGAGCGCAGTCCACCAACTCTTGCTTCTGCGAACTCCCCCAAGTTCGTGGCGAAGATGTGATATACTCGCAGTGGAGGCGACGTCTGAAGCTGGTACGGAAGCGGACCGGTGTACCCTTATCGTCCAGGGTCTTTCGATGGAGGACACCAGCAGGCAGTGCAATGAGGCTCCCGAACTCCAACATGTCGGCAAACATGTTATGGCTTGCCCATGGGCAGGAACGCTCTATCGCCTTCCTGTCATTTTCGTTCCATTCGTCGAGATGCCGGTTCATGTAAGGGACGGCGGTCGTCCATGGGTCGTCCTCGAAGTCGTCCTTGGGTGCATCGTCGATCCACGTTTGACTGTCATGATGCCGCAACGATCTCGCACAAGGTGGAAAGGGTTTCGCTAAGCGCATGTGCTTCTCGGGTGTCATGGCGATGCTTGTCGAAGGACTCGACGACATTCAACTCCCTACACAACACGAATATATGGATAGACATACGGAAGAGGAGACCGTCGTAAACAATGTTGGTGAACGATAATTTCCCCGACGAGGCCCACACCCAGCTGTAACGACGTACATTTTTTTGTCGGCGAAGCCCTTACAGAAGGCCGTCAATCGGAAATCGTCCAAAAAAAAGATATTACCACGTCGCATTGCAAAGCTCTTGCAGAAGGTCACCAATCAGAAGTTCACCAAGCCAATGGAGGGTTTTCTAAAAGTCACGCAGGGACCCGTTCTAGAGGAGAGGCGGGATTTTCTAAAATTATCAAAACCCACGCCGTAAAGCACATTGAGACAGACAGAACAGTCGGACGACCCTCGTCGAACGAAACAACACACCGACGCCGGATAGCCACATTACACAGCGTCATCTACAGAAGACATTTTCACACAGTCGACATGACAAGTACTTTTCGCAGAGTCATGAAAGCAGACACTCTACCTACCACGGTCATTCTGAATACGAGCTGAACAGAAGTGCAAGATAGAAGCTCATCCAAGCCTACCGCACCGCCCCGGATCSGAGGTTCGGATCAATCCGAGCCACCCGCCAACAGAAGTCCTAGACAGAAGCTCATCCAAGCCTACCAATCCGTGGTTCGGATCAATCCGAGCAACCGCCCCGGAAAGATAGACATTAAATSGGTTGYCGTGCRACCATCCGTGGCTCGRATTAATGCACATGAGTGCCCACCATCGGTTAYTGTATGTTGCATTCAGGATGCGTGGCGTGTGCCGCCGYTTTCCTTTCCCGATGAGACMTTCCGTCAYTGGGCGTGAYRCTCACCTCGGGACTCCCGATGCGATGAGGGATGTGGTTCGGATTGATCCGAGCTATATCACACGTTTAGGAGTGACGCGAAACTTATAAGTCCTGTGTGAGTATTGCACAACCCAATGCGGAATAAATAAACAATGACAAAAGCCACGACTGCCGTCCGTCAGTCGTCTGTGGTTGTGGTTGAGATTCATCTGAGCTACAAACGAAGGCAAAAGCAGATTAAATGGGTTGTCGTGCGACCATCCGTGGCTTCGATTAATGCACATGTGTGCCCACCATCGGTTATTGTATGTTGCATTCAGGATGCGTGGCATGTGCCGCCGATTTTGCTTTCCTGATGAGACCTTCCGTATTTGGGCGTGATACTCACCTCGTGAATCCCAATGCGATGAGGGATGTGTTTCGGATTGATCTGAGCTATATCACACGTTTAGGAGTGACGCGGAACTTATAAATCCTGTGTGAGTATTGCACAACCCAATGCGGAATAAATAAACACTGACAAAAGCCACAACTGTCGCTCGTAAGTCGTCTATGGTTGTGGTTCGGATTCATCCGAGCTACAAACGAAGGCAAAAGCAGATGGGGAGCTATCGGAGTCATGATACTTGGAGATGTTTACTTCGAAAGCGATCCCCTGTGCCGTCGTTGTCCCTTCCACTGAGATATTAGAGGGATGCGGTTCCCGTTGAGACTTCCCACGAGCCGAGGGTTGTGGTTCGGATTCATCTGAACTACATCACACGTTCCGTAGTGAGGCGAAACAAAAAACGTCCAGCCTGAGAATTGCATAACCCCTCGTGGGAGACAAAGAACACCGACGGAAGTCATGAGTGGCGGGTTGTCATGGACAGGGGGTCGCCTCAAAACTCTCGATGGGGGAACGTTGCGTGAAAACAATGGGTCGCATGTAAGGGGGGCATAGTCATCCAACCACTGGCATCGCAAATGACATCTACTATTGCCTTCATCCCGAGATCGGATGAATCCGAACTCCATCCGGAACAAGTGGCACGAACAACACTCTCTCACTCCCGCTGCAATCCCGAGAACGCCTCCCTAAGCTGCTCTGGGACTCGAAATGTGATCGGCGTGGATCAAGAGCTGATCGTTCCACGAGGTCATTGTGCGCTCATTTAGCTCAGATTTCGAGACTGCAATCGTCGCGAGGATTGTCCACGTCAGAGTTCGCCCAAAATGAATCGTGGCGAGGGGACTGGCTGCCGCATGGGCGGCGGTGCTGTGAAGTTTTCCTGTGGGTGCGATGGAACTTGTGAGCGCTGTCGAGCGCATCGGTCCGGCACCGCACCAGGGCAGCGCGGGACCCTCGCGGCCGCGTCACGCAGGAGTTGGTTTAAAATCTTCGTCGCAATATATACGGAGCTTCCTTAAGCCGCTCCGGCCGAGTGTGGCAGCCATACCTCTCGCGAGCCCCTACGACAGGATAGGGCCTACGCGAGGCACGACTTTCCTATACCTTACGGGAGTTGTCACCTCCCTTCGGTGGGCGTATCCCCGCCGAGCTACCAGCCCACAGTACGAAAGCTAATCAGTTGCAATCGCAGAGGTGGACCAGCCGAGGGCGTTTCTCGTTCGCTGTAGCATAGGGGGTACGCGCGGTAATATGCCTTTATCGGACCCGCACGCGAATCGGCATCTTGGGGGGCTGAGGTCCCAAGCGTTACCCGTCATCGGTCGACTGGGACGCATCCTACACACCACACACACTCCACTTTATGAATACACATACACACAAAACAACACATATACGAAACGACATAACACAAACAACGCGACAACGCTCCTAGCCCCTTGGTAGCCAACCCATAACTTTCCAATGCGGAAATCGACTAGGCGTCGCGCGCGAGACTAAGTATAAAACCGCGCGGACGCAGGGCTATCGCATATCGACTCGCAATGCAATTGTACGCAAGCAGTCGCAATGAAGGCGTACTACGTGGTACCCATTCTCACGAGGTCCTCGTTAATCGCGAGGGCCGCGTTTGACACTCAAGTTTCGGCTGACACGCGCGTTGAGGGTTAATCTCTCGACGCTGGACAACCGCCATGAGCGGTTGAAGACCACACCCTCTTCTGCATCCTGTGCAGAGGGGTTGAGTAGACAGCTTTAAGCTGTCGTGGCGGTCAAACATCAAGGGGKTTGACTTTGACGGCTGCCACGGACTATAACGTTCAACTATAAAAACTCCAAAGAACAAAAGATAAGGAATGGGCCGAGGGTTCCCTGCCTAGTAAACAAAATCATAGCCCTGGGGTACCCTCCCTTTTTCGCGCGGCGTCAACAGCCTATAACAATCTTTAACATTTGCCAATATGTGTCGGTCTCTTTGTAATCCCATAACTTTTTACACACCAGGGCGGTAATATCACGCGCGGGATTTTACTATAAAGTTGCGCAGCCGAGGGCCTACCTCATACCAACCCGCAATGCAGACGTACGCATGCAGTCGCGATGATGGCGTACTATGTAGTACCCATAGTTAAGCGGTCCCTCGTGGATCCGAGTACCGCTTATGACACTCGAGTGTCAGACCCGAAGTGTCGTGAGGGCCTAACCCTTCACGACATTGCACGGCTGAAGGAATAGCCGTGCAGCCGCCGCGGCACCTCCGGCTCTCGGCCTGAGTGTCTCGGTAGGCAAATCAAATAGGCTCTGCGCGAGGGAAAACCCCTGCCCTGTAGAGCCTAGGACTTGGGGTGTCCTGGACAAGGATCTCGAATCCCGGTCCGGGACCAAACGTCCGACTAAGAAAATCATCAGAAAGCAAGAAACCAAAAATAGAAGGAGAGGTTTCCTCGAAGTCCCTCGGCCTCGGCTTCTGAATAGGATTTTGAGTATGGGACTCTTCAACCCATGCAAACATTCATCCCAAGTATACCTATGTATACATATATAAGGGTTATGTGACGATCACTTTTTCACGGTCTCACTGGGGTCTCTCACAATAATACGTATATGTGTGATCGCAGGCAACCAAATCCAGAATCTGATTCACAGCAAATACCTGCAATCACATCAACGAACCAAATCAACAGCCCACACACTACACGGAGTCAACCCCAACCACCTTCGACACTCATACCCCTCGCTTTAGCCATGCAAGCCCCAAAAACCTCCTGTCCAACCAACCTTAATTAAATACTCGGCACCTTTGTTAAATGGTCATTCGATAAAAGTCCGGGTGAAACCTTAATAAAACAACGAGATCACCAGGGCTAAAGCCTTTTAGGTTGAGTGTGGAGGGAGAGTTGAAATTGAGTCGTAGACCGACGAATCGGCAACTGACCTGTTATCCGTGATAAAAGTAAGTGATCCTCAAGAAAACAAGCTGGATCTAGCCCTGAACTTGGATCAAATGATCAAAAGGACCTGAAACACATGATAGACCAATCCCCAAGCTAAGATCATAAGTGTATGGAGAATATAACTCCACAATACATCCTCACTCAAAATCTCCCTATAAGCTAAACTTAAGTCTACTTTTAAACCAAATGCTTAAGCTAAAGGTAGACCAACTACAGAATCTCCCCTATTCTTGGTGGATTGTCTGAATTGCCACCTGTCAAAATATAGAGTATCTCCTTTAAACTAAGAAAATTTCGGCAGCACTTTCCGTAGGAAAAGTGTTTTTTCAGAATTTATATAAGCTCAAATATGAATGTCGAAATAATCTCTAAGTCTGGAAAGTCAAATTTTATCTAACTCTCTGAATTAGTAGAAATTTGGGCATCGCTCCCTTTAGAAAGGAAGACTTTCCAGATTTATACTAAGTCAGATATAAAGCAGAAAATA
>BFEA01000031.1:4792563-4803720 GCA_003427395.1 Chara braunii
TATAGCCCCACACCCATCAGCGTGGCCACGCATGTTCAGGACATGACATGCGGACGTGTGAGTGTGCCATCTGATCGGGGCGAGATGAAGGAGTTTCGGGAGCAAGAATGCATGTGTTTCATTGGCGATCACTCGCACCGATCAGATGGCACACTTAGACGTCCACGTGTCACGTCCTGAACAAGCGTGGCCACGCTGATGGATGCGGGGCTCTATCTGATCGTCGCCACGCATGTTCAGGGGCTGTCACGTGGACATGTGAGTGTGCCATCTGATCGGGGCGAGTGGTCACCAACGAAACGAGACCCGTGAATGCAGCCCGAGAATATTGCGACACGCCCTTCGAGATTGTGTCGTCACTTCATATGTTTTCTTGAAATGTTACTCGCTCACGAACTGCGATATAAGGATTTGAGTCGTATTATTTCGCCAATCTTCCTTTCGCCGGCACGAACAATTTTTTCTTATATTTCTTCTGTCCCGTTTTATTAACGGGTCACATTGCGAATTCTGAAATGGACAACAGCATCAGCAGGATCTGCACATGGAGAGACATAGAGCTAAAGACAGGCTCTCTCGCTGCGCATCCTCTCCTTGTCGACGTCTCTATCGATCTTAGTCTCCCTTCCGTGTCTATGCGGGTTTTCTGCCTTTCTCCAATCTTTGTCTATCGCAGACAGTCGCTCAACCGATCTCAGGTTGGTCCCCCCCTGAGTGCAATCACAGATCAGTAATCCGAAGACTGTTGCGACAAATTCGAAGACACAGGAGGCGAATGCGAATTCAAATCTTTAAACCCTATCAAACCTCGCGTCAGCCGAATGCCGCGAGGAACCCTTCCGCTGACTTGGACACAGGACAGGACACGGAGCGATCAGATGCTCATAGGGTATTGTCGACGGCGACATGTTTGACCAACCAGGAGGACGACCGCCCACCCTGTCCATACCATCTTGTGGTGGCGCAACAACTGACGTATCCGAGCCACCCTTGTTAATTTCGTTTGCATCCGAGCCAATACCCACTAAAACTCACAGGGCGACCACTAACCGAGGCACCTCGGCGAATTTCGGATTAATCCGAACCACACTTACGGCAAATTTGGATTTGTGACATGCTCAAACGGTATTTACGAAGCCGCACGTTCCGATAAACGTGAACGACGAAATCACACGCTCTCAAAAGACCGTTCCGTCTCGGATTAATCCGAACCACACCTCCGACAGGATAGGGTCCACCCTCTACTCACAGGTCATTGAGGAAAACATGTCGTGCCGATGTCGTCCTCATGTGGTCGGCCTAATTTGGATGCATCCGAGTCACAACGTCGGCCTTTCGACTCTGCCTTGTTCGGATGTGTCCGAACTACCACGCTGTCTTCGTCTTCGACCATTAGCTCTACGAAGGGCAGTCTGATGACGAGGGTCAACGATGCCTCGGATTCACGCAACTAAAACGAGTCGAGATGGTTACGCTCGGTGGAAGAAAGACGAGCTCGAAACTCGTGTTGCGACTACAGCAAACGTGTCTGTTGTTTGGATTGGGCGAGCAACAACCAACTAAAACTCACGACGACGACGATATCCCCCGTGATGACGCACAAATTATAATGACACACTACGACAATCACGGGGATGTGGTGGGGCGACAGCAAAGTGAAGCGCCTCGGCGAAGTCGGATTAATCCGAACCACACCGGTGGCGTTTTCGGATTTACCACATGCGCAGAGGGTATTGACGACGTCGCACGGTCTGATAAACTTGTACGTCGAAAGCACACGGTGTCGGTGCAGCCTATCGTGGTCGCACGTATCGGGACAGCCTCTGTGGATATCGGATAAATCCGATTCACGGACGTCTTAAACACTTAAGGACAAAGACACACCGTGCGAAATTCGGTTGGACCCGACGACAGCTCGGGAATAACGGAAGCTTGGATGGCTGGATGGGCGTCAACAGACCGTGGGGTCCATCCGCCGGTCCCCGTCTCGGATTAATCCAAGCCACATTTGCGAAGTTCTGGTTCAGCCGAACTGAACCTCCGGCAGGATAGGTTTAACCCAGTGCTCATAGGTCGGTGACGAAAACACGTGTTGTAGATGACCTCTTGTGGACGACCGTCTCTGGATCGCGTTGTTCGAATTCGGGCGCATCTGAGTCACAACCGTTACCTACTCAGAAGGACAAGAAAACTCGAGTTCGGTTTCGTACGGACCGAAAGGGGGTGGTCCACACCGCTTTGGAGCTCGGATTCATCCGAATTACAACGACAGACTTTACAATCCACTTGTTGACTTCGGATGACAACGGATTCGTCTTCGTCTGCCGTATCAGCGTTCTAGGGCCTTCTTGCGAGGTGTTGCTTTTCCCGGTGCAGGTGCCTATGCGACGTCGGTTTTTCGACTGCGCCTGCTTCGGATGTATCCGATCTACCCCGCAGTCTTCGTTTTCGACCATTCATTCTCTTAAGGGCAGCGTAACGAGGATGCCTCACGATGCCTCGGATTCATCCAAAACGTGCAGGCTTGTGGACCACAGTCGTCTAACTATGACTGAACTTCGTTCTTTTGGAGTCCGGGTGACCGATAACAAAATACGTGCTGTGGGTCGTGGTTGATGTTGGGATGTGCTGACTGTTCTGAGTGAATGTGGGTTCATTTCCTCCGTGTGTTTTAGGGAATGGCTTCACACGGACGAGGCCGCTCCGCTGGTGATTCCGCCCCACATGGAGAGGAGCGTCGAGGGACGACGTCGTCGCCGGCAAGGGAAACGAGTCGAGGGACGACGTGCTCAAAACTTGTGGTGCGACTACAGCAAACGTGTCTGGTATTTGGACTGGGCGAGCTAGGTCAGCTCCGACCCTTTGCAACCACCGTGTGGGCCGCTCTTGTTCGTCGCCGTTCGAGCCGACAGAACGCGTCTTGCAGGGTCCATCGTCCAGTGGGTCGACAATGGCGAATACAATTTCAAGTTTACGTTGAAGAAGCATTACAGAAGTGATAGTTCGGTCGACGGCATCGCAAAGGGATGCAAGGTTGCCGGGAGGATGTTCGGCGGGTCCGGCCGTCGTGTGATGTCTTTGCCTCACTTTGTCCCGCTAGCGCCGGGGCACGACGAGACCGTTCACGTCACAGACTTCCTCGAGGTCTGGGCGAGGAAGTCGGACCTGGAACATCGATCAGTGTCGTGGACGTCGGACCTGGAACATCGATCAGTGGTCCTGTTGGGTTCGCGGGAGGAGAGTGCTCTGAAAGGGAGATGGGAAGTCAGGGTGGCCTGCCAGCTRCGCCTCCTGATCAAGAGGTGGGCATGTCAGACGACTCGGAGGACGACCATCCGCGTGCTCCTTTGAAACCGGSCTTGCATGTATCTCGCCGMCAYGGTTTGCTTGRGGAGTCGACGCCACATGGAGGCGGCGATGGMGAACGGTTGCGACAGGGCTCAGAATCGACGACTCCTCGTGGTCTGGTCGAAAGGATCGGTTCGTTCGTTCGTGGCATGCAGGTGGCCGAGGTTTCGCCTGGAGATCGAGCGGGTGGTCCGCAGGTTCGGGAGGTGMGTGGGTCAGATGAGACAACTCRYCGGGCCKGWYCAGCGYCGGCGCAACTGCAGACGGAGTTCAGCCAGGAACGAGAAGCAAGTGGGAACATCGCCGGTGAGGAGGAGGTGTCCGAGCAAGGGCTGTTCCGTGAGAGATCGGCTGAAAAGACTCAGTCGGGAGGCAAGCGCAACTTGCCAGATGAGGAAGAGCGAGAGGGAGTAGGTGCTCTGAAAAGGCAGAGAAAGGCAGGAGGGAGTGCTCGGACGCCAACAACACGAGAGGGCGGTTCCGTTGAGAAGAGGAAAAGGGTTGGAGGTGGGGATGAAACGCCAAAAGACTCGTCGACACGGCGAAGAACCGATGAGTCTTCCGGGAAACGGTCGAAATCATCGAGGGGGAAGAAAGCAGACGAGGGCGACAGCAGGGAGGGGGATGACGACGTGGAGATTAACCTCAACGCCTTTAACCTCGACAATGCGTTCTTCCTCGAGATGCAGACAGGGGTGCAGAAGGACGTCTTGTTGCACATCCATCCCGAAAGAATATTAGTTATTCCAGACTGGGAAGACGCGTACAATCACCGATCCTTGGACGAGTTCCTCGTTGATACCATCGCGTCGGCTATGATCGACTGCTACGAACGCAAAGACATGAGATACACGAAGCGCATTTTCGTTCTCGCGCCGATCGTCGCGCCTCCAGAGAACGGCGAGCCTGCTGTGCGCATGCTGCCTGCTGACTTCAACAGCTCACCCCCGGAGAAATACTGGTATTATCCTATGTGTGGACAGCATAACGCGAGGGCGGCGATGATGGTGCAAGACCATCCCGTGTTGGATTACCACAACTTCTGTAAATGGCCGTTCAGACCGATCTACTTTCCTGACGACGAGTTCGACGGCTACGCCCGTGTCAGCTGCGAAGACAACATGAAAGACAAGAAGAATCCACCGCGCTTGCAGGTTTTGTCTATGCGGGACATTTGCAATATCTGAAAAATTAAGGGCAAACCGCGTGTGGTGCTCGGCAATGCCTCGAAGAAACAGGACGAGGTGCGAAAGTGGGTGCGGTTCATGGCGTTGGCAATGAAGAAGATGTCGTAAAAGCCTATCTGGAACCTGTCAACGGAAGCAAAGAAAAGAAAGGAATGGGTTGAGAAACTTAGATACTACCTCCCGCTGGCCATGGCAGATGACTCCGTCTTCGCTTTGGGGTTGAAGTTCTATGAGGAGTGGTCGAAAGGGAAACTCCTTGCTTCCGACGGCCGGCGTTGGACTGAAAAGCCGCCCACCCATGAGGAGGTGGCCAAGCCAGGACTCTCCACTGTGACTGACAGCCAAGGGCTGAAGAGACACGTCTGGTACGTGAAGGTGGACGACCCGTCGTTGAAAAAGAGCAGGGGGAAGCCAAAGAAAGGCGCGGAGGAGAAAACTTTCTACGTCCAAGTTCCGGAGCCGGATGTCCACTGCTGGAAGGAATTGGTGGACTTGACGGACCGCGAGAAGAAAAGGTTGTTGAACGGCTACTTGAACCTTAACGTCGCGTGGGTTCAAACGAGTAGCAAGAAGTTGGCCGAGCAGGGGAAGTTCAGTGTCAAGGAGATGGTCGACATAATAAAAATGGACTGGATTATGCTGAGGCTGTGGCACTATGTGGAGTTCGAGTACGAGGAAATGGATAAGTGGGAGTGGAATGCCAACTCCACGTTCTTCAGGTCCAAGAAGCAACTGTTCGAAGAGTTCGAGGACAGAGGTCTCAACGACAAGCTTTGGAACGAGAGCAGGAAATTTTTCACGGACACCACATACGTCAACAAGTGCCCTCAGTTTCTCGGGTGTCAACACAACAACAACATCAAGAGAACGGCGGCCCTTGTCAACGACCAGCATTTCCCGGCGGAGTGGAAGCGTGTCGTCCTTTCGGTGATCACTGGAGATCGCGCCAAAGGCAAAAAAAACCCTCGGGGCGTTGATGAATGCATTAACATTATATGGATAAGGACAAGCCCCTTAACGACGCTGGCCCTGTATAACGTCGACCCATTGAGTGCCAGAGATCATAAGGAGGCACTGGGAAAACTAGGGCATCGGCTACGCTCCCACACTTGCGTGCTCGACTTATGCGGTACTGTGGACCGTGCGCAATGGGACTCTGGGGCATTCGCGTCTCTGAGTGAGTTGCTGGGCTTCGTTTGTCAGGACTACTGGACATTGGTGGTATTCGTCCCCTTCCTGTGGAACCTCTTCTTCATGACATGTTTGTCTGCGCTTGGGGCTACCCGTGCTACACGGGGAAGTGGGTTCGGAAGACGGCATCGAAGAAGACGCATCAGTTCGGAAACAGCGTCTGGGAGGAGCCGGATATGATGCATATCCTTTTCAAAGGCGAGGATCCTCGGCTACTGACTACCCGGTGTACGAGGGAGCTGTTGTTGAAGACGACGACGCCGCTCTCCAGAGGAAACAAAAAGTGACACCCACGGATGTGGAGGACAAGTCTTTCAAGTCCTTGACTTTCGCGGGAATCGGAAACCTGACCCTGAGGGGGGCTCTGTACAAGGACGGCGAGCGGAATCCGAATCAGTTGTGCAATCAGCTTCTTTTCTTCTGTGGTGTGGCGGATGTCGTGTTGTTCTTGGGCAAGCCGCACGCGCAGGTGGTGTAGAGTCTGCTTCAGCAGGGAAGGCGCGTCTTGGCCGTGGATAGGGACACAACGCAGCTTGAATACACCGTGCAATATGTCACCCATGAAGTGTCGTCCAAGGCTTACCCATGCGATTTCCACCATGTCGTGGTCGAGCCCGTTTATGACCCGAACAAGGACATGTTCTTCAAGTTGACTCTGAAGAAAAGGCGCCAGGTCTACTCCTTCCTTTACGGCGAACAACCAAGGTTGAGATTTGACCCGCAGTACGTGGTGCGGAAGGAAGTCGCCATTGCGGTCCTCTAGGGCTACCACGGAGCGAGTCGGGCCGGCGCTGTGAGCTTCATTAAAAGGCTGGAATACGTCTTTTTTAACGAGGATGTGGTCGATCCGGCCGACTTCACTTTGGATAAGTACAAGCAGGCATTCGGTGAGGAGGACGACTTCAATATCGAGACTGAGCACGAGGAGAGCGTTGAGGACGACCTCTTCGATTTGGACGGGCAATTGGCCATCTTCAACGCCCAAGTTTCTGAGTCGCCATCAGTATGCAAACCGGGGACACCTCTCGCTACACCTACCTCGAGCGGTCCCACGCCTGTGTCCTCCTTAGCACCTGTCAAGAGGGGTGGGTTGTCCTGTCTGAGGAGTTCGCCGGGGGAGCCTATTCGTCTCACGCCGCAGCCCGAACGTCTTCGACCCGGCCGTCCAGTTCCTCCGGACCATCCGCATCTCAAGGCTCCTGCGACGCTCTTCCACATGGGCGACAAACACACCTTCTCCACAGCCGAAGATTGGGGCCATGATATCGTGTGGCACCCACACCATTTCCAGCCAGTCGTTCTCGACGGCGAATGGGCGGTGGCTGTGAGGGACGTAAGTGGAGGGTGGATATATGACGATCGTTGGGACCTCGAGACATTCGAATCTCACGCCTACGATACGGTATTGGAGAGATTGAGTGAGGTCAATCGACGAAGTAAGGACGACCCTGCTCTACGCGAATACGGGGACACGCTGTTCGAGTTATTGCAGTCAAATAAATGGATGGAAGTGTCCTCCGCGTTCTACGCCCTTCCGTCAAGCCCGTCAATTAAGCAAGTGAGTTGGGAGTTGCCTTAGGTCACCCCGCCGGCAGGAGTTGTGAAGCGCAAGTCTCGCGGAAAGGACGGCGACGGGGATGGTGAAGGAGGCGGGCAACGAGGTACCGGAGGTGGAAGTGAACAGCGTTCGGCGAAACAGCGGTCTTTGAAGCACGCAGGCGGTGGAGAGGGGAAGAAGGGTAGTAGGGAGAAGAAAAAGCCTCGCAGCGGAGAGAAGACGAAGCATCACAGAGGAGACGGGCAGGGGTCCGATGTCGACCACGACGAAGACGGTGGGGTTCTGGCGGTAACTGGCAGCACCTCAATGCAGACGGGGAACGACATGAGGCCTGGGTGTATTACGCGGCCTGGCGAGCAGGACCCTGTGATTAGCTCCACCAGCGAAATACAGTTTGTCGATGCGGTTGGCGGGGCGGGTGTCGCAAAGCATGGAACATGCCTCGCTCAGCTACGAAAACGGTTGGCAGATTGTCTCGGATCAATCCGAACCTCGGAGACGACGTCGTTGTCCGGAACTCAGTGCCTTCCGGGAAGCGAGACGACAACATACCACTGGTCCGGCAGCGACAAGTTGGAACCGTGTTCTGTTTCGCCTCAAAAGGAAGTTCGGATTAATCCGAACCGCGAAGGCCGTGCCATCGAGGGAGCACAGTTGTGTACAGAACTCGAACGGGTGGTCCGTGTTTCCGAAAACCCTGGCGACGAAATTCGGATTCATCCGAACCAGGAAGCCATGTCTGCCATGACAGACGATCGGTGTTAGGATGCAGTAATGTTGTGCGTGGAAGCCCACGAAGAGCTGCAGGCAGACTGTCCGACTAAGGGTGAGTTGGCGACCAGTTCCAATGTCGAGCCCAACACACTCGGAGCTGAGTTAGCAGTCGTAAGCGACTCCTCGGTGAAAGCGGTCATGTCGGCGTCATTGGAAACTGTGGGGGCTCGGATGAATCCGAACCAGGGCCCTGTGAACATGTCCCTCCCTGATGCATCTTTGGAGACGACCGTGATTCGGATTCATCTGAGGCACACGGACGAAGGACTTCAACTGGCAGGCGTTGAGGGTTGTCGACTACTGACAACTTTGCACAAGGACAATTCCGCCGACGACCGGATTGATCTGACACTCAGCGACGTCGAGATGGAGCTACCAGTTCAGCCAGGATACGACGATCCCTTGTACTTCGCCCTTCACAACGAGGCGATGGGGGAGGACGTTCTGAAGAAGGCCTCTGACGCTGTTGGAGATAAATTTCTCTATTTGAGTGACGACGACAAAGACACAGCGTACGGGGACAAGAAGTTAAGGGGGGGAAAGGTGTTGTTGGACATCCATGGGACATTGAGCCCAACACAATACGACACAGTGGCAATGGAGAAAACACAACCTGTCGATATTGTGGATGTCGACGCTCTTTGTCCGGAGACGAATATACCGTCTACGGTCATCGACGCTGACATCTCGAGCCTGTCAAGTTTCCCTGTGGGTTTGGAGCACGTCCTCGCTGCGTCGATGCGCGCAGGGGTGCCAATCGTGCTGGGACTGTCGTTGGTGGGCTCTGGTGAAGTGGTAGCTAGGCCTGGTAAGCACTGACTTTCTCTGCTTTCTTCCCGCTCGTCATCCCATTCGTGAAGTGTTGTTTGCTTCGTCGATTTCGGGGGGGTGTATAGGCGGCCGCCAATTGGATTGTGACGATGTGCTTCGTGAGGTGTTGTTTGCTTGGTTGCTATTGCGAACTTGTGTTGTTGATCTCCTGATGAACTCTCTGGGTGGCTATTTCTTGTACAGGTGGACGAACTCGTGGACAAACACCCATGTCGCAGGAGCCGCCTGCCCTCGCCAGGTTGTCAGTCCTGGTTGCGGGAGGCACTGGTCGTCGCAATGTCACTGATGCGTTTCCTGGGGACACTAAGCCTCGAGGTCCTCCTAGAAGGGTAGTCGTGCCCGTATTGGGCTCCCGCGCAAGACTCGTTGCAGAGGCAGCGGGTGTTGCCGAAAAAGACTGCACGGAATTTCTTCTCGAGGCTTGCAGGGATATAAAGGAGAGTGTTAGCTTAGAATCAACTGTGTGTAGAAGGTTCAAAAGTAGGGGTGACGTTATGCGTGAACTTTTCGGACCACAGAGTAGCGGTTCCTCTGACCATGGCCGCTAGGACGGCATTTTCTCATAGTGCCCTGTCCTTTGTGCTTGTTGTGTGCTGCGGGTGTTTGTTGAACATGGTTTCCTCGAGATGGAAGAGCGGTCCTATAAGACGTTATCTGCTCCCGGTTGCCGCTCACTATCATCGTCGCGCGTTTGCCGTCGCACAGTTTACAAGTATCCGTCAAGGACATCGTCGCACTCGTGGATAGATCCGGGGAGCTCAACGATGAGGTTGTCAATTTCTACATGGCGATGCTACTGGACGACTGCGGCCGGATTGCCGCTACCATGAAGATATACACCTTTAACTCCTTCTTCGCCTCTTCGCTGCTTTTGCGAGGTCCAACAGTTGTTCTCAGATGGGCTAAAGATGTCGACCTCCTGTCTCATGACCTCGTCTTGGTACCAGTGCACAAGGACGGCGAACACTGGAGCCTTTTGGCCATTGACTTCTCTAGACGTGTTTTGGAAATCTATGATTCTTTCTCGTGTTCGTCATCCAAAGATTCCTTCTACTCCGCACTTCTGGATAAAACTGTTAAATTTTTGAACACGGTGCCAGGTGTCGCCGGTGATGGTCGCACTTTCGACCACTTCGCTCGCGAGGTCAGTGTGAAAGGTGTCCTTGGGCAGCACGACGGGGCTAGTTGTGGGGTGTTCATGTTGATGTTCGCTTCCTGTTTGGCGAGAGGTTTACGTCCACCTTTTGGTTTCTCCCATAGACACATCTCCTCTATCAGAGCTAGACTAGCTTTGGCGATTTGCGATGTTGGTAGGTAAGCGTCTATCTCTTTGTTGATCAAGTAGTGTTGAAGGGTTGACGTAGAAGAACATTCCGTTCTTCTCCGGACGAAATTTGTTCCTTTTCATTTTTTCCGTGAGGGACTGGTGGGTGTTCTCGGTTTGGTTTAGAGCAGAACTGGCTGTCACTGCCAGGATATCTCCGGGTGAGCTTGTCATGTCCCCGGTGTGTTTGTCGTCCACAATATTGTTCTTTCTCATTGGATTTCAATTATCACGAAAGTCCCCGTTGTTGGGGCGCCTGTTTCGTGATTGAATATCTCGCTTTCGTCATTTTGTGTCGTGTGTGGTGTGATGTTCTGCCCGCATACTCGGATGCATCTGGCCTCGAACTAACTATATGCTTTTCTGTCTCTCTCTCGAACCTCCTCCGTCGTCTACACTTATCTATGCATTTTCACTTTGAATGTTGTGAGGGGTCACAGAGAAAAAAATACAACACACGGGCCTCTTTATACATTTGATGGTCCGTCTGGCCCTCCGTACTTTGTGCTTTGTGATTCCGACATTGAATGTTGTCAATTCTTTGGCCCGACAAAGCTCCTCTTCTGCACGAGCATTCATACATTCGGTTCCTATGCATTACCCAATACAATAAGAAATTTGAATGTGCCGAGAGGGAAAACCCAAAAGGCGACGCCAATGGCTGCTCGAATGTGACGAGATTTGAATTAAGGTGGCGCGACTGAAAATACAATTGCATGATTGGACAAAATTGGATGTGGTGACGGAAGGATAAATCACAAGGCGAAGCCGATTGATACTACAAAGTGACACAAACTGAATTGAGCTGGCACTCATGAATAAATGACCATTGTATGATTGGTGAACGCCTCAATTTTCGAAAAACGAATTCAAGAATCAGCTCTCTCTCTCTCTCTCTCTCTCTCTCTCTCTCTCTCTCTCTCTCTCTCTCTCTCACACACACA
>BFEA01000031.1:4804245-4821962 GCA_003427395.1 Chara braunii
CTCTCTCTCTCTCTCTCTCTCTCTCTCAGTTTCGCAAAAAATACTTCTTGAACTGTGTCCCAAAAAGCACAGGGGAAGCTTCAAACTGAAGGGTCTATACTAGTTCGACACTTCGGATACGTCCGTAACACGAAATGCTGTGGGTGACTATACGGTGCTTGTCTTTTCCATCTCTCAGCCCTCAGGCGTGCTAATATGCAATTTCTTCCGGGCTTCCTCTCTGTCAATCTCCTGTGATCTCGGATATATCCGAACTACGCTTATCTGGGAAAATCACATTGCCTTGCTGCTCTTCTGCAACGATCGTCTGAAATGCTCTTAAGAGCGAGGCTGATGATCTCCGCGTGTGCTTGACCCTTCGCCGTCCGTGCGGCGTCTCGAGAAAATTAAGTACAGTGTCTCTGAGACACTCTGTCTCTCGCTCTTTCTGTCTCTCTCTCTCTTTCTATATCTCTCGCTCTTCAAATGTACACGACCATTTCTTGCGGACTTCCTCTGTCTGCCTATCTCCTGTGATCTCGGATACATCCGAGCTTCGCTTATCTTGGAAATTCACATTACCTTGCTGCTCTCCTATAACGATCGTCTGAAATGCTTTAGAAAACGAGGCTGATGATCTACGCGTGTGCTCGACCCTGCGTCTCCTGAAAATTAAGTACAGTCTCTCTAAGACTCTCTGTCTCTCGCTCTTTCTGTCTCTCTCTCGCTCGCTCTTTCTGTCTCTCTCTCTCTTTCTATCTCTCTTGCCCTACACATGTACACGATCATCGGTGCAGAACTTCAATTCATTCTGGTCCTCACACTTCTAAATACAGGTCATCCTACTCCTCTAAGTCTGTGAAGAGCCACAACTCGTTTTACTCACAAACTCGAGTTTGTGTCATTATACTGTTCTGATTCGGATGAGTGGGATGCTCAACTCCAAGTGAAACTATGACACAGTGTAATATATTACTCTGTTCTGGTGTTCCACATCTGGACACAGGAGATATATGTACTGAGGCAGAAGTACATATAACACTTTGGTAGCAGATATATGTACAGACTCAGAGGCGTATAACACAGTGTATACTCTGTTGTGGTGTTCCACATCTGGACACATCCGAACCACGAGAGGAGCGCAGCAGATATATGTACTGATTATGTTCCTCGCCTCAAAGCTGATTTTACTCCTTGTTCGGATGTATCCGGATCTGGAATACTATACCAGACTATACACTGTGACATAAATTCGTTTCAAAATAGTACACACAATAATGTACTATTTTAACGAATAGCATGTTCAAGGTAGAATCATTCTTGCTTGTTGGACCACTGAGTTTTTGGATGTGGTTTTCCTTCTCAGACAACTCATCTACCCTTGGTTGGTCAGGCTTATGGTTTTCCCCCATTACGAAGTTCAGGTTTTTACCTGTTCTCCTTTTCAAGAGCGTTTCCACAAATGTGTCGGTTAGCAGTGTGGCCCGGTTGTCTGTCAGTTCCAACCATTCTGCCACCATTGATGCTGTAAGGCCTGACAACAATTTGATGCCTTGGGTCGTGTCTGACTGGGGGGAGGCCAAGTGCACTAGCTCCACCCAGTAGATTTTTAATTCATCCCACTTGGGCTTTATGTCCGTAATATGGGTCCATTCCAAGAAGGCTAAGGTAAGCTGTATTTTTCGGCCATCGGGGGTATCTACCAGGTAACGAGCCATCTTGGGTTCCGATAACATACCCACCTCCCCCAGATTCTGCAAGATTTGAACTGTTATTAAGTTGCAGGCCATCACCTGAGAGGGGGAGCTCCTTAACAGAATAGATGGAAGGGTTAAGGATTCGTCTTTACCCAGGAGCGTAAGGAATCTCAACTTTTATCCATTATGTGAGCAAATCAGCGGGAATAGGTAATCCAGAATATTGCCTTCTACCTTTTCTCCTCTGCTAAGCGTCAGCATCGGTACTGACAAAGCCAGTGATCGAGGGGTCTGGCAGTTGAGCTGAGCCCTTCCCCTCTTCAATGCAGAACTTGGAACTACTTCCTCACCCCCTCCACTCATATCCTCTTCCCTTTGATAAACCCGGGCTTTCAGGCGATCTACCTGGGTCTTTTGTTGGATGAAGGTGGTTGAGGTGTAGTGCTCCTCTTCTGCGTGCTTAGGGGTTTCATTGATGGGGGGAAGGGGATAAATGGAATTGCACTGTCCTTTCTTTATATCCCCTACTCCCTAAGCCTCTCTTCCCCCTTAACATCTTCCTCCCTGTCTTCCTCTTGTTCATCAAACATCCCTTCGGTAGGGGAGAAAAATTCCAATATTTGGTCATCTTGCTCCTCTCCCTCCCCACCAAGGGGGAACCCTTCCTCTTTGTCTTCGGAGGAAACCAGCGCCTGCTTGTTTTTCATTCGTATCGAGTGTAGCTTCAACTGGCTGGTTGCTTTGTCTTCCTCCTCAGACAGGTCATCCCCAAATGCATCGTTAACATACACTGAACAGTTTTCCAGGTTTCCCGTTAGCATACAAGTCAGGGTTTCCACAGCCCCTCCAGTTTCATTCGAGGTTATGGACTGTACAACGACCATTTCATCAAAATAGACATCTTTTATTTTTTGAACGAAATTGAAATCGAGTTTTTTGGCCGAAAACTCGTCAAAATTTGTTGTTCCTGTAAAACGCTGGACCCCTGGCTGTAAATGGACCTAGCTTGAAACCAGGCAGCATGTGTGTGTGTGTGTGTGTGCATACAGATTCCATGTGATGCAACCTAAGCTACATAACGTCATAAGGAAAATGAAATGCTTGATATCCACATCCTAACTAATTGTAGAAGATGAAATATAGCATGGTAGAATCCTAAAGTCCTAAAGGTAACTGCCTGAGTACTCAAAGGAAAATATAGCAATATGTCACAAGGTAATCTCGTGTCGCTAAACCACTGAGAGTGGGATGGTCTTAGAGAGGGTGAATGCAAGAGGTGTGTCCATCCTCACGACAACGAAGGCATTGTGAGGGGCCTCGAGGGCGTCGTGCTCCTCAGGGGATAGGGCTCTACAAGGAGGGACAAAGCCTTGTGGGAGGTCTAGCGGAGGGACAACGAACGTACAGGCATTAGCGTGTGCAACTCAACTGCAAGCACAACTCATGACGGTCATCCTCATCCGCAAGCGGTCGGCCATTGGGACAATCTTGTCATCATAGTGGTACTGGATGACATCCTGAAGCACGAGATCCTCGAGGGCGTCCCCAAGGGTAGGGTCGATCTCTGTCGTAGAGTCGTCGCCGTACTCGAGGCAATGGTAGCGCCGAGAGAATGACGCTCCAGGCTGAGCCCGACGTCGAAAGCGGCCGGTAAAAGAAAAATGGCCTCGACTAGTGTCGCGTGACTGGGTGGCAGCGGAGGGTCACGTAGAGGATGGGGCATCAGAGAAGGGACTCTGCATCCTCCGAGTCTAGTACTGTCGAACAGCCTCATAGGGCTGTTTTGTGGACATGAAGGTCTGTCGATAAAGCTCGATGTGGTAGTCGGTCGGAAGACTGACGAGGAACTTGTTGTGAGAAGAACCTCAGATAGGAATGTCTCATCGCAAGTGAGGAGGGAGTTCTCAAACATTCCGATGTGATGCTTAAGGCGTGTCGGTGCAGAGGACCTGGGCCATAGCGTCTGGGTGACCCTATCTAAGGTGTGGGTCACATCAAACTGAGTGTCATAACAGTCATGAAGGAAGGCGGTGAAGTCCACAAAAGTGGGAGCCTCACCCGTGCGTGTACGATGGGTATAGTAGCTCTTTCATGCGGTGACAGCGCTGCCTCACAATTTAGTTGCGAGCTGGGTGCACCACAACTCCTGACTAGTGTTTGTCATTGTCGGTGTACGTGTAGCAGCCTGCAACCAATGCGACATGCAAAGTGTGCCATCGTATTCAGGTATATCTGACAAGCGTACAAGGGGACCGTTGTGCTGACGACGCGGGAAGAGAGGCCGATGGGCCTGCACTACGGTGATAAATGTAAGGGCCGGCTAAGGGGTTGAAGTGAGGGCAGGTTGTGGGCCGTGGCTGTTGGTGGAAGGTCAAGCAGAGGTAAAGGCAATGGTCCGAGACAAAAGTGACGGGGTGGCAAGATAGGAGGGTAGAGGTAGAGGAGCAAGTGGAGAAAAACGAGGCCACAAGACCGAAGTGGAAGGGGCAGTGAAGGAAGATGAGGGGTGAGCAACCTTTGAGGGGTAAGGCTGTCGCACGGTGAATATCTCCACGTGGAGCTGCGCCACAGTGACCTATAAGGTAGCCACTCGTTGGGTGCACGAGGTCAGAGTTGGAGGAGTCGGAGAGGGTACCGTCGAGGAGGGAGGGGTAACGAACTGTAAGGAACCCTGGGGTGAGAGTTGGGGGATAAGGGGAGGAGAGAGGGCTCCAGGCCGTAGTGTCGTGACTGATGCGGGAAGTTGGTAAGCAACACCAGGATGGGTAGATGAAACTGCGTGGCCAGATATCAAAGCGGGAGGGGTGGCAGGGGCGGCAGGGGCCGATGGATGTGCCGCAACAAATGATACGGTATGAGCGGCAACGACACTCACCACTATAAAGACGAAGTGTTGGGCTTGTGTCGCAGGGGGGGAGGAGCCACCACGTCTCTGTGTTTGGAGTCGTGGGGAACTGGGCTGGAAACTAGTAGGGGACGGGGTATAGGAGGGGTGAGGAGAGAGATGAGGAGAACCCTTGAGGCGGTGGATGTCAAGGGCAAGTCCATTCAGTTGCGCGTGTATGGGTCCAAGTGCATCAAGGCGCGCTTGCACCGGTGCGAGGAGGGCCATTATGACTCAAGGTCCATAGAGGTGTGACCGATAACTGTTGATTGTGGTGGCGCCTGAGAGTGGGATGAGGTGTAGGAGCGGTGAGGAGAGAGATGAGGAGAACCCTTGAGGCGGTGGACGTCAAGGGTGAGTGCATTCAATGCGTGTGTATCGGTCCAAGCACATCGAGGCACGCTTGCATATGGTTGCAAGGAGATCCGCTAGGACTGTCTGAAGGTCCATAGCGGTGTGACCGAGAACTGTTGATTGTGTGGGCGCCTTAGAGGTGGTTGGTGCCACAACGATCTCTTCAGATGCACTCGCATCCATGTGTGGTGGACATGGCGGGAGGTGAAGAAGGAGATGGGGAAGGAGATGAGTTGGTGTATGGAGAAATAGATTCACGAGTAAGAGGGAGGGGACCACGGGCTGCGCATGAGAGGGTGACGCGAAGCCGGTTCAGGGGAGAGGAGCCGTTCGGGTTTGCGGTGCCTGCCAGGAGGGGGGGGGGTTAGGAAAACACTAAGCCCTAGGAAAACCTTTCGAAAACCCTAATCGAAGTTCGAAGGGTTAGATAGAGTAGCGGCGACCTAATCAAGAAAAGAAAATAACAACCATGGAGAGGAGGGGAAAAAAAAAAAAAATGGTGAAATTTCAAGATAAAATAAAATAAATAATAAAAATAAAGAAAGAAAGAAGTAAGCAACAGGTGGGAAGACAAATAATATTTATTTTTTTGGAATTTTCGACCCCATTTCCCTACCCCCCATGGGGTAAAAAATTTGCCAGGAGGAAGGAGAGACCAAGAGAAGCACACCTAGTTTCAAAGTGCCGCAAAATAGAATTTTCAGAGAACTAAATAAAGAAATAAAAAAATAAGGAGGTGGAGGAGAGTGAAGAGAACACTAAGTTCTGAAGAAGAAAAAAAATTCAGAAATTCCGATAGCATTTCGTTAACCCTACGGGGTTGAAGTATGTCGTCAAGAAGATTAACTAAGTAAAATGGAAATATTTGGTCAGCACTTTGCTATCCAGAAGGGGTTAAAACGTACTGGAAAATGACCAAGTAGAAAAAACAGATATTTCGGCAACATTTCGTTACTCTCAAGTGGTCAAAATTTACACCAAAAGCAAGAATGGCTAAGTTTGAACAAGCTATAGAGGTGCCGCAAAAAAAAAAAATAATAATAATAATAATAAAAATAAAAATAAAACAATCATAAAAATGAGAAAAAAAAAGGAGATAAGATAATTCAAACTTTTGGAGAGAAAAAAATAAATTTAATCAAAGTGAAAGACAAAAGAAGAAAAACAGAAAAATTTGAAGTTGGGGGTGGGGGGAATGAAAAAGTGATGAAAAAAGAGAGAAATAGGTGAGAAAGAGAAAAAGATTGAAGTGGGAGATGAGGGGATGAGGGGGTTGTGGTTGAGGGAAGAAAGGGGGAGAGGAGGTTGAGAGAATGAGAGGGAAAGGGATGAGGAAGGTGGAGAGGAGTAGAAGAGATTAGTAGAAGATGGTGAATGGGGGGAAGAGGAGAGAAAAAGTTTGTGGCAGATGAGTGTAGAGGGAGTTAGGAGGAGGGAGTTGTGGTTGACTTAGAAACGATGATGAGACTCTGTCGGGGAGAGAGAGAGAAGGGGGGTAGGAAAGTAGGTTAGTGAATAAGAGGTGGTACCAGACTCTTGGTTGACCAAGAGCAACAAGATCAGTGAGTGTTGCAGCAAAAGTAATCATAATAAAGGTAATCAAGGGTTGGCTGAGATCTTGATCAGCCACTATGATTGCACTGTCGCGCAGCCCCCTAGCCAGGGGGGTCTTCACTGAGGCCCAACAGCTGGTGCAACTGTAGCAAAAAAAATCATCATCATCATCATCATCATCATCATCTGGGTGTGTTGCGATCTTGAACAGCCACCCAGGGAGGGCTTCAAGTTTTTTAGCAAGCTGTCAGTGGCACTGCAGATGGCCACCCACAATGCCACCCGATGGGGGGGGGGGGGGGGGGGGGGGGGGGGGGGGGGGGGGGGGGGGGGGGGGGGGGGGGGGGGGAAATAGCAGCCCACCCGTTGCTGTCGTGTCGGCCGCTACTCGGCGTTCGCCGACCGAGGGGGTCGGTAAATAGCTGGTGTGGTGCTCTTCAACACCAACGTGCCCCACCACCAGATCATGTATACAGTCTGCCCAGTATGTTAAACGCCCTAGCTACGCATGTGCATGACTGGGAGCTTCCCAGGTTCAACCCTCGCAACGACATGCATCCTAGATCTTAATATATATAATCTGGGAACGGGGGGGGAGAGCGTGGGTGAGTGGGGCATGTGCATGCGCTGGCTTTTCTCCACTAATTTCCCTTCTCGTACCTCTGAAAATGATAAAAAAACAGTCAGAATCCCCCTACACCATTTTACTTCACTTGCGGGGTGGGGTGCGTGGGAGCGGGGACCGTTCTTGCTCTGATACTAGTGTGGCGGATCCGCTGGTATGGCGGTCCGTCAGGATGAAAACGAAGGGGTGAGGATGACGGAGATCGTGATGAAGCTAGAAGGGACAGCGCAACTCCGATCCAAACTCAACACGCACGCACTCAAAAGTATGCAAATGAAGAATGCGGCTGAAACAAACTGCAGTTGGGGTAAACTTCCAGCGGAGTGACTAGCCTGGTACCGACAGTGTTACCGGGCAGGAATGAACTTAGACTAAATGAATATATGGTCTGTGCCAGTGGGGTTAGGCCATTGCCTAATCCCAGAGGTCGAATAGGCAAAGTAGCCGAATAGGCCCTGGTTGTAGGGCGGGGCAGTTAGAGGCCCGTTGCAGGGTTGATTAATGATAGTGGTTTGGTGATGGTGTTGACTACGGTCAATTTATTTTTTCTTCCCAAGAAAAGCGTTTTTATTCTACAAAGGCAGGAAACGGGCCGACATCCCTTACAAAAGCAGTGTTGACCTTGGGGCGAGCTCCTGGTAACTTCGGTCCGGTTGAAACCCAGCTGGCCGAACCAAAGCGAAAAAACAAAGCCGAATACCTACGATTGTTACCAAGACTCCAACCTCAAGAAAAGAAAAAGAACAAATCATAGCGAAAATCATTGTTCATCTGAAGCTATTGTTTAACCCTACAAAATCACTCTGCTATCCAAACGGCAAAGGACTGCACCCGTAGAACCCCACCAAAATTCGCGCCTAAAACTGTGTAACAGTTAACCAGGATCGGCAACGAATCAACCCAACAAATTAGTAACATCTAACAAAGTGAAATGGACCAACCAACCAAGCAACTAATAACAGTCAAAGCTAAATTGAAGAATAGAACAAGAGGACCCCGCCATCAACAAGACGACGAAGGAATAACAAAAGAGTTGTGACGCTCAACCTCATGCCCAGTGCGACTTCCCGATCGGAGTGTCAGTGGGCCTGGAAGTGTGAAAAGGGGGTGTCACCCAGGTGTGCCAAGGATTTTAGGAAAGTGGGGGTGGAGTCCCGGGTCGGAAATGAGATCTCCTGTGGCAAGTTTCAGGGATAGGAATGCAAGAGGATAGGCGCGGGTCGAAGTCTGGGCGTGGGGCTATTGCCTATGCTGGCTCCGTCATCTGGTTGGGCTCGTACTTGGTGCACCGTCGGAACACTATGGCTATCGCGCTGTCTGATCACCTGTTGGCGCCGTACCTTACTGGTCTCAGAATCCAACATGGATGGCCTTAGTCGAAGGTTGTGCATTCGTCGTTCTTCCTCCGAGCGAGTTTGCCGAATAAAGCTCGAGGCTCGGTACTCACGATCTTGCTAGAACTCCGATCACGGTGGTTGGGGCCAGTACGGAGCGATTGCACGCCAGGGGATGATGGCCAGCGAATGGAAGGGCAGTATGCGGTGGTAGAGAGGGAAGTTGGTTTCCACAATAATTACTCCCGGTTCCGCAACAAGGTGGCACAGTTACGAGCTGGGGAATGCATGGTGGTGGGGAATGCGCTCGCAAACTCATTCGATAACACACTCACAGATACGTTCGTTTCCCACGGGGTTTGAAAATTCTGGAAGTTTTCCCCTCGGTCGTGCAGACAAACACACGTGCTCCTAATACTCCTAGAATTCCTGATCCCTCAGACACTTGCGGTCTGTAATACGAAAAGGGAGTTCAATATTCATGCTATGGGGTGAGGTGGAAACTCGGTCATTCAGAAGGTTAGTCGAGTTCGGGTTTCGCAGACGCGAGAGTAGGCAGCGATCGTCTTGATCGGGCTTACCCGTACGTGCGTGCAGCCCACCCTTGATTGGATAGGTGAAAACCAGCAAGACACGCGATGGGTCGTTTTCCTAGAGATGGCCATTTATCATGCCTACGTAATTCATACATAGACAAAATCACGCCTATCTATCATCCATGCAACTAGCTTGCATACAATCAGAAAGGATAGAGGATCATGCAACAATTATTTTGGCCAATCACCCCGGAGATCACACGCAAGCCCTGATTGCTGACAATCAATCGATCAGATTTGCCGATTCAAAAAGACAGAGAGTTGGGGAAGACAACCATACATTTATCTCCGAAAAAAAACAAAGGAAAAATCCAAGATACCGATTCAGAAAGGATAAGGGCGTCTTGTGCTGGATACCAAAAATTGCTCACAAGGATAGAAGAAGGCGCAAAATTACTTCGAAGAATGGACGAAAAAGCTCAGCGCACACCTTTCATTTTTCTCTCTCTCTCTCTCTCTCTCTCTCTCTCTCTCTCTCTCTCTCTCTCTCTCTCTCTCTCTCTCTCTCTCTCTCTCTCTCTCTCTCTNTCTCTCTCTCTCTCTCTCTCTCTCTCTCTCTCTCTCTCTCTCTCTCTCTCTCTCTCTCTCTCTCTCTCTCTCTCTCTCCGTATAACATCCCGATGTGGGCAGTCCGTCGCCTCGCACCTACACCGAGTTGTCACCCCCGCTTAGTCCGAGCATGCCCGTCAGGTTCACGTGTGCCACTGTCCGTCGCGGCCCCACGTCAACCCCGCACGCCCAGCACCAGCTCGTCGGATCGCCCAAATCTCTACTCACCTGCTTACTCCTGCTCGTTAGCTTATCCTCTGGACCCCGTAAACTTCAAAATTCTTAGAGAGAGAATTAATCGCGCTTACTAAATTTATAGGTAGCACGGTTTACCTGGACGGATAATCTGGTTGGATTATCCGACCGGATTATCGGGGGTTATGATTATCCGAAAATCCGGATGGTAAAAAAAATGGCCAAAAAAAAAAAAAAAAAAAAAAAAGTGATACTGTGCATGCAAAATACAATAGAACTGCGTTCCTATTTCATAAGAAGCTTGAGAGGTCATGGAAGGGTTCAAAGGGGGTAAGATAAGGAATAGAGGGGTTTAGAGGGGGGATGCCTAATTCGTTTTATAACTTTTAATAAGTTTTTATGAAATTTTATTTAAATACTATTTTTTTCTATTTTAATTTTGATCTTCTTACCTGTTGAGATATTAAAGCTGGCCTCAATCCAAAAGTTGTTTGTATCATTGATATGAACAACGTACTTTTTTCCAGATTTTTTTTAATTTGTTTTTTTTTGGAAAAAAAAACATATTTTGCGCAGGGCCGGATTTTCCATATCTGGAATTGAACAGGATTTTTCGTCTGAATTGAAAATTTTAGATAAAATTGGCCTGCTGGATATCCGGATTTGCTACCTAGCTAAATTTCTAGCATGGCACTGCATACTTTGCGCGAGATACTCGGGATGGTGTTTTAGGTGGGAGGAGGTAGGAAGTGCCTACGTCTTAGAGAGAGAATTAATCGGGCTTACTAAATTTCTAGGTAGCATGGCTTATCTGGCCGGATAATCTGGTTGGATTATCCAGCCGGATTATCGGGGGTTATGATTATCCAGAAATCCGGATGATTAAAAAAATGACAAAAAAAAAGCAAAAAATAAATAAAAAACAAAGTGATACAGCGCATGCAAAATACAATAGAATTGCATTTCTATTTCATAAAAAGTTTGATAGGTCATGGAAGGGTTCAAAGGGGGTAAGATAAGGAATAAAGGGGTTTAGAGGAGGGATGCTTAATTCGATTTATAACTTTTAATAAGTTTTAATCTAAATAATTTCTTTTTTTATTTTATTTTTTATCTTCTTACTTATTGAGATATCAAAGATGGCCTCAAGCCAAAAGTTGTTTGTATCATTGACATGAACAACATACTTTTTTTTCAGATATTTTTGAATTTTTTGTTTTTTTTGGGAATCTTTTTTTTTTTTGCGCAGGGCCGGATTTTCCATAACTGGAATTCATCCGGAAGTTTCATCCAGATTGAAAATTCCGGATAAAATTGGCTTGCCGGATATCCAGATTTGCTACCTAGCTAAATTTATAGCATGCATACTTTGCGCGAGATACTTAGGATGGTGTTTTAGGTGGCAGGAGGAAGGAAGTGCCTACGTTTGCATGGCCAGGCAGTGGCATGGGGGACGTAGCCACGTTTCACACATCGATCCAATCATGCAAGCGTTCAGACCGATAGGACAGAGGAAGGAGTACGCGCGCAAGGGGGCGCCACAAAAGATATCAAGAACGAGAGGATTACAGTTGCAATTATGCCCACCAAAATAAGAATTACAGTTATACACAAGGATTAAGGCACAAAAATCAGAGCGCGGATCCTGACGTTGCAAGGCGTGCGCAAGCAAGAAGCGTCGCGCAACAAAAATTGAGGTGCGCCCAAATTCCTAATCTAAATCCTAAATAAAAAAGGCATTCCGAATTAAGCAAATTCTGAGAGCCCGCGGGGGCTCGGCATCAGTTGAAAATTCAAAAAAATATTTTTCCGCTCGACAATCACGCCTAAATTCTCATTTTCCACAGCAGAACAAGAAAGAAGCTTTGTCAACAATTATCTCTCACGCTAGCCAAGGCGCGATCAACTACCAACCGTGACAAGATTACCCCGGTCCAAAAACGAAAAAATAAGGAAAGCAAGGGCACCCATCCAATTCACTAGACCATCCAAATTCAACTCGTTTTGTCCCCAGAAGCACTTCTGCGCAAAAAGTCGCGCGACTGCAGAAAACAGTTCGTCACAGAGCAACGAAAATGCTCATCTGGATCACTCGCGGTTAACGACCACCTGAAATTTCAGAATGAAAGATTATGAAGTGGTCTGAAACCGCAAAAATGGCGTGAAGACACTTCAGGTCATTTCGAAAGTTTCGGGTGGTTTGGAGGACACGTTTTATGTTTTTTTTTTTTTTTTCTGCCTATTTTTTCAGCCACTGCAGGTCATTTCAGGTGGGGACCTGAAACCGCTGAAGTGGCTGAAGCTTCTGAAAGGGGTTTCAGGTACCCCCATCCAACCATTTGGATGGGGGTATCTGAAACCCCTTTCAGAAGTTTCAGCCACTTCATGTCATTTCAGGAATTTCAGGTAGGGACCTGAAACCGCTGAAGTGGCTGAAGCTTCTGAAACGGGTTTCAGGTACCCCCATCCAAATGGTTGGACGGGGGTACCTGAAAGCCCTTTCAGAAGCTTCAACCACTTCAGGTCATTTCAGGAATTTCAGATGGGGACCTGAAACCGCTGAAGTGGCTGAAGCTTCCGAAAGGGTTTTCAGGTACCCCCATCCAACCATTTGGATGGGGGTACCTGAAACCCCTTTTAGAAGCTTCATCCACTTCAAGTCATTTCAGGAGTTTCGGGTGGGAACCAGAAGTGGCTGAAAGTGACATGTAAATAGTGTCTATTGTTAACCATCTCTCATCTGGATTAAACGAGCAACTTAAACAAGTCTTCACCAGTACACCGCAGCGCTATGGTGGGCAAATTGAAGAAAATATCGTCCCTTATGTTGTAAACCCAAGGAGTAATTGTCACTGAGACCAAACCAAGATGAATCTCTGCCATTCTCAAAAAGTGATAATACCATTGCCAGCACAGGCGTTTGCACTCCAACTCACCGTTCTCGTCTAGGCAATCCACACAGCAGGCAAAACTTGTTGTCCGAGGGCATAACCACAGGACTGGTTAAGGACCATGCTCTTACAACAACGACCACCAGCATCAGGAGCGAATCAGCGACTCCCCCGAGACATCGGTGTAGCGCAGCAGACAACAGATCCAAGACAGCAAGCAATAGGGGTCTCGCTCCACTACTGTCCACTGTACAATTTTTCAGACATTTCTTGGACATTTGTCAGAGTGAAAAATTGTACAGCGGACAGTGAAAAATGCGACATCGCTCCACTTACTGTCCACTGTCCACCTCTTAAATTCGTGAGTTCACTACGGATGAAGTGATAGAACTACAAGACAGGGCCTCCAAAGAATTTTGTCTGCCTAGACTCTAGTTGCACTGTCCAAATTTGGGTCCTCACGGTGAGTCCCTTGAAGGACTTTCCACTAAACGAATTTTGCAGGCCGGGAGCTGTACATTCATGGACAGTAGATTTCCGACGGGGTTTCTCAAAATTGTCCAAGCCATTTTGCACATGTACAGTGGACAGTAAGTGGAGCGAAGTACCACTGTCTGTTTTTGTACAGCGGACAGTAGTGGAGCGAGACCCTAGGTCATCAGCTTTAACGATTCCTCTCTTACAAGTCAATCGCCAAGGCAAAAGTTAGGAGCACTGGAAATCAGCTAAGGACGAAGAAAGAAGAAGGATCCTAAAACGACCATCGCTCCAGCCAGCGAATCCATGAAAAAGGAAAAGTCGTAACACATGGCAGATAGGCAAACATCCATGATTGAAAAAATGGTTTGAATGCAGCTCCCTTGATGGCTGGTATTCTCCATCATCATGAAGCTCCATATCGAAGCGAGGGGGAGCAACCCCTCGTAGGTTTCCATTATGGTATATTGGGAGCGCCCAAACCTCGCCCGTCAACCAACATCACATGCATCAATCCTACTCATGTTGAATGGGATTCCCATCCTGTTCCATGCAAACCAGGTCGACCGAGATGGGTACACGCTGAGGGGTTTCATCGCCCTGTGTGTCCCTGCGCGCCTCTGCCCCCTAAAACCCGACACGGCTCCTGGACCGCCACCTGCCACGCGAGCCTCCGCCGATAATTTTATGTTCGGGCTGTGATAGGGATAGGTTGTTGTGACATTGTTTGTTTGTTTGTTTGTTTGTTAACCCAGGTTGTTTTAGAGGTGGGACACTAACCCAATGACAGTTACCCACAGTACTCGGCCACTCGGTTGTCCAGCTGAACCCCTCTGAAGATCCCACCCACCCTTCCTCTCATCATTTTTGCCCAGGCGCACCCCCACTCCCCCTGTTTGACCCTAGTGTTAACAACCCGGGACCATCACCCATTACCATCTTGGCAGGGTGACCTGACCAGACAGCAGTTGCAGGCACCCGGGCTAAGCTGAGAGACCTACCCCCTGCTCAGCCCTGCTATGGGCTGTGGTGGGGAGAGGTTGTGACGCGCAACCTCACGCCCTGTGCTGTCTTCCGTTCGGAGTGTTAGCTGTGCGGAAAAAAGGCCCAGAAAAATAGCACGATAGGGTGTGCCAAGGATTTTTGGAAATTAAGTGTGGGGACACATACGGAACTGAAATCCCCCGTGTTGGTCCGATGGAGCAAGTCGATCGTTTCGCGCGTCGCGAAAGGCGCACGCGGACACGGTGTCAGGCGGCCACAAGCAGTGCGCCGCCTTCAATCTGCGGCTTTGGGGCTTAGGCTCAGGGACAAGTCCGTGTTTTTACGGTACTCTGGTATGACCGGGCAGCGGAAACTAGGGGAGCTCAGGGCACCCCTGATTTTGGGCGCACTGAACCTTACGAGTAACCCTCAAAGATGGCGAGATGGGTGGCCGTACTCGGCGCATCTAGGGACCGTCATTTCCGACCATTCATAGGGTTAGACCCGGATTGGCCTGCCGCGGAGAGGCATCGCGGGAACTGACCTCGCCGCAACATTTTTGCGGCATACGACCGGGGCCGAAATGAGGCCTCAAATTTTTGTCTATTTTAGTACCAGAATTAAAGATGAGGAAAAGGGATTAAGGCCAGTAGGGGAGAAGGGAAAAACATAATATCCCTTAATTTCTTTATTTTTCACGGCATTTAATTCAAGGGGGAATACCCTTGTTATTTTATGTTCCCGACAATGAAATTAAAAACATAGAAAAAGATTAAAAATGGTAAAAGAGAAAAGAAACAAAAGGAATTCGGCCATTTATTTAAACTTTCTCGTAATTTAATTTTGGGGAACTTACGGTTAATTTACTATTTCCGACAATAGAATTAAGGAAAGGGAAGAATGATGAAAAACGATGAAAGGGACGGGAACCCATAACTATTGGGAGATTGGCCTAATTTCGCCTCGATTACGCGCCATCAGCTTTGACTCCGGATTGAACATCTTCCCCAGATTTTAACAGTTTTCACTACTGCGGATGGTCGAGGTTCCCTGCGTCGCTTTCCCTGGTTTGCTTGATTACTAACATTACCACAGTTGGGATGTTCTGAGAGCGGGAGTCGCATGGACAGCATGGGGTGGTGCTACCTTGGGTCGACTATGGTGTTTGGTTCGGTACGGATACGAGGGTTGTTACGGAGTGGCTACGTCCTACGGTGTCTGATGTGCTCCAGGTACGATATGGGCCCTGTGACAGTTGTTTCACTACGGTGACTTATTTTCAGGTTTGGGACAGCGGCGGTGATTTATTCTTAGGATCGGGGGCACTACGACAGTTATTCCAGGTTTGGAACCTTGGCGGCAATTTGTTTTCAGGTGTGGAAACGTTGCAGCATTCTATATCAGGTTTAGAACAGGTACGGAATTATCATGGCATGGTTGTACACGTTCGGCATCCACGTGGCACAGCAGCCCGGTACTGGATTTCGGGTTTGGTCAGGTTCGGTGGCATCGCGGTGTTTCGTTTCAGGTTCGACGCCCTCGCGACGATTTATTTCATGTTCGGAACCTCTGCGGTGACTTGATTTGAGGTCCGGGACCACTGTGACGATTTATTTCACGTTCGGAACCTCTACGGTGATTTATTAACAGGTCTGGGACGACTGCGGTAGTTCATTTCAAATTCGAGACCTTGGCGGCAGTTCATTCCAGGTTCGGTACCATTGTGGCAGCTTATTTTCAGGTCCGGGATCATTGCGGCGGTTTACGTCAGGTTCGGTACTATTACCGCGCCGCTGCATCTTGCCGTGTTCAACATGTTTCAGGTACGGTATTGGTTCGGCATTGGCGTGGTACACGCCACTGCATCACTTTCAGGCTCGGTCTTGGGTTGACATCGGCACGATATGCGATACAGCATCTCCAAGCGATTACTTCAGGCTCTGCATTGGTGCGGTAACGATACAGTGTGCTGTACAGTGACAACACAGGCTGCTACAGCTTACATCGATAATTCCCAGGTTCGGCATTGTTATGGCGACGACACAGACCCTTACAGTTTGTGGCAACTATATCTGATGTAATTAGTGGGTTGGCACGTCTGTAGGCCTCCAAGGCTGGGTACAATCTCTCCAGGAACGGACACGGCGCAGGTATAGATTTCAGGACCTAGCTGGCACAGTTATTTCCTTATTTCCTGATGCGGTACTCCGGTGCAATTCGGGACCGTTGGTGCGGCCAGGCCTTACGTGGAAACCATTGTGTCGGTGCTTCAGACAGCGAGTGCCTCCTGTCCGCTGAGGCCACTGTGAGGGCAGCAGACCACATATAGTCAAGCCAGTGAAGTGTCGGGGGCTATTGAGCAGTTGCGGAGACCAGGGGAACCAGGGCGAACTGGTGGGAGTAACGGCGCGACCAGGGAGAACGGGGCGCACGAGGGCGAGCGACCAGCGTGAACCTAGCTCGCTGGTGCTGCTATGGCTGTGACAGCAATGGGTGTGCACCCATGAAGGAGAAACCAGAAAGGGAGATTTGGAGACTGAGGGACCGGAGGGAACGCAGAGGGAAGGCAGTGTTTCGACCGCGACCAAGGGAGACCGCAGCGAGACGGATTGTACCCGTTTGCATGAGCAGGCGGGTTCCAGCCATGGCGGACGCGGCTGGTACAACAAAGAGACCCAGACGGAGTGCATGTGCTGATGAGGATGGTGATCCCCCTGAAGGGAGAAACCGTTGGGCTACACTGTTGATGAGACCAGTGATCCCGCTGAGGGGAGAAACCGCTGGGCTACCCTGCTGATGAGAACAGTGATCCCGCTGAAGGGAGAAACCACTGGGCTACACTCCTGATGAGAACAGTGATCCCGTTGAGGGGAGAAACCGCTGGGCTACACTGCTGATGAGAACAGTGATCCCGCTGATGGGAGAAACCGCTGGATTACACTGCTGATGTGAATAGTGATCCTGCTGAAGGGACGAACAACCGGATTATGCTGCTGATGTGAATAGTGATCCCGCTGATGGAACGAACGGCCGGGTTACGCAACTGATGTGAATAGCGATACCACTGATGGGAAGAACAACCGGATTACACTGCTGATGTGAACAGCTGGTCCGCTGAGGAAACCCACAGCCACATTTCACTGTTGATGGGATCTGCCATCCGTTGATGGAGGAGCTAGTCGTATCCTGTTGTTGATCAAATCTGCACCTAGTTGAATCTACTCACGCTTCTCAGTGGAGACCGGAAGTTCGATTGGGATTGCTTTAGCTATTCATCTATGACCCAGAGACAAATTACGAAAATGCCCCTGGCTTCCAGAATAGCATGACGCTGCACTGCTCCCTGACTAGAAAGGACAAGTACAGATTAGTCACCTTTCATTTTTATTCTTATTTTGTTTCCTCCCTTCCTCTTCTTTCTTTTCCCCACTTCTCTTTGAAATGCTTCAAGGCCGCTTGCCTGTTTGACCACGGGGAATGCCCTACCAGTAATCAACCAGACAATGTAGGTATGTGGAGAGAGAGAGAGAGAGAGAGAGAGAGAGAGAGAGAGAGAGAGAGAGAGAGAGAGAGAGAGAGAGAGAGAGAGAGAGAGAGA
>BFEA01000031.1:4822267-4842908 GCA_003427395.1 Chara braunii
TTGTAAGTTCTCAGAAAACGAGTAGAGTTTCGGTTGAAACTCAAGATGATGTATAACCAACGCTCGTGACTTGTAGCGTGAGCTTCCAAATGAAGATCGGGTTTCGCGCAGGTAAGGGGGAGTTGAAAACAAAGGTATTGGCCGTTGGGATTTCGATTCTGGGAATGCCGCTACATCATAGCGCTCGATGCCGCATGTGACACTTTGATAAAAAAGGGGGTCTTCTCCATTTCGAGTGAGGTTGAACGGTTGGATGGGAAGACTGGGAACATGTGGATTGAATGAGAACCCGAGGGTAGTATCTGGGAGAGAAGAGAAGGAGTGAAGATGACTATTGCAGTGGGCTCTCCCTGGAATACCCGGAGCATTGCCCGTGAGTTGACAAAATGTTTACAGTTGATTCGTGTGTTTGAAACTGAATCTGCAGTTTGCTGTTCACTCTTGATTGGTTCGCTTGGAACGAAGCCAGCGGACTGGCTCGCTAATTACTCTCCCTGAAATTATTTATTTATTTATTTGTTTATTTATTTATTTATCTCAAGGATCACACTTTTATCATATGATTTCGAAGTAGATCTCGTTACTCAGCTTCCAGAGCGGCGAGAGAGACGGCGGAGGTAAGTGAGGGTGAAAAGAGAGTAAATGATAGTGCAGATCACTTCAGGCAGCAGCCTCTCATTAGCGGGTCAGGCAGCAGCCGCTCATTGGGGGGTCAGGCAGCAGCCTCTCATTCGCAGATCAGGTTGCGGCCTTTGATTGGGAGATCAGGTAGCATCTACTCATTGGCTAATCAAATAGCAGTCACTCATTGGCTGGTCCTGCACTCTCTTCCCATTGGCCTATCAGGCAATGTTCACTCATTGGTTGATCAGGGACTCTCTACTCATTGGGAGATCATTCGCATAGTGCATTCGCAGCAGGCATTTCAACCCCCCCACTCCCCTGCTGGTCGCTGAGGACCTCGGAAGCGGGCACAGCGAGTGACAGGCGCTGTTGCCCTTGACTTCAGCGAGCGGCAGGCGACCCCTCCCCGGGTTTCCTCACAACTTTGGCGCCGTTGCCGGGGAGGGGATTGCACCCCCAAGCCGCCGCGGCCTTCCCCAATCAACGGGGGTGTGGAAGCAAAACTAATTAGCTTTTAAAAAGTTGATTAGTTGATTTTTTTTTATTTTTCTTTGATCTTGTATTTTGTTTTTTTCCTTTATCTCACAATCCGCCCGCTTTCGCGCGAGCCGCACTGGTAGTAAGTTCGTCCTCTCGTCGAGGCAAACGTTTTGAGACGTTTTTGAAAACATTCTAACGGCTAGAAAAAGAGATATGGATTTTTTTATATTTTTCTAATTAAAAATCCCAAAAATATGTAAAAAAAAAAAAAAAAAAACGATACACCACCACCTGAACCGCTCCGCCCCGACACCCGCACCCCCTTGGCCCTCCTGCCCCAAATCCCACATCCCCCCAACTGCTCCACCCTAGCACCCACACCCCGTCGGCCCACCTACCCCACCCCACCACCTCCCATCCCTCGTGACTCCGAAATTGAAACCGCACCCTGAAGGCCAATGTTGTTGTGTGTTGGAGGGATGGCGGGGGCTTTGGAGGGATAATTCCACAAGGGTTTTTTGGTTTTYTGAGATRTTGCACTTGGGTGTTGTGAGARAGCTGGAACAAGCAAACACACACAGACACACACACATACACACTTATCTAACTGTCACTCCATTCATCATTCATGGACTAAAATGCAAGTTCACAAATTGGTTTATCAARCRCATGAAATGACAACGTGGAAAAACATAAACCGACACATGCAACACTCATCATCCATAAAACAGGAACACCACAAAWGYCGAGATAATATMTKAACYRAAACAMAAATCAGTGTAGCATRGATAATAGCAAAATACATCTGACACATAGAGTCAAAYACTCGCCGGTGATGGAGAACCTCAATCTAAAGWACARAAAGAAATCTCGAAATGCCCGCGTCAYCTACRAATACGATCATAGGAGTTAGGAGAGGAAAAGGGTGTGCGGAAGTGTCGAGGAGATAGGGAGAAAAGAGGAGGAGGGATCTTTGTTTGCTCGTTCTTTTATAGAGGCAGCCTCAGGGAGGCAAAACATGAACTGAAGTTGGAGTTTGGTGAATGGCGAATCCAATGTCGTTGGCGGATCTCGCATTAAGAAGGTCAGTTGGCGTTACGGTGAATTAGAATTGCGCATCAGGGAGGTAGCAATGTATCATTGTATCTTCCCTTTTCTCTAGCGGAAGATTCATTCTATTTTTTGAACACTTGGTGAGAGTTGAAAATGGGTGTGGCAGCGAGGCTGTTGCGCAGGCGAGCGTAAGAAGTAGAGAATGGAGAGGGAAAGAAGGAGAATAAGTTGACGGGGAAGCAGACGAAGGTGGAGGGATGTGAGGGGTAGGTTGGAAAGGGGAGTCAAGGTGCGTGAATGCAGAGAGACGAGAGAAAGGTGGTAGACAGGTGTGTATTTTCCCCCCATTCTAGCGTAAGATTCATACGGAGTCCGCTTATCGTTCGATGGAAGTAGCAAGGCAAAGCGAGAGGTTGGAGACTTACCTGTTGACCGGTGCGATGCTCATTATATTGACGAAAGTAGTCTCACTCTTTCACTCTGCGTGTATGGCTGGAAAGTAGGAAATTTTTGCGCATTCTAGCGGAAGATTCATTCCGATCTATTCTCATTTCATCAAAGGTGTAACCGGCCATTCGCTAATAGAGCGAAGCGGAAGAAGACGGCGAGTCGGAGGAGATATGTAGTGCTTACCTTACTGTTGTGTTCATTGTGATTTCAACCATTGTCATCGTGATCTTGTTTGGCATCATAGACCCACGTTTCCCGTCGGCGTTGGTAAGAAGGCATGAACCTGGCCAAGGAGTTGGCCAAGTGCATGCCAGGCGGTGGGTAACGGGTGTGTGTATGCGTGTAAGAGAGAACGAGAGTGGGGAGACACTCACCTTATGACACCTACGGTGCGAGGCGAGTCAAAGGTCGGATGCAGCCGCGCGTTGATGAAGGAGGAAACATTTGAGTAGTCGAGGTTGCTTATCTGACGAAGGAGCATTGTGACCACAACGGTGAATGAACATGTCCGCACAAAAGGCCAGGTGTGTCCATACAGGGTGAATGCATAATCAGAATAAGAGGTATAGGAGACAAGGTAGTGAGTGATACCGCGAGCGGGATATGAGTTTCACGCAGCAGAGGGAAGAGAGAGAAGGTACTTACCAATGTGAACTAACAATGCGGGATGGGGTCCGACGATATGCTTGAGTAGAGAGATCAGAAGGAATGTAGATAGACGCAAGCAGTGGTTTCAACAGGCAAAATGTTTGTGCAGACTCGGGTGCACATGCAAAGGAGCACTGTCAGATGAAGAGTTTGGTTGGGCGGCACACCTGAAACAACAGATACGCAGGGAATCAAAAGGGTAAGGTTTAGTTCAATCCGATTTCCAGTTGAATGCAATTTGGTAACAAGTCCAGCTTGTCGACCTCCTTTGTCATAATGCTGGTTGCGTAATCGGCAGTCGCATGCATTTGAGCTACTGCTGCTGTTCGTTTTTTTTAGATGCTGCCGCTGTGCTCTACTACTGTGTCTGGTTGGGTTCCGCAGGGTCTTGCTGCTGAAACTAATGTGTCTAGTTGGGTGTTCGCCGGGTCTGGCGGCTTGGACGACACTGTGCATCGTCGTGCATCACCACGAGCTACCTCAACTCGCGGCACTTGCAAGACTTGTTGGTGGGTAATGCTACCTTGCTTGGCTACTGTGCGCAGACTGCTTTGTCCACTGCTGCCTCGCTAAGTATTACTAAGCTTTGCTTATAATTTGAGTACGGCACAGGGGAGTGCGCTATCCGAATGCAGTTTTGCGAGGTCGCTTAGTTGCAGTTTGGACTGAGTCTGAGGCATTAACTTAAAGATTTAAAGGTGTGATCAGACTTTTTAGAGGGGCCACTGCGACAACTTGGAGGTCATCAGAGAGCCTACGGCCAACTGTTCCACTTTAGTTTGACCGGTTGCTGCGCGTTCTGGCCATCATTGCGGGGCCCTCATGAGATTGAAAACAACAAGGCCCTCTCCTGAGAGTTGAGTCTGTCCCACCCTGTATCGCGAGCGTTTAAAACCCCTTCTTTGGTCTTTCTTACTCTAAGTCTAATCTGAGGTTACGAGAGGAAGGCGGCAGGCGGGATTGCAACCCGTAGGACCGCAGCAAGGCCTTGTGGGAGGTCCACCCACCAATTGTGGGAGCTCTGCCGGAGCCCAGGCGGGGTTCTGGAGGCAGGGAACACTCAGGTATAACCTCGCTCTACTTGTGTGATCCCGTTTTCCCCTAAACCTACTACTTTTATCTGACTGGGACTATGATAAATACTATTTTTGAGTTTATATCGTTTGTACTTTATTTCTTGAACCACTCCGAACTGAAAGGAATGAATAATTTGTGAAAGTCATATATTTAATGTGTTTGAATTAAGAAAAGGAAAAAAGGGGGAAGGCATGAGGAAGGTATTTTGCATGCGTTTGACCGGGTCAACCCGAGGCTGAATCCCTCTAAGTTGAGTGGATTCAGTGCTGTGTTTTATTTATGTTTGTTGGGCTGATTGCATGACCTGTCAAGGATTGGGCCTATCCTAAGTTGTGCGGTTTAGTTACTGTTTCTTTTCCGGGGTTTCTTAACAGAAGGACAAACACCTTAAGTTGGGAGGACTCAGAATCCTTGTGTTTTCTTTTGGGTTACTGAAAACAGAGCAGGGGATATTCCAAGTTGCGTAGACACAGCGTACCCCTAAATTGGTGCGGCTTAGTCATAAGCTGTGTACTTAATGACCAACCAAAGTATAAAATTTGATACATATAATATAAAAACTTGTATTATCTGACAAACTGGGCACCCTAAGTTGGGAAAGTCAGTCAATAAGTCATGTAGAACAAAAAAGGAAGAGAGACAAATGAAGAATATGAAGTGAAGGTAACCCGGGCAGACTAAGCGCACCCTTAAGTTAGGGCGTTTCGGTCCTATGCTCGTGATAATACAAAAGAGGCAGACAATTGGTATGAAACTTCTTTATTTTTTCTTTTAAACATAAGGCAGGGTTGGATGTCTCCCTAAGTTGGGCAGGTCAAACTATCTGCCTAAAAAGAGAGAAAGTTATAAAGTTTGTGCAGAGTATTTGTGGTTGTTTGAGCTGGTGTTACGGAGGCTAAACGCACCCCTAAGTTGGGGCGGCTAAGTCATACGTCGTCTGTAACTTGTTTAGCCAGATCAGACGTACCCTTAAGTTATGGCGGTCTGATCACATTCCCTTATGTACTTTGAAATTGTTTAGGCTAACTAGGTGTACCCCTAAGTTGAGGCGGCTTAGCAATATGCCCTTGTCGTTGACGTTATACAGGTTGGACGTACCCTTAAGTTAGGGCGGTCTGACCATTCATCGTTTGTGTTTGGTTAGGCAGGTTGGCCATACCCATACGTTGGGGCAGTCTAATCCTATGTAATATGTAGACTTCGTTTAAGGCTAAACAGGTGTACCCTCAGTTGGGGCAGTCTAGTCTTATGCCTCATGTCGTTAGTTAAGCAGAAGTCAGGCGTACCCTTAAGTTAGTGCGGTCTGGCTATATGCTTTATGTACACAGTTTATGTGGAGCCAGGCATACCCCTAAGTTGGGGCAGTCTGGACAGACGTTTCAGTCATGTAAGCTAGGCATACCCCTAAGTTGGGGCAGTCTAGTTGTGCGTACCCTATTTGTTTTGCTTAGGCAGGTCAGGCGTACCCCTAAGTTGAGGCTGTCTGATCGTATGCCATAGGAAATAGGGTTTACTAAGGGTGAAATAAATTGAGAGATTAACGAACTATTTGGATTAAAGTAATGTGGAACAGAGAGAGATGTTTATTTATGCATGTTTGCGGGCACTCGTCTGGGCATTTTTTGATATCTTAGTTGTTTTAGATGCTCGCTGAGTGTTGGAGCTATAGGTAGGTGAGATGGATGATGGGAGGGAAGCTTGGAATGTGGTAGGACTGACCCTACTAGAAGTTATGACTAGTGATAGCTCATGATTCAATCTTCGAAAGAGGATCATGTAAACTATCTCCAGTTCCAACTATCAAGTAAGCGTCAAAAGTTAACCCCACGTATAGTTGTACTTTGTCTTTGTATTTTTAGCTTTGTATTAATCTTGGTAACCTCCTGTCCTATGGAAAGCGCTGACAAAATTTTCACAAAATTGAAAAAAAATAGTCATTTTTTGTCTCCTAAAAATTGTGAAAAGGGATTTTTCCTACGGGAGGCGCTGCCAAAATTGTACAGAATAAGGAGAGTTAGATTATTTCTCAACTAGAAGAAGCTTGACAATTGTCCTTGTCTAGGGGAGATGCCGCTAAAACTTCCGATAACTTAATGCCAATCAGAGGAAGGTAGAAGGAAACTCAGTAGAAGAGCTAGGCTACGAGATGTAACATGTTCTCCATTTGGCTCAAACGTAGTAGTGACTCTCTTTGGCTTGTGTTGTGATGCAGGACTGGGAATTCGATTGAAGGCTCGACTTGTTCGGCCTGATCCTACAGTGTATCATCTTCTGTTATCACTGATAACAAGTCGGTTTCCGATTCGTCGGTTTACGATACAACTTGCCTACTTCAGCATCTCGACCTAAGGCCTAAACCCTTGTGGTTTTTTATGTTTTCTTGGGATTTTCACCCAGACTTCTTTCTAATTGGTCATTTTTAAAGACTGAGTACCTTTGTTGAGGGGTATTGGAAAATGGTTGGGGCTTGTATGAATGAGGCAGGGGGTGAGTCGCAGAAAAATGGTAAAATTGACTCCCTTAGGGTGTGTGATGTTGTTGTTCAAACTTTTTGTGATCGCAAGTATGCGTAAGAGAACTTTTTGGTTTAAGCTTGGTGATAATCTGAGTGTTGTGTAAATTTGGATGGACAAGCCACATTGCTGATTGTGAGAATGATTGTGTGATACCTCACAAACCTTCTATTTGAGTGTCTGGACCACTTTTATTTAAGCTTAACTATTGACAACTAAGGAAAGGGGCGCATGCATGAACTTTTCGACGTCGCAGTCATGTACACGCTCGCCCTTGCTATTTAAATCATCTTAGTCGGACGTTAGTCCAGAACTTGAATTCAAGGTCCTTGTCCAGGACACTGCAGGTTCTAACTCAGCTTAGAAGGGTACCCCCTACGGATGGGCGTAGGCGCATTACCCGCCGCGACGCTCTACCTTAAGACAGAAGCGCCACGAGGGTTAAGGGGCTTGTTCTTCAGCCATTCAATATCGTGAAGGAGGCTTCATTCACGATACCTCATCTTTGACACTTGAGTGTCTTTCGCACCACTGATTCCTATAGAAAATTGGGCGGACGTGTGTAGTGCATGAAGCGTCACTATAACAAGTTTTCACGAGGACTCGCATAGCTGGGCATTTTGCCTTTTCGTCGTTTGGGCATCCCTCTTATTCATCTCTGAGCGCGGACTACACTCGAAGTCCAGCACATAATAAGTTATGGGACGATCGCTCGAAAGGGAAAGGCGACCCCCTCGCTAGACCTTTCCTTGGGAGACGATTGTCCTATCTAACGGACACTCGCACCTTCTCGGTAGGCTGGGCCCATAAGCCCTGCTTAGTTTTTGTAAAAATCCGCTGGTTTGTTAGGGTTTTTCTTTTTTTTATCGTTACTGTTTTTCTTTTCCTTATTTTTAATTTATTTTGGTGGAACGATAAAGTTTGGGGCGGAAGGATTAGCATGTCGGCGATGGCGCGCCAGGCAACTCACCACTGCTCCAAATTCCTGCCTGCCCTTTAGGGCACCGCAGGGTGCAGAAGATGGTAAGGCTCTCAGGGCGCCTTTGTGCTCGCTAAAGGTTTACCCTTCTTAGCACGCGCTTTGGCCGACGCCTTAGCACCGAGAGTGACCCCATGACTTGGATGGGACCGCTCCCTTAAGGGCACCACATAGTACTCCATCATTGCGACTGCTCATGTATTCGTGCATGGCTGGTCATTATGGAGGAGACTCGAGAAGTAACATCCAATTTTTAAAGAAGTTTGTGAATGGTCTTGACGCGACCTTAGTCCGGGAGAAGTTATGGCCCTTATGGGTCAAGCGTAGATAGGGACTAAGCGCGATCTACGAGTGAAACTTGAAGAATTATTTTCTCAGAGAGTATCGCGTGGTTAGAATGGCCGTCCTAGTCGACCAGCGTAAGGTCGCGTTCGAGAGATCAGCGCCTTGGCCGATGGCTCACGTACGGGTTCGATACTAGCGTTGACCGCGTGCACCCCCTATGCTACAGCGAACGAGAAACGCCCTCGGTCGGGCCACCTTTGCGATTGCATACAAAAAGTCTTCGCACGTGGTTCGGTAGCTCGACGGGGACACGCCCACTCAAGGGATGGTGATAGCTCCCGCTGGTGAAGGTAAGACGTGCCTCACGTGACCCTGTCCTGTCGTAGGGGCTCGCGAGAGGTACGGCTGGCGCACTCGGTCGGAGCAGGGAAACACTCTACATAACAAGTCCTGCAAAATCCTGCATGACGTGGCCGGGATGGTCCCCTTGTGGGACTGATGGGCTCGATAACGCTGCTCCACTCAAGCCCAACCTCGTATCCACCTTCGAACTCAGGAGTGCCATGCTTCTGTCTCCAGCCGCCATCGCTTAATCGTTCGTTCCACCATTCCCTTCAAGACGACGATGTGACTTGCGGGACGATGGAGGGAGTTCGGCGGTACAAGAGGTGTGGGGGTCTGCGGCCCACTTTCTTGACCCACTTATGTGCGATCTGGCATCATTAAGGGACATTGTATTTCTTATTTTATCTGAAAGAGACTGTGTAGCATTATGCCAGCAACTGTGCATCTAGTTGGACGTTAAGTGGACAAAGCAGATTCAACAGAAAACAAATCCTCAGTCCACATCAACCATACCCATGGGACTACGGTTGGGAATCGGTACCGGGAAGTCGTTGCTAGAGACCCGTTTTTTCCATCCTTAGATTTACTAAATCACGGATTACAAGCATCGCGATCTTCAGTACCTCGACAATCTACGACGACCAATACTCCAACCAAGCATCTACGATCTTCTGGGTTCGTCATTTCAGGTTCGACTTGACACTCACCCAGGCTGAAGAACAGCCTCACTGACCCTTCCACTCTCACTGCCTTGACCAGCGACAGTATAAGTCACAGGCGTCTGCCCAGCAACAATAGCTTGAGAACCTTCCCGAGTTGCGCCTTCTAGGCCCCGACTTCTTGTTGCATTCATTGCGAATGCAAATCTGCGTGCACACCACACAAGGGTCGGGTCTTTTCATAGGTCGAGTCCTTTTCCTCGCCTTCATTTGGTGAAGCGGTCCCGCCCGCCCTCGATCTTCCCGCGGTGTGCGGGCCTGCGGCCCACTTTCTTGACTCACTTCTGTGCGATTTGGCATCATGAAGGGACAGTGTATTATTACTATTATTATTATTATTATTATTATTATTATTATTATTATTATTATTATTATTATTTAAAGTCGTATTCTTCTTTCAATTTCACCTCACACTACCTACCTACCACTACTAATTGTAGGCATACGAGGAACCTAGTAGCAACCAGCACCGTGTTCACGAGAGAACATGCAGGGGCTGCTCCCGACTTGTAGGTGGGCGGAAGAGACGTGTGCAATAGAAAAAGAAGAAAAAAGAAAAGGAAAAAACGAACTGGATGTCCCCAAGGATGCAGGTATAAAGAGGAGGTCGGCTTGTCGGGAGATGAAGAAGAGTAGGGGGTGAAAGGAAATAGAAGGAGGGCTGACTGTATTCATTTAAAAAAAAAAAAAAAATCTTAAATAATAGATCTCAGGGTTGACCATACGCGGATGGTTGATTGGTGGTCTTAAGAATGTTTTTGAACCCTGGGTCCTAACAATTCTTCTTAGGTGGTTTCGATGCTGTTAGACTCAGTGACTTATGGTTGTTCCATGCCAGAACGACGCTGTGACGCCCAAAACCTCAAGCCCAACGCGACTTCCTGATCGGAGTGGGATATGGGCCTGGAAGTGCAAAAAGGGGTGTGCCAAGGATTTTTGGGAAAGTGGGGGTGGAGTCCTAGGTCGGAACTGAGATCTCCTGTGGCAAAGTTTCAGGGGTATAGATGCAATAGGGCTAAGGGGCGATTTACTTCCGGCCTGATGGCGGTCGAGGTCGTGCAGCATAAGGCAGATAGCCTGCACGGTGCATTCAAGGTCGTCTGATCCGTCTGTTTTGTTGGGGGCGGTTCGGGGAGAGACCCGCCCGGGATGGTTGTGGTTTCGATGAGTCGAACCTTCGGGTGCAGACACGTGGCGTTTTTCATCGCGCGTTTTGGTTAGGCCCCCTAGTTTCAGCGGCTCGTCGGTTGCCTCATCGCTGACAATTTCCGCAAGGCGTGAGGGGGGCAACACGGGGCGATGGAATTCCACGGAACCACCGTGAGTTGGTGATATGGGAGGAGGAGACGGAAGGGAGGGAAATTGGCAGTGATAACGACGAAGCCGGGGGATATGAAGTATTGCGTGTTGTACGTAGTGGGAAAATTGAGGCACCTAGGATCGCTGGTAGTGGCACAATGAAACTCCCTGGGGCACAATCGATTCTCGGTTAGGCAGGGAAATTTCGGGTATCTTTGCCTAATACATTCTCTCACCCAAGGGTCGAAGTACTCCGAGTCCTAGGAGCTCAGCATCTTATCCTTTTGGTGTGATGGAATTCCTCCACACGCGTCTAACTGGCAGGGGGATTTTGCCGATGGGATATCGGAAATTCCTATCCGTTTAGGTGTGTGGGGGAAGGAAAATGCCCGCCTACCCGATATCGAAGGTGTCAAGTTCGTCAATGGTCGTGAATCGGCATGCATGGATATGTGTAGGCTGTGCAGATCAGATCGGGTTACACGCATCCCCTCGAGGTATTCCCTTGTTTCTGGACAATAAACTACCCAATTATCTAATCATCCTGTGATCCCGCACGCAATCGTTCCTGAGCATGCAAGGTGCTATTACACATCAGGCATCGCAGCTACAACAGTGGCTCAAAAAGGATAAACAACAATGAAAGCAGTAATCACGACTACGCAAAAGTTTCTACTATGCTCACGAGTGTATCAAAATGACAAGCAAAGGCAAGGACCAAACAAAGGAAAAGCAACAGATATGACATTCATTCATCCATTCATTCAACAAAACACACAACAAACGCGATAAAGACAATCGCAAAACGAGTGTGGGATGAAACCGAGACAAGGATTCCAAAAGCAAAAGAAAACAGGCGAGTCGCCCTAAGCCGAGATCAAAATTTATATACAAAAGCAAAGAGGGAGAAAAGACAAAGAAAATTGTGAATCCACGTCCATCAACCTCAACTCCCTCTTCCTCTCTCTATCTCTCTCCAATGCGGACAGTCCGTCGTCCCATACCAACCCACGAAGTCGTCACCCCGCTTAGTCCTCCTGCACCCGTCAGGTTCGCCCGCTTGCTACAGTCCTTCGTAGCCCCACGCGTCAGCCCCACACATTCGGGACCAGCGTCGGGTCGCCCGACTCCACTTCAACTCACCTCTTACTTCGCTCGTGAGCCGACCCTCACTGATCGCGCTACCCCGAGCTTCCAACAACTGGTCAAGAGAGCTATCTAATCGCGCTGCCAGAATTTATAGCGTGCATGCATGAGCGAAGAACACGAAATTGCAAGAAAAATTGCAAGGACTTAGAAAGGGGATTAGGAGAGGGACCGCCTACGTTCTGCATGGCCAGAGCGCGGCGTGGGGGACGTAGCCACTCTCCACGCATCGATCCGAGCATGCAGGTCACGGGGAGAACCAGGCACAACAAAAAGGAAAGAGAGGGCGGGAAAGACGACGCTTAAGAAGAAAGATACAGTTACAATGACGCCCACCCAAAAATTACAGTTACTTGCAAGATTAAGGGCGCCGACTAACCAGAGCTCCGTTGTAAGAAGCACACAAGAAAGATAGTGCACGACAAAAGAAATCCCGAATTCCTAAATTTCTAAATTCCTAAATTCCTAGCTGATGTAAAAAGAAACACAAATTTCGAAAAGAAAATCCGAAGTTCCGAGAGCCATCAAGGGCTCGATAAGATTTGAAAAGAAATTAAAAAAGATTGGAGCAAAATTCCCACGCAACCTCCGCGCCTAAAACTCGACAACAGAACAAGAAAGAAGCGATGTCAAACATTATTATTCGCGCCTTTGTCGGCGCGACATCCACTCAATCGGCCCTCTCGGGATTTGCTCGGCCTTGAACCCAGTCGTCCGAAAAGAAGCGACGAAAGAGAAAAGACGAAAACGCGAGGACACTGATGCAATTTTCCTTCGATACTGATCTCCTGTAATTGGCCCAACCTTCCCATCTTAGGACCCCTGATTGTCATCGCGCAGAGAATCGCGCGGAACAGAAATTGGTTCGTCACATATGTGACACCCAAGGGGTTCCAATCTTAAGCAAGCTCCTGCTTGCTTGAATCGTGACACGTGTCGATTTGTCTAATCGATCCACACGCGGAGCTTTCTACGTGGCCACCAACCGTGCAAAAGAGTGTAGAAGTCATTCAGGGTGGTACACGTGGCTCTATCCTATAATTTTTCTCAGGATGGGCTCTCTTCAGTCCGAGGAGGGGATCGTGCGTGCCGTCGCCGTGGCACGTGCCAATCAACCATACACCAATGTCCTACGGGAAGGGGAAAGGGAAGGYGATAMATGGGGGCATGGTGAGGGGGTGGCTAGTCSGGAGTGGGGGCGAGGAGCRTTCCAACCTACAGGTTTCYCGGGAAGGGCAATCTAATTACCAATGGGGGAGGCGGTGGAGGATGCTGGGGAAGAGGAGGCATGAAGCGGTTGATGGCCGAAGATTCGAAAGCGGGAAGGGAGGTGTAATGGATGGAGCGATGGATGCAGGGCAAACGAGGTTCTTCGCGATGGTGGGGGAGAGAGGCAATATAGTCGAGGTAGATAGTGGAGAGAGTGCGGCGAAGGGTGGTGCGAAAATTCTCGTAGTCTTCACAGGCGGGCATCGTTCCTAATATAATACAATATATTTCTATATGGTTATATTCCCTGCAATCTGCACTAAACATGAGAACATGGAGAAGAAAAGACTCTACTACAGAGCGGGTGGTAACATGCAGAAAGACGGTGACTAGGAGACAGGTGGCGTAAAGATGGTGGAAGAGGTCTGGAGGGAAGGGACACCATCCAACGGGGAACGGGGGTCTACCAGGGAGTCGGGTGAGCATTAGGAAGTCAAGGGGACGGTGAGAGAACGAACGGGGACGAAGGCCAATCGCCCTCATGCTGATGTAGGCGAAGGGCAGGTCGGGAAGAGGAACCAGACGAAGTCGGCGATTCGCTCCTTCGGCGACATCTTCCCGATCCCTCCGTTGCGGTTCCATCGTTTCCTTCATCTTCCTTCGGGGGCTCCAGATCGAGCTACGGGTTTCCCAACAATAGATCCGGCGGGGACCTTTCCTCAACCGACCGTTTTCCCTCCGCCTTTTCCAACCGTTTTCGCGCTCCGGCCTCTTCTTCTTCCTTGCTTTGTTCGCGGTGCTGATTCGGCCCACCGGCTACCTCTTCTTCTTCTGCTGGCTCCTCTTCTTCCTCGTCCTCTTTTTCTTCCTGAATGTAATCAGGATCGTCACTATCTCTGCTCGACTCTTCTTCTTCTTCTTCTTCTTCTTCTTCTTCTTCTTCTTCTTCTTCTTCGCCTTCGCCTTCCTCCTCGCCTTCGTGTTCCTCTTGCCGAGCATTTCCTTTCCGGATGATGGGGTCCCACACTGTGAGATCGGCGACGTCGATCTCTAGAAAAAGAGCTTGGGACGGATAGACACAATTGTCGCCGTCCAGCTCAGTACACGTGGACCACAGCAGGCGTGGCTCGAGTGTTCGGGAAAGCGCGTGGGTGCCTGGCTGATTGTGACACCGCGGTAAGATATCCCGGGGCAGGTTGTCCACCAACTGCGTCTGAAACTCCAGCAGTTCGCTCGTAATTAGAGTGAGATTTTCGTCATCCACCTTTCCGAACAGTATCCCCAATAGATCCCCCTCCGTTGCCGTTTTTCAGACTTGTACAATCAGCAGCTTCACTTCGTCATATGGAAGTTCTGGACCCTCTCCATACGACGTCGGCTCAGACCAGCAGAACTTTACTTCCAGCAAGCAGAAGACAAGCTCTGCGTATGCCTCCCACCAGTCGCTCCACTTCTCCTCGTGCAGTATCGGCACACTGATCTGCTTGACATGATAAGAGAGAGAGGGGGCGTGAGCAGATTGCCAGAGGGTGGGGATGTTAGAGAAAAGGTCAAAGAGAGAAAGGCGGCGATGACTCATCGGGGCGGCGCAAAGGGACGAAGCTTTGGTAACACGATCGGCGGCGAATCACTAGAAGAGCGAAGCTGCAGATCGATGTCGTGTGCGGGCACGACTGTATCCCCGTGTCGAGCAAGGAGTGCTGTCCATGCTGCCTGGATCTCTTCGCCCCATGCTCGCAAGGTTCGGAGGATGTCGGGATGGATCGCCGATGGCACCGCCGTAATATCCCCGATGCCAGAAGGGGACAAACGCTCGAAGGCCGAAATCTCGGCCAGAACACGTATTGCTGCCGCTTGCGAAAACCGAAATTCCGTGGTTGTGTGGATTGCCACTGTACTGAAGAAAGCTGCAAATCGAAGAAGATCGACACTGAGGCGTGGCCGCTGTACTTGCCGGATGTTACTGATCCGTCCTCTCGGGGTTAGCAGCTGCGCAGTGATCACCTGCTCCACTGAAAAGCTCATGGCGATGGAGATGAGGACGGAGCAAGAGAGACAGGAGGGGATGAGAGCGACAAAGAATCGTCATCCTCATCTGTAGCGAAGGAGGAAGCAGACGCAACTAGAGGTGAAGATGAAGGGAGAGGACATAGATAGGACACGTGGCGCACAGTCGGCCGAGCCGATCGGCTTCCCGAGACCTCAGGCACGAGGCGCACGGTGTTCACTCCGTTCGGGCCGAGTATGATCACACGAAATCGCCCGAAAAATCATGGCGCTATCTTCCCTTGGCGAGCACATTTCCTCACCTGCACCAGGTACCCTAATATATATTGGGGCCGTGGTCCTCCGTTCCCATTTCGCGCCTCATAGCTACGGACCTGTCGGTCGTGGGTCAACTCAGTCATTTTCTGGCGCTTTCGGGCTAATCTGGGAAGGGACCGTTCCATCAGCTCCATGTGCCGTTTGGCCTTGTCCCGAACCGTGGCTCTTGTGGGCCGTCAGTTCAATAAAGATTCATAGGGGAGGCTCAGTTCCGAGACACAAGCTACGTTATTGGTTCGTAATTGGAAGGGGCTAAGGCCCGTTGATTCGCGAGGCGTTCCCCGATGGACCGCTAGGATGTGATCTACGATATCAGGCCAGGGCCTCGGATCCCGTGCCACGATGTTTCGTCGCAGTGCTGTCTTTATCACCCGATTTATGTTTTCTACCAGGCCATTAGACTGTGACATGTGGGGTGCAGTTTTCCCAATGGCGACGCCGTGTACGACCAGATTCCTTAAAACTTCCCCTCTGAATTGTACCCCATTGTCGGTCAGGATTTCCTCTATGTCCGGGTGCATCCCTAGACACCGATTGACGTATCGCGCAATTTCAGCCGCCTGTCGTGTACGATACGGATATGCCTCAATCAATTTCGAAAAGCGGTCTACAAATGCCAGTAGGATTGAATACTCGCAGCTATTAGGTCCAGGGGGCACCAAAATATCGGTAGTATCCATGCTAACCCTCCACAAGCAGTTATCGGGTAGCTGAAAATTCAGGAATGAAAATTCTAAAGTGAGAGTTTTAGGCACTCTGAAAATCTTGAATGGTCCTTTAGTGGTGACAGGTCCGAAGACCTTGAAAACCACCTGTTTAGGCAGGCTGCATCCTGAAGTGATGAAGGGTGTCCTGAAGTGGTCAAGTGAGAGTTTTTGGCAGTCTGAAAATCCTAAATGGTCCCGAAGTGGAGAAAGGTCCGAAGACCATGAAAACCACCCTTTACCACTTAATGATGCAGTCTGCCTAAACAGGTGGTTTTCAGGGTCTTCGGAGCTTTCACCACTTCAAGACCATTCAAGATTTTCACACCTGAATGGTCCTGAAGTGGTGAAAGCTCCGAAGACCTGAATGGTTTTTAGTGTCTTTGGAGCTTTCACCACGTTAGGACCATTTATGATTTTCAGACATGAATCTCCGAAGACCCTGAAAACCACCTATTTAGGCAGGCTGCATCCTGAAGTGGTGAAGGGTGTCCTGAAGTGGTGATGAAAAATACGACTGTTGTTAACCTTCTCTATAACCCTCCGAAACGGTCGTTCAACTACCGTCGGTTCTATCGATCTCGGCGGCTGGATCGGCGCCTTGTCAGCAACGCAGACCTGGCAATTCGCGACGATGAGTTTCCAATCATCACGAATATTCGACCAGTACCACTCGTTCTTGTCGATTGCCGCTTTCGTGATCCGTACGACAAAGTGGGTTGTCGTTTCCCCATTTGCCGTCTTAACGTTGTCATACCTCATGAATGGGTGCGGCACTACCATCCAAATCTCGCTACCATCCGTCTTCCGTTTTTCTAACCGGCCCTCGTTCCAACGATAATCCCGAGCCCTTTCATTGGCCCTCCTCCGGTCTTTCTTAGTGAAGGTCTGGAGGGGGTTTCCTACCAAGGTGGCAATTAGAGCGATGTTTGTCCATACCTTGACCCTTCTAAACTTTCGGGTCTTTTCCAACCCTTTTGACGTGGCGTCAAGAAATTGAGCCTCAGTCGGGATCTTATCAGTTTGACACAAGGGACACAACCAAGGCTTTTTGTCATTTCTGTATAGGATGCACGAGCCATGGGCTCGTGCGACACACTGTCGACAGTCTATCCATTCTGCATACCCTTCCCCACTAGGACGCATTGAGATAAAGTAGACGAGCGAGATCGCTTCACAAAAATAACAAAATTTGTCGGGTAGGGAGAGAAAAGATGAAGATGAGAGGGGAGAGAGAGGAGTTGTAGGATTACCTCCTTCACCCATTGCCAATCGCCTGCTTCTTGCCACGTGGAAGCACCGCCACTTGTCCGTACTTGGGTCCGTTCGCTGACTCAGGTTCCTTCCACGGAATGATTTCTTCGCCCTTCAGTATCTTAGCGGGGCGATGCAGACGTGTCAACCCATCGCTGACTCAGGTTCCTTCGTTCGTCCGGCACCGTACGAGACAAGTACTCGATGGCGTGCTCTCCGCCGTCGTTCCCCGTCTGCGCTAGAATAGCGGAAATCGCCTCTGACTGCCAGTCCGTGATGAGAATAAACAGCTTCGTTGGGTCCGACCGGATCAAAATAGGTGTCGTCGCCAGTGCGCCTTTAAGGGTGGCGAAGGCCTGTTCGCACTCTGCGTCCCAACTAAGGGGCTGGTCCTTTCGCAGCAGATTCATCGGAGGTGAGCAATTGCAGTGAAGCCTTTGATAAAACGACGGTAGTACGATGCCAGTCCCAGAAAAGCTCGAACCTGCGTCACTGACGTGGGGACAGGAGCATCTTTCGTCGCCTCGACTTTCCTTGAATCTGGTCGCTGTCTTCCTCGTGTCACCACATAACCCAAAAATGAAATTTTCGAGAGAAAAAACTCGTTTTTTTCGAGCGCGATCTTGAACCCAGCGTCTCTTAGAGCTCCTAGCATCCACTCGATGTGCTATGCATGCCCGTGATAGGTCTCCGAGTAGACGAGGATGTCGTCCATGTACACGATGACGCTGAAGTTAATCATCCCCTGAGTGAGCTGCGTCTTGTTGACGAATTACTAAAACGTTACGTTCATTGCTCGTTGAAACGTGGCAGGCGCGTTGCAAATACCCATCGGACACCGGACCCACTGCCACGTGCCTTCAAACAACACAAAAGTTGTTTCGGTCGATCTTCCTCCTTAACCAGAATGTGATGGAAGTCGTGACGAATATCAAATTTACTAAAATAATTAGCACACCCAATCGCATCCAGCAAATCATCAATCCTTGGGAAGGGGGTATACATCTTTGATCGTGATGTCATTAAGTTTGCGATAATCAATGCATATGCAAATCGACCCATTTTTTTTCGGCACCAATACTACCGGGAATGACCATGGCCCAGTGGCGCATTCGATCCAACCATTGACTTCGAATTCTCGAATCCGTTCGAGGGCCGTTTTTCGTTCTGCCACGGAGTATATGTAAGGCTTATAATGAATCGGGGGATGTTTTTCGGTTTGGATCTCGTGTTGTATGACTAACGACAGTCCAATGTATGTGTCCGTCACACTAATCGCTCCTTTGTATTCTTTTAAACTTTCCACGATTAGATGATGGATCTCATCAGGCACATATTGGGGCACGTGCAACTCGTACAGCTCGTCCCATATTCGTACATCGATGTGTTTCGTACTCATCTGCTTGGTGTTTTCGGGCGGGGGCGCGAAAATAAACGAGTTGTCCGATCGCCAGGAGAATACCGTGACCATCATCTGTGCATCATGTTCTCGAATGGCCACGTGTTCTTCCGGTGTTATTCCGTCTCGAATGTCCTGCCAAGGCACTGGTTTCGTCGCAATTTTAATTCCGAGTCCGGTTTCGAGGAGCTCAGGGGGTTCCAAAGAATTGATCTCCGCCCGTAAGCGTATCAATCGTATCTCTTTTGCAGGTGTCAAAAGAGATCGTGGGAAATTTGTGATGTCGCAATAGTGCCTTTTGTCATTATACCGTGCAAGTAAAGGGGAGATACCTTCGTACAGGGTTCGAGGGGGTTCCAAAGAATCGACCATCCTCGAAATCTGTACGAGGGATTCACCCATAATCATAGTTTGCGCTCTATGTAAACTCTAATTGGTCAGGTTTAGCGATCTTGTATTTGCTCGTTGCATAGGGTAATAGGTACGCTGTTGTGCCATCTCCAGGATCACTGGATCATCCTCGTCGCTGCTATCCATGTCCTTTGACAGTTTCCCGTCATTTGCGGAATTATCCCAGATGATCACGTGGAGGGTTCCCGCCATTATGAGAGAAACTCGCGTAGTCACATTAATGGTGGTACGAAGGGTCAATCTCATCGGTACAACATACGGTTTTCCTCCTATATTTCGGAGGACAATCGATCGTCTCTCGAAATCCAAACTGGCTCTCAGGGCCACAAGAGCGGGAAGGCCAAAAAGAACGTCGTAAGTGTTAACGTCTAAGACCACAAGATCTCCCAACGCATGTACGTTTCCTAATCGAAAAGCGACATTGATCATCCGTCCCACCATTTTAATCTTCTCCTGATATGCTAAAACGAGTTGGTCTTTTTCCGTAAGCATGATTAGATCGTTCTTCCTCCCTACTTTTTCGACTACCCGTAACGAGATAGCCAAAACAGAGGCTCCCGAATCGATAATGGCATTGTACGGGTTTCCCAATATCTCGATGTCGCATTCGGCGGATTTCCATGGAATCAGTTTAATCCGTAGGAAGTGATCATCTTTCTGGATTAATCCTAACCGTATTGAATCTGAGGTTTCTGATGCATTTTCATCTGGCGTGGGATTTTTCGCTTTTGCGCTCGTTGTTCGGGCAAGGGCGAATCGTTTTCGATTCGCCTTGCAATGTTGTAGCATCCGTTCATTGACTTGTTCCGATATCGAAAGTAGATGTCCAATCGGAAGAGGAATCCGATGGTCCAAGCCTCGAACGATATTTAAAACATCGATCTCCCAGTGACGAAAGTGGGTCCTCCTGACTCCATTTCCCCTGGAGAAGGTCGCCATTCTGCCACTTCTCTTTGTTCTGGTGCGGGTCTAATCGTTCGAATCATTCCAAGCCCCGGGTAGCCAAGCATTACATACTGATCTAACGGGATTAGTTCAGCGGCTTCCTTCATCGTAGCTAATGTGCTTCTAGCCCCTTCTATTTCTTTCATCAATGCCCCTACTCGTCCAGGTCCGTTGGCGATCGGGGCCGCTGCTACCGGCGCGGCTCCGACTCGTTGCTGCGGGGGTAGATGAGGGCAATCTCGGGCTATATGTCCTGGTTGATGACATGTGTAACAAACGTTCAGATTGCCCGGGATCCCTGCGGGAGGGGGTGCCGGAGTCAATCCGTGCTGAACAGGGAGGCATGCACCGCTGTTGGCCGCATCGACCTCATCATTGCCTCTATTCGAGCGTTGTGTTACTGCTGTTCCTTTTTGCTTTCCTGAATCAGAGTAACTAATGTCTTGGTAGCTCTAATAGGACGGCTGATTCATTCGGTCGCGCAGGGGTTTCGATCGGTGGTGGGGGTGCTGTCATCACGGGCACGGGCATGCTCGTAATCACACTCGGGACCGGTCGTTTGGGACTAATCTGTTCGGATATCGGCGAACTACAGCCTCTTCGCCCCCTCGACAACAATCTTATTCTACCCCTTAACGCGTATCAGCCGCGGGGGGAGGAGGTTGGCAAGCTGCACGCCGTGGGAAAACTTTAAAATGAACAAGGGGCATTGGATCGGAAGGATCCGCGGCGAGGGAGCGGCCCTAAGGTTTTTTTAACGAACTGTTACCTTTCCA
>BFEA01000031.1:4850058-4863852 GCA_003427395.1 Chara braunii
CCCCAAAAAAAAAAAAAAAAAGGAACCGTCTGCCCGTGAGGTCCTTCTCTTCTCCCTTCCCTCCTACACACCTCTCCTCCTCTCCTCCTTTAGAATCCGCATAGTACGACAGTTGGGCCACTTAATAAGAGATCCAAAGAGCATAGTAGTCCAGGTAGTACCACACCCAAGCCCGATTACTTCATAGTAGTGACTATAGGATTACACACAACCCGATCTACAGTGCACCCAGGCAGGCAGGCAGACAGGCAGACAAGCAAGCAGGCATGCTGGCAGGCACGCCGGGTGGGAGGCACGCAGGTAGGCAGGCAGGCACACAGGCTGGCGGGCAGGGCGGCAGGGAGACAGGTGGGCAGGCAGGCAGGCAGACAAGCAGGCAAGCAGGCAGGCAGGCAGGTAGGCAGCCAGGCAGGCAGGCGCGCAGACAGGCACACAGGCAGGCAGGCAGGAAGGCAGGCGGTCACACAGGCAAGCAGGCATGCAAGCATGCACACACACAGGCAGGTATACAGACAAGCACCCAGACAGGCAGGCAGCCATGCAGGCAAAGAGGCAGGCAGACAGGCAGAGAGGCAGGCGCAGGGCTGCAGGCAAACAGGCACGCATGCGGGGAGGCAGACAGGCAGACACGCCGGCAAGCAAGCAGGCTTGCAGGCAGGCAGGCTGCAGGAAAGAGAGCCAGGCTGGCAGGCTGCAGGAAAGAGAGCCAGGCAGGTAGGCAGGCAATCAGGCAGGCAGGCACGCAGGCAGGCACGCAGGCAGGCACGCAGGCAGGTACACATGACCTGATAAAGAAAGAACCATTCAACCATATAAAAAAAAAAAAAAAAGCAACTATTTTGGAGAAGAGACAAGCAACAAGACTTAGTCAAGAAAGAACCAACGTACCAAGATATACCTCTCTCTCTCTCTCTCTCTCTCTCTCTTTATTACCGGCACATTATCTGTTTTTTTAATACAATTTTTTTTCATTTTTTTGGCCCACTATCTTCTTTTTATTTTTACAACTGCATTTAAGTCTATTTAAGCAGTTCGTGTGATATTTGCCATTCGCTTTTTTTATTTTTTTTGGCCGCACAAAATGTTATTTTCCCCCTTTTTCGACAAAACCCTTCTATAAGTTCTATTGCTGCTCCGTTATTTATTTATTTATTCTTAAAAATGAGTTTTCAGTCCGTATGAGCAATTCGTCTGATATTTGCCATTCCTTTTTTTCAATTTTGCGGGCGTAGCCCGCACCGCCCGCACCGCGGGCGCTAAGCTAGTGTAGGTTGTGGTACATAAGATTGTTGTCGGGGGGGGGGCGAAGAGGCTGTACTCCTCCAGCATCCGAACTTTCGATGTCGGTGCCTTGTGCGATTCACTTCCTCTGTATGTTGTGTGTGGAAAGTAAGGCGTGAAATTGGATTGCTGCCCCTTGCTTGTCACGACGGTTTGCAATTTTGCTATTTGAAGGCATCTATGTTCTCGCGTGTCTTCTAGCCCTTAAATGACGTTCTCTCACTCTCTTTTCGTGCAGTGGAACAACTCATGTTGCGCTCTATGATTATTATTGCATGTACGACAACCTACATAAGACTCTTGTCGGGGGCGGGGGCGAAGAGGCTGTAGTCCGCCGATATCCGAAATTCCGATGACGGTGCTCGTTCGTTTTCACCTGCGCTCGTCCTGTTCTGCTTTTGCACCGCTCTTAGAATTAGTCCACTTGTGGATATTTTTTTTGGGGTGCATGGCAGTGTTTTAGACACAGTCGCGGGCGTGAGACTCATCTTGCATTTCCACGTGCCGTCCGCGGTGCTGGTTGCGTTTCCGCGTGCCGTGAGTCGCCCCTGCGCCATCACGTAACGGCCTCGCTGGGAGCAACTCTATGGGGGCACTGGTTTCTCTGAATTCACCGCAGTGGTCGCCTGCTGTCCAACTGCCTGTTCCGCCCCACTGCTCGGGTGCACCCATAACTTTTTCCTGTTGGTTATTCCGCTGCAAGCACGCGCCTGGCCTATATAGGCACGGGCGTGAGCTTACGCTACATCATTCACAAGCCATGTGTGAGAAACGTAAGGTTGGGGGTTCAAATCCCTTTTTCCGCTCGTATCACCGCAACGAGGCGCACTATATGGCACCCATAAGACCAGTGCCCGACATGAAGTCGGCCTGGATTAAGGTGGCCGGCCCCGATGCGGGTCGGCGCACTACGTGGCACCCATAAGAGCAGCACGCTGCTCTTATGGGGGATTGGGGGAAGGCTCAATCCCGGAGCAGTAAGCGCGGTAGTTCCCTTCTTCCCTTCCTCAACTCTGCCCACTTGAACTTTCGACGTTTTAACATTCAAACACAACAAGGAGTCGACGTCATTGTGTTGTTGTGATTATCCATCAGTGGGGGTCGCAGGTTGTGCTGCTCAAGGCACCTTGCTCATCACGAGCAGAAATAAGTATGGATCTCAGCACACTTATCAAACTTCTCCGACAAGGATACAATCAAGACGCCTTGCTCATCACAATCGAAAATAAGATTTAGTATGGATCTCAGCACACTTATCAAACTTCTCCGATAAGGACACAATCAAGGCGCCACGCTCATCGGAATTATATATAAGTATGGATCTCGGCACACTTCCGCATATCAGGCACACCTTGCTCATTATAAACAAGTATGGATCTCAGCACACTTCCGCATATGGGGCGAGTGGAGGGGTGAGTGGATGGGTATGCCTAGGTTGCTTAGGCTGCAGCTGAAACTGAATTCGTTCGAAAGAGGACACACTATAATGTCCTATTTTAACGAATAACGTATTTGAACGCATCGGAGATAAAGAGAGAGGAAGAGGGAGTTGAGGTTGATGGACGTGGATTTGCAGTTTTCTTTGTCTTTTCTCCCTCTTTGCTTTTGTATATAAATTTTGATCTCGGCTCAGGGCGACTTGCTCGTTTTCTTTTGCTTTCGGAATCCTTGTCTCGGTTTCAGCCCACACTCGTTTTGGGATTGATCTTGATCACGTTCGTTGTGTGTTTCGTCGAATGAATGTCATGTCTGTTGTTTTTTTTTGTCTGGTCCTTGCCTTTGCTTGTCATTTTGATACACTCATGAGCATAGTAGAAACTTCTGCGTAGTCGTCATTACTGCTTCCATTGCTGTTTATCCTTTTTGAGTCACTGTTGTTGTTGCGATGCCTGATGTGTAATAGCACCTTGCATGCTCAGGAACGATTGCGTGCGAGATCACGGAGTGTTTAGATGATTGGGTATTTGATTGTCCTGAAACAAGTGAATACCTCGCGGGGATGCGTGTAAGCGTGATCTGATTTGCGCAGCCTACACGTATCCACGCGCGCCGATTTGCGACCATTGACGAACTTGACACCTTCGATATCGGGTAGGCGGGAATTTTCCTTCCCCCACGCACCTAAACGGATAGGAATTTAAGATATATCATCAGGAAAATCCCCCTGCCAGTTAGATACGTGCGGAGGAATTTCATCACACCGCAATGATAAGATGCCGAACTCTTGGGACTCGGAGTACTTCGACCCTTGGGTGAGAGAATGTATTCGGCAAAGATACCCGAAATTCCCTTGCCTAACCGAGAATCGATTGTGCCCCAGGGAGTTTCATTGTGCCACTACCAGCGATCCTAGGTGCCCCGATTTTCCCACTACGTATAACACACAATGCTTCATATCCCCCGTCTTTGTCGTTGTCACTACCAATTTCCCTCCCTTCCGTTTCCTCCTCCCGTATCACCAACTCATGGTGGTTGCGTGAAATTTCATCGCCCCGTACTGGCCCCGCACGCCTCACGAAAATTGTCGGCGACGAGGCAACCGACGAGCCCCTGAAACTAGGGGGCCTAACCAAAACGCGCGATGACAGACGCCACGTGTCTGCACCCGAAGGTCTGACTCATCGAAACCACAACCATCTCGGGCGGGTCTCTGCCCGAACCACTGCCAACAAAACAAACGGATCGGACGACCTTGAATGCACCACGCAGGCCATCTGCCTTATGCTGCACGACCTCGACCGCCATCAGACCGAAAGTAACTCACCCCTTGGCCCTATTGCATCTTTACCCTCAAAACATTACCACAGGAGATCTAAGTTCCGACTCGGGACTCCACCCCCACTTTCCCGAAAATCCTTGGCACACCCCTTTTCGCACTTCCAGGCCCACGTCCCACTCCGATCAGGAAGTCGCGTTGGGCGTGAGGTTGGTGTCGAAGCCCGACACCTGGCAAGGTTCTAGGATTCATAGCTGGGCGATCTGGCTAACAGGGGACGACCTCGAGCGCGGAACGCGCATCGACGAGACCCCGTCGTCACTAGAAGCCAGTCTGCGACCCAACGGACGGTCAACATGAATGTTAATCAACAGAATCCCCAGCAGAATCCTAAACAACCCATACCACGAGCATGGGCTCCCATGACACCACCCGATCTTTATCTATTCGACCCCGCTCATCACCTCGCTGGAGCATGGCTAGCCACGCTCCGGGCTCAGCAGTATGATGACAACGAGGCACATGTGAATATCCTCACACATTTGGGAGGAGATGCCCATCACTGGTTTAGTACCTATGTATGGGTCGATCTCCCAACATTCGAGCGAGATTTCTTGAACCAATTCGATTACATCCACCCGAAACAGGCCCTTTTTATGATCAAAGATCGAGTTCAAAAACCCCTCGAGTCTGTCACCGAGTATCGAAACCGATTCTATAGGATCATTGTGAAAACAGAACGAGGCGAGTAGGTAGGTAGAGATTTTTTCATCGATGAACTTCACAGTCGAACGATGAGGGCGAAACTGCGAAAACAGTTCTCCCCCATCAATCACACGCTGCAACAGATCATGGCAGCTGCAGAGGAAATGAAACGAAAGTTCGTTGCGCGTTTCCTAGAAGGGAAGGACTGTCCTAGGAAAGGAAATTCGTCCGAACTAGCGAGAGCTAAAGCTGAGTTGGCTGCACTGCAGAACAAATTTGAAAACATGAGGTTTGTGTCGGGCCCTGTCTGTCTCACGTGACTCGGCTCCTTGCAGCCGCATCAAGGCGGATCCCAAGGAGCGGTTGTCTGTATGAACAGACGTAGCACCTTCCTCCGTCCCTGCCTCCTCCGACTGCAGGCACGTCACGGACGAAGTACGGATACCGGCGGACTTCATCGCAAGGAAGGTGGACAGCTCTGCACCAGCAATCTCTCTCTGTGACTCCGCAGATCAGCCTTGTCCAAGGGCCGGCGGCGTCGCCTCCCGCATAGCCAGGGCGGCGCCCATCTCCGACGCCTGTGCTCCTGTAGAGCTCCACTGGACCGGTACACTCGCCTGAACGTCGTCCGCCCTGGTAGGGATGCCTGCGGACTTGCCCTTCACGGCGGAGACATGATCCCCTGCACATGAGCCCTGCCCCACTTCACAGAAGGAGCCGAAAGCAGTCCACGAGGGAAGGGCCGCCTGCTCCAGAGTCGTCGAAGTGCGGATGCCGGTCGACGTCGCTGCCTCCACGGGCAGTGGGTCCTCCGTCTGCGAAGTTCGGATGTGGGCGAACTTCCCCGACTTGCCGCTCCCTGTTGTTGGGGAGTGTGTGACGTTCACCCCCCCTTCCCCCACGCCGTTGTGCGCGATCCTGCCCTGACCGCCAGGGGCAGGCGATGATGTCGTCGCGCTTCCCCCTGATGTCGTATGGCCACTGCCTCCGCCACCTCCTTCCTCGTGGCCACTGCCTCCCCCCCCTCCGGCCCCAGGGGGGCTCGGAGGTCCTCCTCCCACACTACCCTGGGTCCCTGTCGACGGGGGTACTTTCCAGTTCACCTTTTTCTTCGAAGGGCTCGTCTCGAGGTCGTAGAAATCGTCAGATAGTTCCAACCACTGCTTGTCATGAAGTTCCCGAAACAAGCGATCAGTTGTGGCAATGATGGCCGGGTCGGCGGGCTGCAGGTTGCTGTTCTCTGACGTCACTTTGTCCACCACATCACTCCTCGCGATATCCAAATAGTCGGACTTGGCCAGGCGCTCGGACGGCTTCCATTCCTCGTCAGTGTCGACTATGGCCATGACCCACTCCCCCTTCCGAATTGCGGGCTGGATAATCCCCGGGTGCCAAATCATGTCATGAACGCAGTCTGCCTCCGTGGAACGTGTGTGGTCGTGCCCTTCGAAGTGGATGTTCTCATCCTTCCGAGAAGGATGTTGCAGGGGGACTTGACACCCTGGACACAGAGGAGGAGGCGCAGCAGGCCGAGGTGTCAATCTCGCAAACAGCTTACTAGGGGTCCTCCGCACGGGTGTCGCTGGTGCAGGCCGGTTTGTTGAGGGACTCGCCGACGAGGAGGCCGGGGATGGGAGCACCGGAGCAAGGCGGTAGTCGATGTCAATTTCCTCGGTGTCGCTATCCTCCTCAGGTGCACCCGTGTCGAAGACAACACCGGTGAGGGACTCTTCGTCGGCGTCGATCAAGGCACCGTAACTCTCGAGCCTCAGGACCGGCTCGGATTCGACAAAGTACAATAACTTCAGTCGGTCCAGGAAGTTCTTCGCGTTCAGGCACGTGGCGCCGTGATAGTTGTCTAGCAGCGCCAACATGTGTTCCTTGCGGCGCATGTACTCGATGTCGGTGCCCCTCGCAGGCCGCTTCTCCAAGAAGAGGAACTCGTAGATCCTGCTCCTTTTCCGGGCGCTTAGCTTGAACCACATGTCCATCGAAGGATCCCAAATGCGTCTCGGCTTCTCACTCTTCGTAATGAACTCGCAGCGGTATGCTCCCGAGTTGACCGCGGTTTTCAGGAAATCCAACGTGAATTGCAACCACTCCGAATTCCCCTCCAACGCGATGACGTTGCGACCACCCTTTAAGACCTCCCACACGACTTGTGCGTGCGCTTTCCCGAGGAACATGATGCTGTCCCCCTTTTTGCAAAGGAATTCCAGCAGATGGGCGAATTGTGTGGGGTTCCGCTCATGGCCCTTGTACACCACGGGATCACGCCCATGTATTACGACGGGCCATTCACAAGCGTCGAACGGCATGTCGGATATCTCAGTGGGAGTCACTTTCTGAAGTGCCCCCACCGCGGCAGCATCACCCGCCGCCAACCTCGCGTCGTAGACAGCAGATGTGTTCTCCCGCAAGTCGTCGCCTTTGAAAAGGATGTACATGCAGTCGTCCAAGGAGTACAAGTTGTGGCCGACACCGAAACTTTTCTTCTGCTGCGTCCTCCTCACCCACTTCCTGGCCATTGCCTTCACGACGGACAGATGGTGCAGGCTGGTTATGAAGTAGTAGTCGTGCTCATGGGGGACGAACGTGACTACTGTCCAGTGCGAGGGGAACACGTGCTCCAGTAGGGCATTCAAACTCTCGAAGACTTTAGCTATCCACTGTTTGATGTCCACCGGGTCGCACAAGTCGAGAACGCACGTGTGGCATTTCGTGATTCCGACCGCCCTCTCCAACTCCACGACCTTCATGTGCGCATCCAGAGGGTCGACGCCGAACGGGGCAATAGTTGTGACGTCCTTCGAGTCGTTCCACAGAATGTGCATCATCCCTTCAGCCAACACGACTTCCATGCTTTTCGACCTGCTGCTGGTCAACACGGAGAGGACCTTGTTCTTCCAGTCGATGGGCAACTTCTTGTTTTGGACTAGCTTTTCTGTCGCCTTGATCGACTTGTCGTCCTCGCAACCCATGTAGGGCGGACAGTCCTTGAACAAGGAGGAGTCGCAGACAAGTTTCCTGCTCCCGTCCCACAACGCTGCATCCAGCCCCTGCCCTTCAAACTTTGCCAAAATCGCCTCTCGTTTTTTCAGGAAGGGGTACTTAGTGGTCTCACTGTCTGGCCGGTTCTCATGCTTGAACTGGTAGTAGTTCCACAACCGCACCAATATGCGATTGCACTTCACCAGTTGCACTGCCTCTTGCATCCCCAGCTTCCCTTGCTTCGCCAACGCGGAGGACCCTCTCTGCACCCAGACCACCTTGCAGTTGAGAACCTTCTTCAACAACCAGCATTTCTCATTCTCGGTAAGGGCCTCCATGCTCTTCCAGCAGTGCGGATCCGGCTCGGTGACCTGGACGAACCAGTCCCCTGGCTCTTTTTCCTTCTTGCCTTTCTTTTGTGACCCTTCGACGGGGACATTGTAGATGACCACCTTTCGTCCGTCCTTCTCGTTTTCGATGTGGCTCATACCTGGCTTGAGGCCCTGCACCTTCTTCTTCTTCGCGATCCACTTCGCTCCTTCCGGTGCCAGCAGTTTGCCCGTTTCCCATCTCTCGAAAAATTCCATCACGGTTTCTCATGCGCTTTTCCCTGCCATCGCGAGCGGGAAATAGGATCGAAGGGCAGCGTTCTGTTTCTTGATTCCTTGCTCGGTCTTGTCATCGGCGAGAGTCCAGAAGTGATTGTACGGCGTCCTATGGAGCGCCTCCGCACAAAATCTTCGCCATGCCTCCACGTGCGCCTGTTTCCCGCTGGGTTACCCATAACAGCTTTCGGGTAACCCAATTCCGTCCGACACCACCGAATGTCTCTCATGGAGAGTTTCAGTTGTCTCGAAGGGGCCTTCAGGTCTTTCTTGTTGTCCTCGGCGCTGACCAGAAAGTACCCCTCAAAGTCCTCGTCCGAGAAGTACACCATTCGTGCAGGCCAGCGCCCGAAGTTGTACCTCACCGCCACATCGGTGCCAAGCAGCGCCCTGGCCGCAGCCGCGTTATGCTGGCCCGCCACAGCGTAGTAGTAGTATTGCCCTGCCAGCTCGTCCTTCCAGTCCTCCGGCTTCAGACGATCCGCCCGCACCCCGGACGTCGGTTTAACCAGCCCGAGAGGCGCGAGCTTTAGTGTCGGCAGCTCGTAAGTCTTCTCGGTCTTAGAGTAGGCCGTCGTCATTGCGTCAATAATGGCCTGTATTTGCACGGGATCCAAGGAACACTGGTTGCATGCCGCCTCCCACTCGCTGATGTCGATGACTTGCGACGGGTTAATGGCGAACTCCCGCTTTGTTCGCACGCCGTTTTTCCATTCCCGGAAGTATGCCGCGTCGATGTCGATGGCACCTCTGGGCTGGACAAGGGCCGACTGGAGTGGCTTTTGAGCCGAGGCCGGGCGCTTTTGATTCGACGCGCCGACATGCCCCTCAGCTCCCTTCCTTTTCCCCCCTGACTGTTGTGGGGTCTTTGTCTTCTGTTTTTTTTTAGCTCCCAACGCCTCCCCCTCAGAGCCTCCCCTTCTCTTTTGTGTAGACTGTTGTTCCCCTCCCTCCCCGCCGGAAACGACGCCAACTGTCCTGTCCTCCGACCCCAAGCCGAGACGACCACCCGACGTCGACGGCTGCTCGACGACCGTTGCCCCTCTCTCAGCCCCCGGAATTCTCAGCGTCCTGCGATTTCCGAGTCTTTGCGTCAAAACTCGCGTGTCCTCCTCTTCTTCCTCCTCGCTGTTATCGAAGCGACCGCGTTCCTCACCCTGCCGGGGCTGTACTGAACCACCGGAACCCATTTCCTCACCTGCCGGGGATGTACTGAACCACTGGAAACGAACCCGGAGCACATTTGCACAGGAAGCGACAGTTCCAGGTCGCTCGAAATTTGGCAGGGATCGTCGAGGTCGAAGTCGCTCCTCTCGACCTCGTCAAAAAACTCCCTGGCCGAAACAAGACCTCCCTTCGCGACTTAAGTGTAGAAAGGGGTCCTCAAAGCCCCCCCACCAAACCCCTGGAACAGATCCCACGAGAGAATCGCCCCTTTTGCACCTGCCATAACGTCGCCCTTCGAATTGTAAACGACATGCATCAGGTAGCACTGCTCGTCGTGGTTTTTCGATGGCTGCCATCCCTTGACCGAGCTGAGCATTCTTCGTCCTTTTTTGTCTTCTACGAAGATGACAGGACCGCAAGGCGGTTTCATGGGCTCGTCATCTTCGGCGAAGCACGAATCGACGAACCACTTCGTGTGCGCATGATTCGACCACGATTTTGCGTTCGTCGACTCCCTCCCTGAGGTCCCCGTAGGCTGCTCCTTGCCTCTTGACGTAGACATTGTGTCGGAGGATGCATTCGAAAACAAACAACACCGCCAATAATCAGCAAATGGGGAACTTCGGATACCGGCGGACTACAAGCCAGGCAAATAGAAAAGCAAAACACCGCAAAGGGAAAAACAGGTGCGCTGGCGGCGAGCGAACAACGTAGAGGGGAATGGTGGTTGTCGACAGTTAGCGCGCAAACGGGCAGCTTTAGAACTCTTTATAGCATATGTTAGAAGTTCGGATTTCGGCGAACTTCGTCCATCGCAGGTCAAGATTGCGCACGTTTCTCATATTGCGGACCTCCTTTGTTCTTCCGGACTGGAAAATTCCAGGCCGAGAGATTGCGGGGACATGTGGTTACTATTGAAGATCGCTCTACCATCGAAAAATATGTATCATGAGCGATATCCGGATTCCGGCGGACTTCAACAAATGTTGATGGGCCATTGTGACAGGGTCCGACCTTGTTCCGCCAGAATCCGAGGCAGACGGTGCATGAAGTTCCGACAGAGAAAGACGTGTTCGCGTAGTTCGGATGTCGGCGAACTTTCTATCTTACAAGCATCATAATGGTCGACAATTGTGCACGGTGATTGTGCATCATTGGGAATCAACTGGCTGGCAGACAGTGTGCAAATGCCATTACGCGAGAAACCGTGCCTGAGGGCAGTTCCGTTCGTGAGGTGCGAAACTCCGCTCGAAACAGACCCACATCAAACAAGGTCCACCGAACTTACCACAGTTGCGAATGAGCATCCCGAAAGACTGCCCGAACAACTGATAACCTGCGGGATCCGGGGGGGTGTGTTCTGTTTATGGAGTGCGAAACTCTGCTCAAAACAGACCCACATCCGACAAGAAGGTCCCAAAACCTAACCCCAGTTGCGATTGAGCATCCCGGAAGACTGCCCCAAGAACTGATAACACGCGGGATCCATATGCTGTTCCGTGAATTACCTGGACTGCAGTCGCTTCCTCACGCAACTCGACGAACCGTAGAGCGACCGTTGACACACCCACGCATCACCCGAAATGCGAAGTTCGCCGGGATCCGAACTTCTGGAGGGGGCGACCGGAAGAGACAGGGCGCACTTAGTTGACAGGCTGGTTGAGAAGGGGAAGTCCGCCCACATCCGAGCGCGGACGAAACGAGTCGTCTGGGCAAGGGTGGACACGGGCCTTTGTCGCATGAGGCCGCGAGAAAAAACGACAAAGCAATATGAATCCGCACTTGTGCAGTTACCGGAACCCGAGATGCAACGAAGGTCCACACGCGCGTACGAGGTCTGGTGAAACTGGGGGTCCGACGAAGGGCCGTGTAAGGAAACACACAGTCGGTTCGAAGGCTTTGTGGAAAAGCGAAGTTCGCCGAGATCGGAACATAGGGCTGGTGCTGGAGAGAGACGCGACGTGCATGACGAAGGCTCTGCACTTTCGTGTTCAGTGCAATCAGCTGCGCGCCAGGAAAGCCACGGCGTCGGAGGACAGATAGAAGCGCGTTGAGATGGATAGCTCGGGCGTTGCACCACACGTGCGCCATATAGTTTCTACTATCAACTACTGCCTCTCACACCTCTCGCTCCTTTTCCCTCAAGCACGAGGTCTGACAACCCGTCCAGATCTGGTTACATTCGGGGTCCCTCGGGGACGAGGTCGTGACCCGAAGCCATACATAGCATTCATTGGAGATCCGTAAACGTGGATCTGCGGTTCTTTGACTTACGCATTTTTTGAAAAGACGGACATGTATTTCATCCGAACGAAAACTCCCGGTCGGGCTAAGGAATTCCCAATAGAGTCCCGTATGTCAGACACTTTCTCTTCCACTTCATGCCACAACGAAAAGTTTTGGACCTGCCCTGCTATTAGGAGGTCCGGCCACCCATCTACACGTTCTGGTCTGCGCGCTTCGACGAATTTTGACCCCTCAATTACCACCTCGTTTCGTGACACAAGCACAAATGCATCGACGAGTTTCCTACTTTTGTTACAAGTGGCGACACACAGCACTCTGGAAAAATCGGTTCGGGATACAGTCAACCTCACACAACAGTAAGACACAACTTGTGGAGAAAGACCAGGGCAACGGAGCGGGTAGTGCTCCAGGAACGAGCAGTGACGAGCGCAGTCCAGCAACTCTTGTTTTCGCGAGCCTCTCCACGCGCGTGGCGACAACGTGACCTAGTGACACTCTAGGCGACTGAAATGGCGGCTAATGCAGCTCTGTGTTCTGCGCATACGGCTCAGGAACTTGTGTCCGAGGACAGCGTCCGGCAGCGTGATGAGGTCTCCAAACTCCAACATGTTGGCGAACTTGTACTGGTTTGCCCAAGGGCATCGACTCTCCATCGCGGCCCAATTGACATCGTGCCAACCGTCAAGATGCTTCCCCATGCACGGGACGACGGTTATCCACGGGTCCTCTTCAAAGTCCTCTGTGGTGGCTCCGTGGATCGAAGTCACGCCCTTGAAGTGCCTCACGGATTTCGCACGAGGAAACGGTTCTATCAAGCGCATGTGCGTCTCGAGACTCATCGTCTCCGGTGTCGAGAACATTGAATGCATGATCCTTGGTGTCGAGAAGTTCCCTTCCATTACGCACNCGAGAACATTGAATGCATGATCCTTGGTGTCGAGAAGTTCCCTTCCATTACGCACCCTACAAACCACGGACACATATCAAATGAAACACACGGCCACGCACACAGTCGTAAACGGAGTCGGCAACTGACCACTGCCTGTTGCCACGCCTACACATAGTCGGCAGGTCACGAACTGTATATTCATGAGGTTCCACATGCTTTCAAGAACTTCACAACGAACGAACAAGTGCCCTGGCGGGCCACACACACACACACTCATACCAACCAGCACTCAAACAGGCATGGTCACACATGCAAGCCAACCAGCACTCAGACAGACATGCAGTCCAGCAAGCACGCACACACACAGACTTAGCAGGCGGGGAACTCAGTAGGGCATTCAGCCTATGAGCAAAACTCAGAAATCAACTGTGTGTTTCAGTCCGTGTTTGGACGGGTTATCACACTACCCCCCCCTCAAGAGCGAGGTCCCTTCGAGCGAGTAACTCATTCTGAGTCCTCGGCAAACGCATCGTAGGCGAGCAAGGCAAAGAGATTCCTAGAATACTCTGTTGCATCGCTCACAAGAGTCTTCGGGGTTCCAAATTGCAGAAAGAAATGAATGAACTTGAGAGGTGAGAGAGGAGTAGAAGAAGAAGAAGAAGTAAGAAAGAAGAAGAAGAAGATGGACACCAGCAAAGACAATGACAAGGCTCTTCTTCTTCGCCCAACAATCTCCTCCTCCTTATCTCCCCCTTCTCTTATTCACACAAGAAATAATAATACAATGTTGAATGACTGGTCCAGAATCATGTCCGATTCCCTTTTCTACTGCAGGTATCACTCAAGGTCCACCATAGCCATGGCTGCCTCCCCCACTCTTCACACACATAGGCCGAGGCTATGGCGGACTACTAGGCCTTGCACCGACGTCCAAAGGACAACCCGGAGCAGCTATGGCTGCTCCAGCTCAGGCCGCCATGCCCAGCCTTGCCTTGAAGCTTCTTGGTGTAGCTCCCTTGGTTGGGGACTCCTTGCAGCAGCGCCCACCAAGGTGATGAAGATGGCTCCCACCATAGCCAGGTAAGTACCCCTGGCGCTCCTCCCCCTTCCTCCTTCCTTCCTCCTTCCTCCCCAGCAGCGCAGCTCCAACCCAGCGCTCCACCAGTGTGTCGCCAAACTTGCACACCGAAAAA
>BFEA01000031.1:4864452-4879815 GCA_003427395.1 Chara braunii
AGCACGCACACACACAGACTTAGCAGGCGGGGAACTCAGTAGGGCATTCAGTCTATGAGCAAAACTCAGAAATCAGCTGTGTGTTTCAGTCCGTGTTTGGACGGGTTATCACAATTGCGTTTAATTAATAATTTCATTTATTTATGAGTTTATTTAATTAATTGAATTGGGGAGGGGATCTAAGAAAATGCCTTAAAATGCTTCAACACTGCTAGGCCAGGGCGCCCGGGGGGTGCAGAAGGACGTCAGAACCCCGTCCCCGCGTCTTCCACTTTTGGCATCCCCATACTTCCAGATCGAAGATGATGTCACATGGTTCGGTGCACTGGTGCAGCCGCATCTGCAATGCAGAGAGTCATGGAATCCAGCACTACCAGGGGGGCGGCCCGGGGGACCATGTCTCCTATCTCATGCTTACTCTTCTTTGTCAGAGGTGCTTCATGTACCGGCCGGTCCCGTCGCACGCAATAATGCTCATGCCCACTGGCAGGAACCGGGCAGGCAAAACTGGCTATCCACATAAACCTGGGTCCGAGTACGTCGACAATTCGAGCAGTCCAGTGTTTGTGTAGAAACCTGGGCCCACCTCGGTCCCGGGTATGGACGGAAGCTGGGATCTGGAACTGGGCACAAAGGGAAAACCCTTCTTTGAACAGCGTGCAGGATCTGATGCTCCGCGTGGGAAAAATTCAGCTCAGTTGGTACGGTCATGAACTCAGACAAAAGGGGGGGAGAAAAAACAAAAAACACCCATAATGAAGTGTTGAAACAGAGTCCCCACTTCGATTACCAATGGGATCAGATGAGTAAGAACAACTCTGAATTCGTAGAATTCGTTGACGCCATCCGTTCATCATTGGAATTCCTTCTTCCTCTGCGAAACTGTTCTCTCCTTTTAAGTCTTAAGCCGTGGTCAGTTTCACCACGGCAAAGCCAGTTCCGTTCATTCGCGCTTTCGATTGCCTGAATTTTTTCTTACCAGGATATGCCGCTGCGATCTCTATCTCCTGAGCTTCGCCCAATCGGTTCCTGAATGCATCCCCCCCTCTTTATGTTTCCTAACGAATCCTAAGGCCTGCAGTGTCGGGTTCGCTCGAGAAGTGTCTCTCTGCTCTCCCCACCCGACCTCCCTGCATTAGGCCTCGGAGATCACCCTTCTCTCTCGCCTGTTCCATCCCACGTCCAATCCCGTCACCCGCAGATTCTTACCACGTCAGCATCAAGCAGGAACCCAGGTGCTGAACCTCCCCACGGTCTGCCACTTCAACACGGCCTCGCAATTCTCCAAAATCATAGGCTTGAAGAGCGAATCTCGCAAAGTTATTATTGGGTTCTTATTTCAGTTTTAAGTTGCTCGGGGGAAGAAAAAACTTCGAGCGCAAAAGGCCTCCCTGCTAAGGGAGTCTGAGAGTACAACGAGAAGGGTATCATGGGAGACTGCGCGAGGGGCGGCAGCGGGAGCATCGCAAACCGGAAAAGAGGATATCACTCTACACAGTAAATCCCCTGGCTTCAGGCTAATCAGTGCTGTACAGGCAGGATAAAGCGAAGAACGCATATTTCTCACCCGAACACAACGCAACCTCATTATGGCTGTATCGGAGCGGAAAGATAGCTCGTACACATTCATTATCAGGGTGCGTTGTGTTCGGGTGAAGACGGTAGTATTGGGACTCCCTACGGATGTTCTCGTCCACAAACAAAAAAGGACGAGCTCGCTCGCCCTAGTACTATAAGCCACGCCCACATGCTGATCGATACGAGGATGCCGAGATTACAACTTGTTAAAAACCCACCTCACGAATCAAGTAGCTCATCGGTAAACATATACGTGCAGAACGAGGCAATGATGTCACGTGAAGGGATCCGTTCTAACCGCTACTAGCCCCCACACGGCCTCTCTTTTCTCTCTCTCTCTCTCTCTCTCTCTCTCTCTCTCTCTCTCTCTCTCTCTCTCTCTCTCTCTCNCACACACACACACACACACACACACACACACACACACACACACACATACACACACACACAAAAGTACAAGCAATCGCACCCCCCCCCCAGCACACAGACAAACAGGCAAGCAAGCAAACACAGAAGTTCATGAGCTGATCGCGCCTCTGATGTAGATGCGAACGGCTGCGTACCTCCAATATAGGAAGGCTGTTTCACATCCGTTACTCTACCTTGATAGAGACGGCAAGCAGAGAAAACAAACCGCTTGAATCCGACTGGGTCCCATCCATTGACAATGAGGCAGAGAAAAACAAATTACAACTACGCATAATTGAGATCATTGGCGGACAACGACAAAGGACTTGCACGGCAGTGCACACAYAGGAAAAGGAAACGGAAGCACGAGAACCACTCACTCCGACACAGAACAGTCCCAATCATYCCAAGCTCCAGCTCATCTTCTGTACAAGCTCCAGCTCATCTTCCAAACGTACAGACGACARAGTAACACTCGTTACCACACATATCAATGATCGCGATTCCGGAAAGAACAAAAAAATTATGACGATTCCAAATTCCAATCAATTAAATCGATAAACCGTTAAACACCAACGAATTAAACTATCCGACTGCCGGCAAACTCGTCTTCAACCAAAAGCACAAACTTTAAGGCAAACTACGGATGCCACAGCAGTCGAGGCAACGAGCTGCTGTCTGAACCTGACCCTACCTCTTAGTATAGACCTAGCCCTCTCATCCGAATCAAACGCAGAGAAAGTCTGGCTATGGATCACCTACTGTTCTATTCTACGATGGCATATGCGATCAACCGCCTGCCTCCACACGAGGCTTGGAAGTCGCCGATGCAGATTCCTATACTGTAACTAGTAATGAATCCCGCCCACACTTCAGTACTTGTAGTCCTTAACGTGCAGACTCTCTGACGCTCCCTCGATCGCGGGAGCGCCACTGTATTTGCCGAGTGTCGCCTCTCCGTTACCCTTGGCACGCACATAGAACGCCTTCTGCGCTGCAGCAACATTCTCCACCTTGCCTCCCCATGCCTTGAGCGTGCTCGCCTGCAGCGCCCTGCCGTACGAGAAGGACAGCGTCCATGGCGTCGTGGCTTCCAAGGCGTTCATCGCGTTCAGATTCATAGTCGCCTCCTCCTCGCTCTGCCCGCCCGACAGAAACATGATCCCGGGAASGGCCGSGGGAACCGTCCTYTGCAACGTCCTCACCGTGTACTTGCCCACGACCTCCGGCGCCACCTTCGCAGCGTCCGATCCCGGCGTCACCATGTTCGGCTTCAGCAGCGTGCCCTCCAGCAGCACGTGGTGGTCGCTCAGAGCCTTGTACACCGCCGCCAGCACCTTCTCCGTCACAGCGGCGCTCTTCTCGATGTCGTGCGTGCCGTCGATCAGGATCTCCGGCTCCACGATCGGCACCAGCCCGTTCTCCTGGCAGATGGACGCATACCTGGCCAGCCCCTCCGCGTTCGACTGGATTGCAAGAGGCGTAGGACATCCGTCTGCGCTGATCTTCAGGACGGCGCGCCACTTGGCGAAGCGCGCGCCCGCCTGGTAGTACTTGGCACACCTGGCGCCCAACCCGTCGTGCCCTTGCGTCGTGGTCTCGCCCTTCGTACCTGCCAGGGCCGCAACGCCGGTGTCGACCTTGATGCCAGGGACCACATCGGCCTCCTTGAGGACATCGACGAAAGGCTTCCCGTCTGCCGTCTTCTGGTAGAGCGTCTCCTCGAACAGAATCACGCCGCTGATGTACTGCATCGCCCCAGGAGCGGTGAAGAGAAGCTCCCTCAGAGCCCTCCTGTTGGATTCCACATTCTCCACGCTGATGCTGGCCAGTCTCTTCCCGATAGTGCCCGTGCTCTCGTCAGCGGCGAGGATACCCCTCCCGGGGGTCGCAATTTTCTTCGCCGTGGTGATGAGCTCGTCCGCGTACTTGCCAACGTGCGCCATTTTCCTTCCTTCCGTCCTTCCGTCCTTCCTTGCTCCCGTCTCTGATATGGTCTCAGCGATGGCAATCGCTTCAGACACTCAGTTGGAGGAAAGGCGGGTCATACGACAGCTCTTCTGTAACTCTCGGCTGAGTGATCTCTGTATTTGTATGTAGACCGATTCCTTCCGATTCGTCAAGGATGTCTTCCCTCATGTCGCCCACAGGCCCTCTCCATAACGAATCGACCTCGCTCGTGCCCCTCGTGCGGGAGTCTAGTTCAGGTGTCTGGTATTTTTCAACGTCGTCACACACTCGCCGTGAGATCTCGAAATCGAATGGTACGGACCCATTGATACTCATCATCAGACTGAGCCTCCTCAAGTGGGTGCGGGCCGCGAAATCAAATCTCCGGTCCTTTTTTCCACTCGCCTTTGGTTGTGGGGGGGGGGCGCAATATGCATGCCCTCTAATGGCTGGAGGGAGACAAGAACGCTATGTTTTAGGTAGGTAGTGAAGGTGAATTGAATGAATTTGAAAGATGATGAAAGATTTGACGGAAGGAAACTCCACCTCGAAGTCACTTCGCCAGTTTTACTACCTACATCCTTGGGGACATCCAGTTCGTTTTTTCCTATATCATTGCTGTGCCCACAGGCGCGAATAGAGGCACTCCCGGCCAGACCTCTCCCCACCGCAGCCCATAACAGGGCTGAGCAGGGGGGTGCGTCTCTCTGCTTAGCCCGGGTGCCTGCAACTGCTGTCTGGTCAGGTCACCCTGCCAAGATGGTAATGGGTGATGGTCCCGGGTGGCCACTTCCCGACCCCGTCGTACCCTTTTGCTTGTATCATACCTACCCCAGGAAAACCCCGTTTTGAGTTCTTGCTTTCGGGTGCTGCATTTTCCTTTTTGAAGAGCTTTTTTTTTTTTTTTCGACTACCGAGTTCTGTTTTTCTTTTTGCAAAGTCGAGAAATACATGGGAATTTACGTGCGCCCTAGGAATTGGGCTCGGTAGTTGGGAATTCCAGGATAAGCGGTACTTCGACGTGTCCTTTTTGGGTGAGTAGATGTTCTTGGGCGCGTCGGGGAAAACTCTCGGAATTTTGCGTGAATACGAATAGGCGTAGGATTTTTTTTTCCCGCGTCGCTTTTTCGCGCGCGGATATGGTGATTTCAATTTTGAATTAGGATAAAAGCAAGCTGTAACTGTTTCGGTGCCTTTTTCTTTTTTTGTTGACGGCACCGTGCATGCAAAAGCTTCCTCCTCTCTGTCCCCCGCATCACTACCTCCCGCGCCTCCCTACCCTTCTCCCTCCTTTTTCTCTCTCCCCGTAACTGTTTTTCCTTCTCCCTCTCTCTCTCTCCCACCTTGCTTTCGCGCGCCCATTTCCCTTTCTTGATCATCTGAATCTTGGACCCGTCTTGCGCCACCTCTCGCGCCTTTTCTYTTCTCACCCTCTAAGTCTGGCGTGCGACGCCCGGTCGATCCCCCGATAACTCCCGCTCGCCAATCAGGTGCGTGGATCGATAGGACCTTCCTATCGCGCGACGAACCTGATTGGTTAAACCTCGAGTTCCAAAGGATCAGCATGGCGTTCGTAGAGCACTCCTCTCAAAGTCTTCTCCTCCTTCTCCTCTTACACCTCAGCTTTCCTGTCGCCTTCTCCCCATTCTATCTCCCCTGTCGCAACTATAAAACCCGCAAGCGCGTCCGCAAATCTCTCTTACGTTCTCAACTCTCGAGCCAGCTTCCGGGAAGCAGTGGCTAGGCAGAGTGTTTGAAGCGAGTCGGAAAGTCCTGTCAGGCCGACGATAGACTGGCCGGTTGCGCGCTGGATCGCCACGACGGACTGTGGGATCTGGGTGAACCATGTCGAGTTTACGTGACAGTCGGGATCGTCGGTGCCGGGTGACGATCGCATTGGTGGGAGTTAGCAAGGCCGGGTGACGATCGCAGTGATGGGAGTTAGCACGTGACGGTCGGGATCGTCGGTGCGGATATGAGGATCCATTTTGAGTTGATTGGCCCAGGGCCATATTGGAATTAACGGCGAATACGTCTTTGTTGCGGATTGTTATCTTTGGCGTGAGTGTACGGCGGTGACGCCGAACTTTTCTCTTCCTGGATCTTGTCCTCTTTTGTTTTATACTTTCTTTCCCTCTCTCTCCCTCTCTCTCTCTCTCCCTCTCTCTCTCTCTCACTCTCTCTTTTTGAATGATGATGCGTCTGAATGATTGTCCCCCTCTTGAGTAGGAATGAGTTGGCATCCTGCTTCTGAGTGAAAGAACTTCTTTCGGAACTCTTCCATTAGTTTCCTGGGTAATGCTCCTACGCAAAGACCCCGTCTACTTGTCTTGTGAACGGTGTATGCGTGTGTATTGTGCAATGCGATCCATCTTTTCCTGTGCATTTTCGCACCTTCCACAGTAAATGCATGTATAGAGATGCGTGACTTTTCCAAATTGATTAGACGAGTGTCATCGGGATTTTGTTCGAGAATGCAAGAGTGTTTGGATCTGTAGCTCTGTTTGCACTACGCATGCCATCTTCCTTATGCTGCACGACATCAGTAGCCGAACCACGAGGCGACCCTGAGAAACAAGGCGCCCAGGGACCAACGTTGTGTTGATTTGATCGGACACGTAGCCATATGCGTGATCAAGCTGATCGGTGTTTGCTCTCTCTCTCTTGTGTCAAAAATATTGATTGGGGGACGCGCGAATCGCTTTTGTTCTTAATGACGTCTCCGGATATTTTGTGATTGATTGACATGTGGACTGACAAGTACCCTTCAATTAGGCGCCAGCCTCCCGTATCTCTCATCCCAACGCGATCTTTTCCTTACAGTGAGGAAAGGACACGTGTATGTGAGTGGGACGTACGAGAAGCCGTTGCACAAATCGGCGGGCAGTATTGCTTCCCTCCGGCCAACCGCTGTTCTTGGTTCGTAGAAGCCGGGTTTGTTATTATCAATACGCACTTCCCACCTTACTCGGTATTGTTGCCATTTAACGAGTTAATCGTCATTCCGTGTATGACAGTAGAACCCTACTGGTCGCGCACTCTGTGCACCGAATGTCAGCGTTTTGATCACTACGAAGCGAAGGGCTTCCACTACCGAATACAGAGTGAGGACGAGCATAAGGAAAGAGTCACTCGGCAACGACCATCCACGTCGGATTCGGAACTGACCAACGAACGAAGACGAGATCTGGTACGAAAACGAGACACGCGAAGTGTGGTAGAGCCTTTCCGTTCTAAACGACGGGCTGTAGCTCGGTGGGAAACCCGACAATACTTTTTGGATTGAATTTGAATCTTCCTGTTTTCGCGCCGTGTCGCGGGCGCCTTTCGCGACGCGCGAAACGATCGACTTGCTCCATCGGACCAACACGGGGGATTTCAGTTCTGCTAGTGTTTCCACACTCAATTTCCAAATTTCCTTGGCACACCCCATCTTGCTGTTTTTCTGGGCCTCTTTTCCGCATAGCTAACACTTCGAACGGAAGACAACACAGGGCGCGAGGTTGGTATCGGAGCCGACACGTGTCGGTTCTGATGATAGTAAGTCGAACTGGCAAGAGGTAGGAGAAACCCTCAACTAGCTCATCGAGATCGCCCCGTAACCAGGTCTCAGTCTAGGGTGGCTGCACCAGCAATACCAATGGTGGACGGTACTAGGGTGATCGTTAGCATCCCTGCCCCTTTTCCCTTCTTCCCTAACCATGCCCATCCTGAGGCTTGGCTGGAAGCTGTCGAAGCACAAAACTACAGTGCAACCGATCTTCCCCGTGTTCTGATATTACTACTTCGTAACACATCACATGACTGGTTTAGAAAACATACGTGGGTAGATTGTGATACTTTCAAGCGAGCATTCTTGGCTCGATTCGATACGGTTAGTGAGGATGCCGCCTGGTATGTACTCAAAAATCGACCGCAAGGACCAGGGGAATTATTGCCCAATTTCGTCGATCGATTTCAAACCAAGTTGGATAAATCCGGGCGAGACGAGAATTCCGCTCAAGACTTGTTTATTGATCACCTTCGAAGTCCGACCTTGAAAGGGAAACTGCAGAAAAAGGTTCCGCCGAAAACAACCTAGTTATCGGCTATCATCACCAAAGCGTTGGAGTTAGACTGGGCTGATACAAAAAAATATATTAGCCAGGGAGACAAGGATATTACAGATACCATACGGGATGTAACGGCCAAGAGGCGATTATGGCTACAAGCAGTCGAACGGTTTTATCCCCGCCTCGATCATGACCTTCCCGGTGGAATCGTCTCCGATATCCCGGCTGCTTCCCCTCCCTCTCCTCCGGTGAATCAATCAATCGCAACCGTTAGAAGCGGAACCCCATCCGAACCCCCCTCGCCAGCCATAACTAATTTGCATCTTGCCTAGATGATCCATACGGCCACTACTAAGCAGTCCGAATGGATGAGTAACTTGATCCAACTGCAGGCGGCTCATATGGAGCGGATGGAACAGATAATGAGCAGGCTCATTAAGCCTAACCCAGCTCCTGCTCGGCCTGCCCCTGCATCGTTTCCACTCTTACTGCCCCACCTGCTCCACGGCTCGCGCCTCAGTTCCCTCATCTAGCTAATCCAACAGGGAAGATCGAATGCTTTAACTGCAAGCAGCCCGGGCATTTTGCGCGGGACTGTCTGCAGCCGAAACGTAATCAGCCTCCCCCTGCGACATTCCCCGTCGCCCTTGATCAGGGACGAGTGAGCACTCTGATGGATACGGATCAAGGAAGAGAACTTGTGGCATATGCCACAGAACAGCCCTCCCCTTCGATGGCAACGACATCGACATCGTCAGCTTCTTCCCCTGACGCTGCTTACGTGGTCGATCCTCTCGAGTACCTCCATCTAGCAGGCATGATTGGAGCGATCCGATTGGTCCCAGATGATCTCGAGTGGGTCGATCGCGAATCCAATCCCGGACCGCAGTTTCGGACAGGAGATATTGACGTACTGAGAACACTCAAGCAGTTAGACATTCGCGTGCCCATCCCAGTGGGACATCTGCTCACCATATCTGAAGTGGCGAACGATAAGCTTCTACAACAATGCCAGAAAAATCAAAAGTGTTTCACTTATCAACGCATACAACGGATGTTAATGAAGAAAGAAGAAAGCGAGGAAGTCGTACCCCCTGAGCCTAACACGAAAAAGCCGAAACCTGAAGCCGCACGTATAGCAGCGATCTCTTTAGCAGAAAAAGATCACTTCGTACGAGCTCAACCGGTGCTATGAAAAAGTGCGGAACGTGACTATGAAGTATGGGGCAAACCGTTTGATGCCCTTATTGACACAGGGTCTTCTGTCGTGGCCATATCATTGGATACTGTCAAAAAGACGGAACGACTGGGATCCATTCTTCCTCAATCTGGCAAAGACAATTATGTCTTCACCGACGAGGAAGCAATGAACATCGTAGGCATTATCGAGAATGTGGCCGTAAAAGTTGGACGAGTACACGTCCTTGTTAACGCGCTCGTAATAGATGTAGGATCCTATTCTGTGTTGTTGGGATTACCTTGGGCGATGGCGGTGGGCGCACATCTGCATTTCGATTCGAAACAATTGGTGCTCACACAAACTGGGGGAAAGCCTCAGGCTGTTCCTCTGCAGGTTTCCAGCCGAACGATAAAACGGGTTCCTATTTCTCCCCAAATAAGGATGATCCGATACATTGATCCCGATGAATGCTCTCCCTTGCACCTCGGGGATGAAATCAGGGAACAAGAACATGAAGAAGAGATGCCTAGCGAAGAAGAATGGAAGCACCTGGTTGAACTTTTCGAACATGAAATCGCCGAAGAGTTTCAAGTGTGCCTTGACACCGCCCGAAGCTTCCACGTAGATTCCCAGCACAATGCATTCACGCCTCTTACAAGCCAGGACAGTCCTTCAGTCCTCCTCGAAGAACCCATATTGCAAGTTTCCGACCTGGCTGATTAGAACCCCCTCGCACATTGTACGAGGGAGCTTTTTCCTTACGAACGCGTTATCAACAAACGGAACAGTATTTGGATGTCTTTATTTTTCCGCCCCGACCGTTACGAACGACAGAAGCTACCATCGCCTTGATTAAACAAGAGGCGGAAACACCGGTAAGTGACGTGCCTAATCTGATGCAATAAATGACGGATCTGAAAGGACCAACTGTGGAACCAACTTCGGTTGGCTCAGAGACCGACGCTCAAACTAAAGAAACGGAGATGATCAGCCCCGCTGAGTCCCAGATGATAGCAACTGTCTTTTCTGTTCGGACCACTAGTTCCGTTTTTTCTAGTGTCGGTGAACGTCGGAAACAACCGATTGATTGGGTCTCCCCCTCCCGAGTCATGTTCTTACGGAACTCCGGAAGTCATTAATTCGTGTGTTAAATGGTTACGCAGAAGTACTGAGCGTGCACGATAATGATATCGGCTTAACTAATGTGATTGAGTATGTCATCCTCACAGGAGATCATCCGCCCATTAGTTGCGCTCCCTATTGATACTCGCCAGCTCAAAGAGCGACCGCTTTTCAGCGGATTAAGGAGTTTGAAGCTAATGGATGGATCGAACCTGCCATAGGTCCGTGGTCTTTTCCCGTAGTAATCGTACCTAAAAAGGCCGGAGGGATTCACATTTGCATTGATTATCGAAAGTTGAATAATATCACGATTAAAGATGTGTATCCCCTCCCCTAGATTGATGAGCTATTGGATGCGATTGGGGGTGCTCGATTTTTCAGCAAGTTTGACGTTCGTCATGGGTTCCATCATCTTCTTGTCCGGGAGGAAGATCGACCGAAAAAAGCGTTTGTGCTTTTCGAAGGTACGTGGCAATGGATTCGATGTCCGATGGGTATCTGCAACGCCCCCGCGACTTTTCAGCGGGCCATGAACATGGCTTTTCAGAATTTCGTACAGAAGACTCGTCTAGCGCAAAGCATCATCAACTACTGCGTGATTGTGTGCATGGATGACATCCTAGTGTATTCGAGCTCCTACGAGGGACACGTGCAGCACATCGAATGGGCACTACATGCGTTACGAGATGCAGGTTTCAAGGTGGCGCTTGAGAAGTGTCAATTTTTCCTCACCACCATTTCTTTCCTGGGGCACGTGGTGACAGACAAGGGACTCCAACCGGAGCCGCAGAAGGTGGCAGCTGTAAGGGACGCGCCAGTACCTACTACTATCACGCAAATTCGCGCCTTTTTAGGCCTAGCCTCGTATTACCAAAGTTTATCAAGGGCTTCACGGCGACTGCGAGACCCCTCACAAATCTCCTGCAAAAGGATCAACCGTTGATCTGGAGGCCGGAGTGCGATCAATCGTTTTCCAAACTCAAGGCTGCTCTCATTTCGGCTCCGGTCCTTATAAGACCAGATCCTGAAAAGCCTTTTGTTTTCATCACCGACTGGCAGCCAGAGGCGATTTCGGCGATCCTTGCCCAGGTGGGACCAAGCGGACTCGAGAGTGTGGTAGAGTATGCGTCCAAATCAGTACCCGCCTGCAAGCGCAACTACGCCGCTCCGACGGGAGAATGCTATGCGGCTCTCTGGGGAATCAGTCACTTCCGTGCTTACCTGTACGGGCCAAAATTCACCCTGGTGACTGATCATGAGCCCCTGTTGGCTCTGAAGAAGTCGAAGGAGTACTCAGGCATGATTGAACGATGGGCAACGGTGCTGGAGAGCATGGACTTTGACATTCGTCATCGAAAGCACGAGAGACTGTCACACGGGAATGCAGATGGACTGACACGACTGCAACGGTCTGAAAAGGTTCAAAAAGGTGAGGAGGTAATTCCGTGGAACGAACCCGAACAGGAGATCGGGCCTCGGTACGGCCAAGTGGAGATCTTATCGAAGCAATAAGTGACACTAGGACTAATTTGCTTGCTCTTCTCTCTCCACCATTCAGTCCTGTCTCTCCCCTTCTGTCATCATGACTACCCCGGCTGACTCCTCAACCCCTTCTTCTCCTACTAATTCTGCCCCTCTCACTTCCTCGGCTTTCTTCGCCACCCTTCCCGATAAATTCTACTATTTTTGCACCTGTATTGCACGAGTTTATGGGGTCGACTGTCATCCCTTCGAGACCGGATTTGTCGATTGGGTAGAATGTGCCACGTGTGTCAACCGTGCGCACGGGGCCTGCGTTCAATATCAAACGAATAGCAAGGAATGGAGGTGCCCCCTGTGTAGAACGAACAAGCTCCCCACGGCGGTTCGATTCGAGGCTTCCCGTACGGACGACCCTGAATACGACGAAAAATACCGACGAGCGGAGGTTTGGACGGATAAAATTTTATTAGCAAAATTAGCGGGATTATCATTGGGCCACCTCACCAAACACGACAGACGTAGGGCAACCGAGATATCTCGGGACTATAGATGGATCAACGGTCATTTGGAAAAGCGTAAAACTGATGGGTCGGGTTCGTGGTTGACAGTTCCTCATCCATTCCAGAGATACGATTGGATCCGATTTGCTCACGAAGAACAGGCCGCTCATTTCGCGATACGTATCACGGAGGCAACTGTAGACCAAAATCGATGGTTCTGGTCCAATATACGAAATGATGTCAAATACATTATCGCTAACTGCCTGGTCTGTGCCGCTGATCGCGCCCCTATACGGGGACCAAACACGATCGTGCCAACGGAAGTAGAGCATCCCTTTAAGCGAGTCAGTATGGACACGACAGATATTGACGTGCCACCTGGCCCAAACCGCTGTGAATACTCTATCCTGTTGGTTTTAATTGACCATTTTTCCAAATACATCGAAGTCTATCCCARTAAGACCYGAAAGGCYGCAGAAATAGCCACGTACATCGAACGATTCCTCTATACCCATCTAGATACAGAAGAAATTCTAACTGACAATGGGTCAGAATTCAAGGGCGAGGTAGAAGAACTGCTTGCGCGAAGGGGCGTCGCGCTCCGACATACGGCACCCCACGTGTCCCAATCGAATGGGTTGACCGAGAACGCCAACCGAATGATTAAAAACGCCCTTCGCAGGAACTAAGCAGCACACGACACGCGTCCGTGGCCCGAGATCGTATAATAGATCGTCGGCATCCACCGGGCCAGCCCTCACGAGTCTACGGGGTTCACCCCCTTTCAGCTTCGAACTAATAGCCTCCCCTGTGTCGATTACCGGGCCAACTCGGAAATTGCCGAAGCATGGGGTAGAGACACACGTGCGTCCCTCAAGGCTAAGGCCAAAAGGTACACTGATTTAATGGAATGGGCCGTTACGAAGCTGGCCCAAAAAAGACAAAGGATGACCGAGCTGGCCCATGGTAGACAGGTCCGTAGCTACGAGGCCCGGAACGTAAATGCTGGGCCTCAGTACCAGTATAAACAGGGGGACCTAGTGCATGTAAGTAAATGTGCACGCGACAGGAAACTCGCTTCCAACTTCTCCGGCTGTTTTCCCGTTGTCGAACTCGGGCCCAACGGCACCAACACGGTACGCATCGCGCCTGAGGCTAGCGCTAGCCATAGCTTTGTCCCCATCGTCAGACATACCTCCTACCTCCGTCTCCTTCCTCCTTTCGATTTCCTTCCCTCTTCTTTTTCGGGAAGCGAGGGAAACAACGACGATCTAACCCGCTCTCCTCTTTCTCCCTCTTGTCCCTCGTCCTCCTCTCCGACCTCGCCATGAGTTTCATCACGGAGCGGGTTCTCGACGCACAACTGCGACAGCCACGTGGCCACATCTCAGAGATCCGGCAAGTTTGTCACCCTCGGCTCAATACGGATCTCCGACGTTTGATGGGATTTTTCTGCGACGAAGGTATCTGTGCCGCCGCCGCATTTCGGATAGAAGGAAGCCCTCACGCGATAGTGTTCGCGGAGGTTACTGCAGTTCATCGGCGAGCGGGTCCCAGAACGAGCCACGTCACCACAGTGGCGGGATTCACCGACGACATCAGCTCGGTCAATCCGCTGCGGCATACCACGATCTTGGCCTTGTTGCGCGAGTGGACGGAGCAAGTGTCCAACGCGTGGCAGCACGTCCTCGCCCGGGAGGGGTATAACATCATCCCGATCTTTGCATCGGACCTTGACGGCATTCGCCGATTACCGCGCGAGCGGGCAGTGGCGATCCCAACCCTCGTCCCCTTCCCCCGTCCCCAATGAACCACGCTGCTCGTCTCGCTCCTCTCTCTACCTTTGGTCTCCCCTCTCTCTTCCCCACCTTCTGGTAATCTGATCTTCACCCTTCTCTTTCCCTCTCGTTCGAACCTCTTTCAATCCCTCTTATACATCCAAGACATTGGCGATTGTGGCGCAAAACTTTTGAGGAGCTCTCCTTTTGCTTGGCCAGAGTACAAGTGAAGTGGACGGGCACTAACGAGCACCCCATGTGGATCGAGAAGTCGGAGCTGCTGATCATACAGGGTTGGAGGACTAACGCGGAAGGAGATCTTATTGGATTCCTCTTTGGGTCGGTACGACCGGGTCGCCATCAGTTGATTGCACAAGAGCTCATCGCACCGATCGTGTAATTGGCGGACGATCTCTCGCCTGACATCTACTTTCAAAGCGACAACAGTCCCGCTCCGTACATTTTCGAGCGATCCTTGGATCCTTACCTTCAGTGGACTTCGTGCTTGGAGGAACCTAGGGACGAGGATACCCTACCATCGCAGCAGGAGTATCTGAAGCCGTACGAGATCATCCCTTACGCCTTTTATCCGAGGGCARAGGAAGTGGTGATCGACGACGACGAAGAAAAAGATGGCGACCCTGCAGCCGCCACCTCAAGTACCGCGCGACGGAGACGGCGCCGATCCCCCTCCTCCTCCCGCCCCACCCGTCCCCCAGTTCGCCCACGTACCAATGCGGGCGATAGACCTTCGACCTCGGACGCTGCCTCGCCGCCCCCTTGATTTTCTCACCCTCGAATAAATCCGTACCCCTGTCACCTTCCCTTCCCATCCTTTCCATCCCCATCTCTTCCGCGACTTCTATTCGACCCGTCTACTCGCCACCGTCCATCCTCACGCCTCCCTTGAGTCCGCTGCTCCCACATTCTGCTGGCATCTTCTGCTGTTCAGCGCTGCATGGGAGCAATCCAATGTCGTAGAAGTCTACTGCGTTGCCACGGGGACAATCCTTGCCTGTCGCCACTTCGAGGTCTTTCGAGCGGCGCTCTTCCGCACCCTCTCCTCCTTCTATCGCGACTACCTCGCCTCCCTCCCCCGCAGTGGCGATCATCTCCCCCGCCTCCATCGAGTCATCCGATATGAGGAGTTTCCGGTAATGATGGAAGGGATGCATCGCCTCCTACCCCCACTCCCCTCCCGACATCCCCGCAAGATCTGCGACATGTACCGCCTCTACTGGCCTATTCGAGCTAGGCGGTAAATCCCATTCACGTGAACCCCCCCCCCCCCCCCCCCCCCCCCCCCCCCCCCC
>BFEA01000031.1:4956735-4977238 GCA_003427395.1 Chara braunii
CCTTGAGGACATCGACGAAAGGCTTCCCGTCTGCCGTCTTCTGGTAGAGCGTCTCCTCGAACAGAATCACGCCGCTGATGTACTGCATCGCCCCAGGAGCGGTGAAGAGAAGCTCCCTCAGAGCCCTCCTGTTGGATTCCACATTCTCCACGTTGATGCTGGCCAGTCTCTTCCCGATAGTGCCCGTGCTCTCGTCAGCGGCGAGGATACCCCTCCCAGGGGTCGCAATTTTCTTCGCCGTGGCGATGAGCTCGTCCGCGTACTTGCCAACGTGCGCCATTTTCCTTCCTTCCGTCCTTCCTTCCTTCCTTGCTCCCGAATCTGATATGGACTCAGCGATGGCAATCACTTCAGGCACTCGGTTTGAGGAAAGGCGGATCATACGACAGCTTCTCTGTACCTCTCGGCTGAGTGGTCTCTGTATTTGTAGACTGATTCCTTCTGATTCGTCAGGGATGTCTTCCCTCATGTCGCCCACASGCCCTCTCCATGACGAATCTACGGGCCTCGCTGCACTACTCTTGAAATGCACAAAAGACAAAAATCATGTCGCTGTATCTTTCCATGTTCTAGCTGAAGATTCACTCTCGTTTTGCACCTTTCAAGAGTAGTGCMGCGAGGCCCTACCTCGCTCGTGCCCCTCGTGCGGAGGTCTAGTTCAGGTGTCTGGTATTTTTCAACGTCGTCAGACACTCGCCGTGAGATCTCAAGATCGAAAGACCCACTGATACTCCAAATCAGACTCAGCCTCCTCAAGTGGGTGCGGGCCGCGAAATCAAATGTCCGGTCCTTTTCTTTTCTTTTGGAAAACTCCACTCGCCTTTGGTTAAGGGGGTGGGAGCAATATGCATGCCCTCTAATGGCTGGAGGGAGACAACAACGCTATGTTTTAGGTAGGTGGTGAAGGTGAATTGAAAGAATGTGAAAGATGATGAAAGATGTGACCCGACGAGCTTGTGCCGAATGCGAGGGGTTGACGCGTGGGGCTACGACGGACTGTAGTGCGCGGGCGAACTTGACGGGTGCAGGAGGACTAAGCAGGGTGACGACTTCGTGGGTTGGTGCAGGACGACGGGTTGTCCGCATCGGAGATAAAGAGAGAGGAAGAGGGAGTTGAGGTTGATGGACGTGGATTTGCAGTTTTCTTTGTCTTTTCTCCCTCTTTGCTTTTGTATATAAATTTTGATCTCTGCTCAGGGCGACTCGCCCGTTTTGTTTTGCTTTCGGAATCCTTGTCTCGGTTTCATCCCACACTCGTTTTGCGATTGATCTTGATCACATTTGTTGTGTGTTTTGTCGAATGAATGTCATGTCTATTGTTTTTTTTTTGTCTGGTCCTTGCCTTTGCTTGTCATTTTGATACACTCATGAGCATAGTAGCAACTTCTGCGTAGTCGTCATTACTGCTTCCATTGTTGTTTATCCTTTTTGAGCCACTGTTGTTGCAATGTTTGATGTGTAATAGCACCTTGCATGCTCAGAAACGATTGCGTGCGGGATCACGGAGTGACTAGATGATTGGGTAGTTGATTGTCCAAAAACAAACGAATACCTCACGGGGATGCGTGTAAGCGCGATCTGATCTGCGCAGCCTACACGTATCCACGCGCGCCGATTCGCGACCATTGACGAACTTGACACCTTCGATATCGGGTAGGCGGGAATTTTCCTTCCCTCACGCACCTAAACGGATAGGAATTTCAGATATCCCATCGGGAAAATCCCCCTGCCAGTTAGACGTGTGCGGAGGAATTCCATCACACCGCAATGATAAGATGCCGAGCTCCTGGGACTCGGAGTACTTCGACCCTTAGGTGAGAGAATGTATTAGGCAAAGATACCCGAAATTCCCCTGCCTAACCGAGAATCGATTGTGCCCCACGGAGTTTCTTTGTGCCACTACCAGCGATCCTAGGTGCCCGATTTTCCCACTACGTACAACACGCAGTACTTGATATCCCCTGGCTTCGTCACTATCACTACCAATTTCCCTCCCTTCCGTCTCCTCCTTCCGTATCACCAACTCACTGTGGTTCTGTGGAATTCCATCGCCCCGTACTGGCCCCGCACGCCTTGCGAAAATTGTCAGCGACGCGGCAACCGACGAGCCCCATAAACTAAGAGGCCTAACCAAAACGCGCGATGAGAGACGCCACGTGTCTGCAGCCGAATGTCCGAGTCATCGGAACCACAACCATCTCGGGCGGGTCTCTGCCCGAACCGCCGCCAACAAAACAGACGGATCGGACGACCTTGAATGCACCACGCAGGCCATCTGCCGTATGCTGCACGACCTCGACCGCCATCAAACCGGAAGTAACTCGCCCCTTGGCCCTATTGCATCTATACCCCCGAAACATTACCACAGGTGATCTAAGTTCCGACTTGGGACTCCACCCCCACTTTCCCAAAAATCCTTGGCACACCCCTTTTCGCACTTCCAGGCCCACATCCCACTCCGATCAGGAAGTCGCGTTGGGCGTGAGGTTGGTATCGGAGCTCGACACGTGACAAGGTTCTAGGATTCATAGCTGGGCGATCTGGCTAACAGGGGACGACCTCGACCGCGGAATGCGCATCAACGGGACCCCGTCGTCACTAGAAGCCAGTCTGCGGCCCAACGCACAGTCAACATGAATGTTAATCAACAGAATCCCCAGCAGAATCCTAATCAACCCGTACCACGAGCACGGGCTCCCATGACGCCATCCGATCTTTATCTATTCGACCCTGCTCATCACCTCGCTGGAGCATGGCTAACCACGCTCCGGGCTCAGCAGTATGATGACAACGAGGCACAGGTGAATATCCCCACATTTTTGGGAGGAGATGCCCATCACTGGTTTAGTACCTATGTACGGGTCGATCCCCCAACATTCGAGCGAGATTTCTTGAACCAATTCGATTACATCCACCCAGAACAGGCTCTTTTTATGATCAAAGATCGAGTTAAAAAACCCCTCGAGTCTGTCACCGAGTATCGAAACGGATTCTATAGGATGTTTGTGAAAACAGAACGAGGCGAGCAGGTAGGTAGAGATTTTTTCATCGATGGACTTTACAGCCGAATGATGAGGGCGAAACTGCGAAAACAGTTCTCCCCCATCAATCACACGCTGCAACAGATCATGGCAGATGCAGAGGAAATGGAACGAAAGTTCGTTGCGCGTTTCCTAGAAGGGAAGGACTATCCTAGGAAAGGAGACTCATCCGAACAAGCGAGAGCTAAAGCTGAGTTGGCTGCACTGCAGAACAAATTTGAAAACATGGGTTTTGTGTCGGGCCCTGTCAGCTACCCGGAACAGATTAGTCCCAAACGACCGGTCCCGAGTGTGATTACGAGCATGCCCGTGGCCGTGATTACAGCACCCCCACCACCGATCGAAACCCCTGCGCGACCGAATGAATCAGCCGCCCTATTAGAGCTACCAAGGCATTAGTTACTCTGATTCAGGAAAGCAAAAAGGAACAGCGGGAACACAACGCTCGAATAGAGGCAATGATGAGGTCGATGTGACCAACAGCAGTGTGTGCCTCCCCGGTTCAACACGGATTGACTCCGACACTCCCTCCTGCAGTGATCCCGGGCAATCTGAACGTCTGTTACATGTGTCGTCAACCAGGGCATATAGCCCGAGATTGCCCTCATCTACCCCCGCAACAACGAGTCGGAGCCGCGCCGGTAGCAGCGGCCCCGATCACCAACGGACCTGAACGAGTAGGGGCATTGATGGAAGAAATAGAAGGGGTTGGAAGCACATTAGCTACGACGGAGGAAGTCGCTGAACTAATCCCGTTAGATCAGTATGTAATGCTTGGCTACTCGGGGCTTGGGATGATTGGAACGATTAGACCCGCGCTTGAACAAAGAGAAGTGGCGGAATGGCGACCTTCTCCAGGGGAAATGGAGTCGGGAGGACCCACGTTCGTCACTGGGAGATCGATATTTTAAATATCGTTCGAGCCTTGGAGCATCGGATTCCTCTTCCGATTGGACATCTACTTTCGATATCGAAACAAGTCAACGAACGGATGCTACAACATTGCAAGGCGAATCGAAAACGATTCGCCCTTGCCCGAACAACGAGCACAAAAACGAAAAATCCCACGCCAGATGAAAATGCAGCACAAACTTCAGATTCAATACGGTTAGGATTAATCCAGAAAGATGATCACTTCCTACGGATCAAACCGATACCATGGAAATCCGCCGAATGCGACATCGAGATATGGGGAATCCCGTACAATGCCATTATCGATTCGGGAACCTTTGTTTTGGCTATCTCGTTACGGGTAGTTGAAAAAGCAGGGAGGAAGAACGATCTAATCATGCTTACGGAAAAATACCAACTCGTTTCAGCAGATAAGGAGAAGATTAAAATCGTGGGACGAATGACCAATGTTGCTTTTCGATTAGGAAAGGTACATGCGTTGAGAGATGTTTTGGTCTTAGACGTTAACACTTACGATGTTCTTTTTGGCCTTCCCGCTCTTGTGGCCCTGAGAGTCAGTCTGGATTTCGAAAGACGATCGATTGTCCTCCGAAATATAGGAGGAAAACCGTATGTTGTACCGATGAGATTGACCCTTCGTACCACCATTAACGTGACTTCGACTAGATTCAAGGAAAGTCGTGGCGGTGAAAGATGCTCGTGTCCCCACGTAAGTGACGCAGGTTCGATCTTTTCTAGGACTGGCATCGTACTACCGTCGTTTTATCAAAGGCTTCGCTGCGATTGCGCGACCTCTGACGAATCTGCCGCGAAAGGACCAGCCCCTTAGTTGGGACGCATAGTGCGAACAGACCTTCTCCACCCTTAAAGGTGCTCTAGCAACGACACCTATTTTGATCCGGCCAGACCCTACGAAGCAGTTCATTCTCAACACGGACTGGCAGCCAGAGGCGATTTCCGCTATTCTAGCGCAGATGGGGAACGACGGCCGAGAGCACGTCATCGAGTACTCGTCTCGTACGCTGTCGGACGAACGAAGGAACGAATCAGGCCCGCAAGGTGCATGCTATGCTGTAGTCTGGGGAATTCAGCACTTCCATCCGTACTTGTACGGGCAGAAATTCCTCCTTGTAACCGATCACGAACCATTATTGACTCTCGAAAAGCTCACCAATTATACGGGTATGATTGGACGGTGGGCGGTGCGCCTACAGGAATACGATTCCGACATCATCCACGGAAAGACAGAGAGGCACGAACGCGGATGGGTTGACACGTCTGCATCGCCCCGCTAAGATACTGAAGGGCGAAGAAATCATTCCGTGGAAGGATCCTGAGTCAGCGAACGGACCCAAGTACGGACAAGTGACGGTGCTTCCATGTGGCAAGAAGCAGGCGATTGGCAATGGGTGAAGGAGGTAATCCTACAACTCCTCTATCTCCCCTCTCATCTTCATCTTTTCTCTTTCTACCTGACAAATTTTGTTATTTTTGTGAAGCGATCTCGCTCGTCTACTCTATCTCAATGCGTCATAGTGGGGAAGGGTATGCATAATGGATAGATTGTCGACAGTGTGTCGCACGAGCCCATGGCTCATGCATCCAGTACAGAAATGGCAATACGCCTTGGTTGTGTCCCTTGTGTCGGACTGATAAGATCCCGACTGAAGCTCGATTTCTTGACGCCACGTCAAAAGGGTTGGAAAAAACCCAGAAGTTTAGAAGGGTCAAGGTATGGACGGACATCACTCTAATTGCCACCTTGGTAGGAAACCCCCTCCAGACCTTCACTAAGAAAGACCAGAGGAGGGCCAATGAAAGGGCTCAGGATTATCGTTGGAATGAGGGCCGGTTAAAAAAATGGAAGACGGATGGTAGCGAGATTTGGATGGTGGTGCCGCACCCGTTTATGAGGTATGACTGGGTTAAGACGACAAATGAGGAAACGACAACCCACTTTGTCGTACGGATCACGGAAGTGGCAATCGACAAGAACGAGTGGTACTGACCCAATATTCGTGATGATGTGAAATTCATCGTCGCAAATTGCCAGGTCTGCGTTGCTGACAAGGCGCCGATCCAGCCGCCGAGATCAATAGTACCGAGGGTAGTGGAACGGCGGTTTCAGAGGGTTAGAGAGAAGGTTAACAATAGTCGTATTTTTCAATACAACTTCAGGACACCCTTCACCACTTCAGGATGCAGCCTGCCTAAATAGGTGGTTTTCACGGTCTTCGGAGCTTTCACCACCTCAGGACCATTCAGGTCTGAAAATCACGAATGGTCCTGAAGTGGTGAAAGCTCCAAAGACCCTAAAAACCATTCAGGTCTTCGAAGCTTTCACCACTTCAGGACCATTCAGGTGTGAAAATCCTGAATGGTCTTGAAGTGGTGAAAGCTCCGAAGACCCTGAAAACCACCTGTTTAGGCAGGCTGCATCCTTAAGTGGTAAAGGGTGGTTTTCATGGTCTTCGCACCTTTCACCACTTCAGGACCATTCAGGATTTTTAGACTGCCAAAAACTCTCACTTGACCACTTCAGGACACCCTTCACCACTTCAGGATGCAGCCTCCCTAAACAGGTGGTTTTCAGGGTTTTCGGACCTTTCACCACTTAAGGACCATTCAGGATTTTCAAACTGCCAAAAACTCTCACTTCAGAATTTTCATTCCTGAATTTTCAGCTACTCGATAAGTGCTTCTGGAGGGTTAGCATGGATACTACCGATATTGTGGTGCCCCCTGGACCTAATAGCTGCGAGTATTCAATCCTACTGGTATTTGTACATCACTTTTCGAAATGGATTGAGGCATATCCGTGTCATACAGGACAGGCGGCTGAAATTGCGCGGTACGTCAACCGGTTTCTAGGGATGCATCAAGACATAGAGGAAATCCTAACCGACAATGGGGTACAATTCAAAGGGAAAGTTTTAAGGAATCTGGTCGTACAAGGCGTCGCCATTGGGAACACTGCACCCCACATGTCACAGTCCATTGGCCTAGTAGATGACGCAAATCGAGTGATAAAGATAGCACTGCGACAAAACATCGTGGCACGGGATCCGAGGCCCTAGCCCGATATCGTAGATCACATCCTAGCGGTCCATCGGGCAACGCCTCGCGAATGGACGGGCCTTAGCCCCTTCCAATTACGAACCAATAACGTAGTTTGTGTCTCGATACCGAGCCTCCCCTCTGAATCTTCATTGAACCGACGGCCCACAAGAACCACGGTTCGGGACAAGGCCAAACGGCACACGGAGCTGATGGAACGGTCCCTTCCCCGATTAGCCCGAAAGCGCCTGAAAATGACTGAGTTGACCCACGGTCGACAAGTCCGTAGCTACGAGGCGCGAAATGGGAACGTAGGACCACGGCCCCAGTATAAATTAGGGGACTTGGTGCAGGTGAGGAAATGTGCTCGCCAAGGCAAGATAGCGCCACGATTCTTCGAGCGATTTCGTGTGATCGAACTCGGCCTGAACGGAGTGAACACTGTGCGCTTCGTGCCGGAGGTCTCAGAAAGTCGATCGGCTAGACCGATCGTACGCCACGTGTCCTATCTGTGTCCTCTCCCTTCATCCCCACCTCTAGTTGCGTCTGCTTCCTCCTTCGCTACAGAGGAGGACGACGATTCTTTGTCACTCTCATCCCCTCCTGTCTCTCTTGCTCCGTCCTCATCTCCATCGCCATGAGCTCTTCAGTGGAGCAGGTGATCAGTGCGCAGCTGCTAACCCCGAGAGGACGGATCAGTACCATCCGATAAGTACAGCGGTCACGCCTCAGTGTCGATCTTCTTCGATTTGAATTTTCTTTCTTCAGTACGGCGGCAACCCACACAGCGACGAAATTCCGGTTTTCGCAAGCGGCAGCAACACGTGTTCTGGCCGAGATTTTGGCCTTCTAGCGTCTGTCCCCTCCTGGCATCGGGGATATTACGGCGGTGCCATTGGCGATCCATCCCGACATCCTTCGAACCTTGCGAGCGTGGGGCGAAGAGATCCAGACTGCGTGGACAACACTCCTTGCTCGACACGGGGATACAATCGTGCTCGCACACGACATCGATCTGCAGCTTCGCTCTTCCAGCGATTCGCCGCCGATCGTGTTACCAGAGCTTCGTTCCTTTGCGCCGCCCCAATGAGTCGTCACTGTCTTTCTCTCTTTGGCCTTTCCTCTAACATCCCCACCCTCTTGCAATCTGCTTACGCCCCCTCTCCCTCTTATCGTGTCAAGCAGATCAGTTTGCCGATACTGAACGAGGAGAAGTGGAGCGACTGGTGGGAGGCGTACGCAGAGCTTGTCTTCTGCTTGCTGGAAGTAGAGTTCGCTGGTCTGAGCCGGCGCCGTATGGAGAGGGTCCAGAACTTCCAGACGATGAAGTGGAGCTGCTGATTGTACAAGCCTGGAGAACAGCGACGGAGGGGGATCTATTGGGGATACTGTTCGAAAAGGTGGATGACGGAAATCTCACTCTAATTACGAGCGAACTGCTTGAGTTTCATACGAAGTTGGTGGACGACCTGCCACTGGATATCTTATCGAGGTGTGACAATCATCCTGGCACCCACGTGCTTTCCCGAACACTCGAGACACGCCTGCTGTGGTCCACGTGTACTGAGCAGGACGGCGACAATTGTGTCTATCCGTCCCAGGCTCTTTTTCTAGAGATCGACGTCACCGATCTCACAGTGTGGGACCCCATCATCTGGAAAGGAAACGCTTGGCAAGAGGAACACGAAGGCAAGGAGGAAGGCGAAGAAGAAGAAGAAGAAGAAGAAGAAGAAAAAAAAAAATCGAGCAGAGATAGTGACGATCCTGATTACATTCAGGAAGAAAAAAAGGACGAGGAAGAAGAGGAGCCAGCAGAAAAAGAAGAGGTAGCCGGTGGGCAGAATCAGCAGCCCGAACAAAGCAAGGAAGAAGAAGAGGCCGGAGCGCGAAAACGGTTAAAAAAGGCGGAGGGAAAACAGCCGGTTGAGGAAAGGTCCCCGCCGGATCTATTGTTGGAAAACCCGTGGCTCGATCCGGAGCCCCCAAAGGAAGACGAAGGAAACCATGGAACCGCAACGGAGGGATCGGGAAGATGTCGCCGAAGGAGAGAATCGCCGACTTCGTATGGTTCCTCTGGCCGACCTACCCTTCGCCTACATCAGCATGAGGGCGATCAGCCTTCGTCCCCGTTCGTTCTCTCGCCGTCCCCTTGACTTCCTAATGCTCACCCGACTCCCTGGTAGACCCCCGTTCCCCGTTGGATGGTGTCCCTTCCCTCTAGACCTCTTCCACCACCTTTACGCCACCCGTCTCCTAGTCACCCTCTTTCTGCATGTTACCACCCGCTCTGTAGTAGAGCCTTTTCTTCTCCATGTTCTCATGTTTAGCGCAGATTGGTGGGAATCTAACCATATAGAAATATATTGTATTATATTAGGAACAATCCCCGCCTGTGAAGACTACGAGAATTTTCGCACCACCCTTCGCCGCACTCTCTCCACTATCTACCCCGACTATATTGCCTCTCTCCCCCACCATCGCGAAGAACATAGTTTGCCCTGCATCCATCGCTCCATCCATTACACCTCCCTTCCCGCTTTCGAATCTTCGGCCATCAACCGCTTCATGCCTCCTCTTCCCCAGCATCCTCCACCGCCTCCCCCATTGGTAATTAGATTGCCCTTCCCGRGAAACCTGTAGGTTGGAAYGCTCCTCGCCCCCACTCCSGACTAGCCACCCCCTCACCATGCCCCCATKTATCRCCTTCCCTTTCCCCTTCCCGTAGGACATTGGTGTATGGTTGATTGGCACGTGCCACGGCGACGGCACGCACGATCCCCTCCTCGGACTGAAGAGAGCTCATCCTGAGAAAAATTATAGGATAGAGCCACGTGTACCACCCTGAATGACTTCCACACTCTTTTGCACGGTTGGTGGCCACGTAGAAAGCTCCGCGTGTGGATCGATTAGAGAAATCGACACATATCACGATTCAAGCAAGCAGAAGCTTGCTTAAGATTGGAACCCCTTGGGTGTCACATATGTGACGAACCAATTTCTGTTCCGCGTGATTCTCTGCGCGATGACAATCAGGGGTCCTAAGATGGGAAGGTTGGGCCAATTAGAGGAGATCGGGATCGAAGGAAAATTGCATCAGTGTCCTCGCTTTTTTGTCTTTTCTCTTTCGTCGCTTCTTTTCGAATGGCTGGGTTCAGGGCCGAGCAAGTCCCGAGAGGGCCGATTAAGTGGCTGTCGCGCCGATAAAGGCGGGAATAATAATGTTTGACATCGCTTCTTTCTCGTTCTGTTGTCGGGTTTTAGGCGCGGAGGTTGCGAAGGAATTTTGCTTCGTTCTTTTTTTATTTCTTTTCGATTCTTGTCGAACCCTTGACGGCTCTCGGAACTTCGGATTTTCTTTTCAGAATTTGTGTTTCTTTTTACATCAGCTAGGAATTTAGGAATTCGGGATTTCTTTTGTCGTGCATTGTCTTTCTGGAGCGTTTCTTTTTGCGGCTACAACGTAGCTCTGAATAGTCAGCGCCCTTAATCTTGCAAGTAACTGTAATTTTTGGGTGGGCACCATTGTAACTGTATTTTTCTTCTTGAGCGTCGTCTTTCCCACCCTCTCTTTCCTTTTTGCTGTGCCTGGTTGGCCCCGTGACCTGCATGCTCGGATCGATACGTGGAAAGTGGCTACGTCCCCCACACCGCGGTCTGGCCATGCAGAACGTAGGCGGTCCCTCTCCTAATCCCCTTTGTAAGTCCTTGCAATTTTCCTTGCAATTTCGTGTTCTTCGCGCATGCATGCACGCTATAAATTCTGGCAGCGCGATTAGATAGCTCTCTTGACCAGTTGTTGGAAGCTTGGGGTAGCGCGATCAGTGAGGGTCGGCTCAGGAGTGAACTAAGAGGTGAGTTGAAGTGGAGTCGGGCGACCCGGCGCTGGTCCCGAATGCGAGGGGCTGACGCGTGGGGCTACGACGGACTGTAGCAGGCGGGTGAACCTGACGGGTGCAGGAGGACTAAGCGGGGTGACGACTTCGTGGGTTGGTGTGGGACGACTAACTGCCAGCATCGGAGAGAGAGAGAGAGGAAGAGGGAGCTGAGGTTGATGGACGTGGATTTGCAGTTTTCTTTGTCTTTCTCCCTCTTTGCTTTTGTATATAAATTTTGATCTCGGCTTAGGGCAACTCGCTTGTTTTTTTTTGCTTTCAGAATCCTTGTCTCGGTTTCAGCCCACACTCGTTTTGTGATTGATCTTGATCGCGTTTGTTGTGTGTTTTGTCGAATGAATGGATGAATGAATGTCATATCTGTTGCTTTTCTTTTGTCTGGTCCTTGCCTTTGCTTGTCATTTTGATACACACGTGAGCATAGTAGAAACTTCTGCGTAGTCGTCATTACTGCTTTCATTGTTGTTTATCCCTTTTGAGCCACTATTGTAGCTGTGATGCCTGATGTGTAATAGCACCTTGCATGCTCAGGAACGATTGCGTGCGGGATCACGGAGTGATTAGATAATTGGGTAGTTTATTGTCCAAAAACAAGGGAATACCTCGCGGGGATGTGTGTAAGCGCGATCTGATCTGCACGACCTACACATATCCACGCACACCGATTCACGACCATTGACGAACTTGACACCTTCGATATCTGGTAGGCGGGTATTTTCCTTCCCCCACGCACCTAAACGGATAGGAATTTACGATATCCCATCGGGAAAATCCCCCTGCCAGTTAGACGCGTGTGGAGGAATTCCATCACACCAAAATGATCAGATGTCGAGCTCATGGGACTCGGAGTACTTCGACCCTTGTGTGAGAGAATGTGTTAGGCAAAGATACCCGAAATTTCCCTGCCTAACCGAGAATTGATTGTGCCCCAGGGAGTTTCACTGTGCCACTACCAGCGATCCTAGGTACCCCGATTTTTCCACTACGTACAACACACAATACTTCATATCCTTCGGCTCGGTCATTATCACTACCAATTTCCCTCCCTTCCGCCTCCTCCTCCCGTATCAGCAACTCACAGTGGTTCCGTGGAATTCCATCGCCCCGTACTGACCCCGCACGCCTTGCGAAAATTGTCGGCGACGCAGCAACCGACGAACCCCTGAAACTAGGGGGCCTAACCAAAACGCGCGATGACAGAGGCCACGTGTCTGCACCCTAAGGTCCGACTCATCGAAACCGCAACCATCCCGGGCGGGTCTCTCCCCGAACCGCCCCCAACAAAACAGACGGATCGGACGACCTTGAATGCACCGTGCAGGTCATCTACCTTATGCTGCACGACCTCGACCGCCATCAGACCAGAAGTAACTCGCCCCTTAGCCCTATTGCATCTATACCTCTGAAACTTTGCCACAGGAGATCTCAGTTTCGACCTGGGACTCCACCCCCACTTTCCCAAAAATCCTTGGCACACCCCTTTTCACACTTCCAGGCCCACATCCCACTCCGATCAGGAAGTCGCGTTGGGCGTGAGGTTTTGGGCGTCACAGCGTCGTTCTGGTATGGAACAGCCATAAGTCACTGAGTCTAACAGCATTGAAACCACCTAAGAAGAATTGCTAGGACCCAGGGTTCAAAAACATTCTTAAGACCACCAATCAACCATCCGCGTATGGTGAACCCTGAGATCTATTATTTGAGAGATTTTTTTTTTTTTTTTAAATGAATACAGTCAGCCCTCCTTCTATTTCCTTTCACCCCCTACTCTTCTTCATCTCCCGACGAGCCGACCTCCTCTTTATACCTGCATCCTTAGGGACATCCAGTTCGTTTTTTCCTTTTCTTTTTTCTTCTTTTTCTATTGCACAGGTCTCTTCCGCCCACCTGCAGGTCAGGAGCAGCCCCTGCATGTTCTCTCGTGAACACGGTGCTGGCTGCTACTAGGTTCCCCGTATGCCTACAATTAGGAGTAGTGGTAAGTAGGTAGTGTGAGGTGAAATTGAGAGAATAATACAACTTTAAATAATAATAATAATAATAATAATAATAATAATAATAATAATAATAATAATACATTGTCCCTTCATGATGCCAAATCGTACAGAAGTGAGTCAAGAAAGTGGGCCGCAGGCCCGCACACCGCGGGAAGATGGAGGGCGGATGGGACCGCTTCACCAAATGAAGGCGAGGAAAAGGACTCGACCTCTGAAAAGACCCGACCCTTGTGTGGTGTGCACACAGATTTGCATTGGCAATGAATGCAGCAAGCGGTCGGAGCCTAGAAGGCGCAACTCGGGAAGGTTCTCAAGCTATTGTTGCTGGGCAGGCGCCTGTGACTTATATTGTCGCTGGTCAAGGCAATGAGAGTGGAAGGGTTGGTGAGGCTGTTCTTCAGCCTGGGTGAGTATCACGTCGAACCTGAAACGACGAACCCAGAAGATCGTAGATGCTTGGTTGGAGTATTGGTCGTCGTAGATTGTCGAGGTACTGAAGATCGCGATGCTTGTAGTCCGTGGATTTAGTAAATCTAAGGATGGAAAAAACGGGTTTCTAGCAACGACTTCCCGGTACCGATTCCCAACAGTAGTCCTATGGGTATGGTTGATGCGGACTGAGGATTTGTTTTTTGTTGAATCTGCTTTGTCCACTTAACGTCCAACCAGATGCACAGTTGCTGGCATAATGCTACACAGGTCTCTTCCAGATAAAATAAGAAATACACTGTCCCTTGATGATGCCAGATCGCACAGAAGTGGGTCAAGAAAGTGGGCCGCAGACCCCCACACCTCCTGTACCGCCGAACTCCGTCTATCGTCCCACGTCGTCTTGAAGGGAATGGTGGAACGAACGATTAAGCGATGGAGGCTGGAGACAGAAGCATGGCACTCCTCAGTTCGAAGGTGGATACGAGGTTGGGCTTGAGTAGAGCAGCGTTGTCGAGCGCATCGGTCCCGCACGGGGACCCTCCCGACCACGTCACGCATGATTTTGCAGGACTTGTTATGTAGAGTGTTTCCCTGCTCCACCAGAGTGCGCCAACCGTACCTCTCGCGAGCCCCTACGACAGGACAGGGTCACGTGAGGCACGTCTTACCTCCACCCGCGGGAGCTATCACCATCCCTTGAGTGGGCGTATCCCCGCCGAGCTACTGAACCACGTGCGAAGACTTTTGTATGCAATCGCCAAGGTGGCTCGCTGTAGCATAGGGGGTGCACGCGGTTTACGCTCGTATCGAACCCGTACGTGAGCCATCGGTCGAGGCGCTGATCTCTCGGACGCGACCTTACGGCGGTCGACTAGAACGGTCATTCTAACCATGCGATACTCTCTGAGAAAACAATTCTTCAAGTTTCACTCGTAGATCGCTCTTAGTCTCTTTCTACGCTTGACCCATAAGGGCCATAACTTCTCCCGGACTAAGGTCAGGTCAAGACCATTCACAAACTTTTGTAAAAATGGGACGTTACTTCTCGAGTCTCCTCCATAATGACCAGCCATGCACGAATACATGAGTAGTCTCAATGATGGAGTACTATGTGGTGCCCTTAAGGGAGCGGTCCCATCCAAGCTATGGGGTCACTCTCGGTGCTCAGGCGTCGGCGAAAGCGCGTGCTAAGAAGGGTAAACCTTTAGCGAGCGCAAATGCGCCCTGAGAGTCTTACCATCTTCTGCACCCTGCGGTGCCCTAAACGGTGCGGGGTAGGATAGTCCCTAGGGCAGGAAGGAATTCGGAGCAGTGGTGAGTTGCCTGGCGCACCACCGGCGACATGCTAATCCTTCCGCCCGAAACTTTATCATTCCACCAAAATAAATTAAAAATTAAAAAAAGAAAAACAGTAACGATAACAAAAAGAAAAACCCAAATAAACCACCGGATTTTTACAAAAACTAAGCGTGGCTTATGGGTCCAGCCTACCCAGAAGGTGCGAGTGCCCGTTAGATAGGAAAATCGTCTCCCGAGGTAAGGTCTAGCGAGGGGGTCGCCTTTCCCTTTCGAGCGATCGTCCCATAACTTATTATGTGCTAGACTTCGAGTATAGTCCGCGCTCAGAGATGAATAAGAGGGACGCCTAAACGACGGAAAGGCAAAATGCCCAGCTATGCGAGTCCTCGTGAATACTTGTCATTGCGACGCTTCATGCACTACACACATCCTTCCAATTTTCTATAGGAATCAGTGGTGCGAAAGACACTCAAGTGTTAGAGATGAGGTATCGTGAATGAAGTCTCCTTCACGATATTGAATGGCTGAACAACAAGCCCCTTAACCCTCGTGGCACTTCTGTCTTTTAGGCAGAGCGTTGCGGCGGGTAATGCGCCTACGCCCAGCCATAGGGGGTACCCTTCTGAGCTGAGTTAGAACCTGGAGTGTCCTGGACAAGGACCTTGAATTCAAGTTTTGGACTAACGTCTGGCTAAGATGATTTAAATAGCAGGGGCGAGCGTGTACATGACTGCGACATCGGAAAGTTCATGCATGCGCCCCTTCCCTTAGTTGTCAATAGTTAAGCTTAAATAAAAGTGGTTCGGACACTCAAATAGAAGGTTTGTGGGGTATCAAACAATCATTCTCACAAACAACAATGTCGCTTGTCCTTCCGAATTTACACAATACTCAGATTATCACCAAGCTTAAACCACAAAGATCTCTTATGCATACCTGTGATCACACAGAATTTGAACAACAACATCACATACCCTAAGGGAGTCAATTTTACCATTTTTTCTGCGACTCACACCCTGCCTAATTCATACAAGCCCCAACCATTTCCCAATACCCCTCAACAAAGGTACCTTGTCTTTAAAAATGACCAATTAGAAAGAAGTCTGGGTGAAAATCCCAAGAAAACATAAAAAACCACAGGGGTTGAGGCCTTAGGTCGAGATGCTGAAGCAGGCAAGTTGTGTCGTAAACCGACCAATCGGCAACCGACTTGTTATCAGTGATAATAGAAGATGATACTCTGTAGGATCAGGCCGAACAAGTCGAGCCTTCAATCGAATTCCCTGTCCTGTATCACAACACAGGCCAAAGAGAGTCGCTACTACGTTTGAGCCAAATGGAGAACGTGTTACATCTCGTAGCCTAGCTCCTCTACTAAGTTTCCTTCTACCTTCCTCTGACTGGCATCAAGTTATCGGAAGTCTTGGCAGCATCTCCCCTAGACAAGGAGAATTGTCAAGCTTCTTCTAGTTGAGAAATAATCTAACTCTCCTTATTCTGTAAAAATTTCGGCAGCGCCTCCCGTAGGAAAAGTACCTTTTCACAATTTATAGGAGACCAAAAATGACTATTTTTTTTCAATTTTGTGAAAATTTTGTCAGCGCTTCCCATAGGAACAGGAGGTTACCAAGATTAATACAAAGCTCAAAATATAAAGACAAAGTACAACCATACGTGGGGTTAACTTTTGACGCTTACTTGATAGTTGGAACTGGAGATAGTTTACATGATCCTCTTTCGAAGATTGAATCATGAGCTATCACTAGTCCTAACTTCTAGTAGGGTCAGTCCTACCACATCCCAAGCTTCCGTCCCATCATCCATCTCACCTACCTATAGCTCCAACACTCAGCGAGCATCTAAAGCAACTAAGCTATCAAAAGATGCCAAGACGAATGCCCGCAAACATGCGTAAATGAACATATCTCTCAGTTCCATATTACTTTAATCCAAATAGTTCGTTAATCTCTCAATTTTTTTGACCCTTAGTAAACCCTCTTTTCTATGACATAGGATCAGACCGCCCAAACTTAGGGGTACGCCTGACCTGCCTAAGCAAAACAAATAGGGTACGCACAACTAGACTGCCCCAACTTAGGGGTATGTCTAGCTTGCATGACTGAAACGTCTGTCCAAACTGCCCCAACTTAGGGGTATGCCTGGCTCCACATAAACTGTGTACATAAAGCATATAACCAGACCGCCCTAACTTAAGGGTACGCCTGACTTCTGCGTAACTAACGACATGAGGCATAAAACTAGACTGCCTTAACTTAGGGGTACGCCTAGTCAGCCTTAAACGAAGTTTACATATTGCATAGGATTAGACTGCCCCAACTTAGGGGTATGGCAAACTTGCCTAACCAAACACACTGCGAATGGTTAGACCGCCCTAACTTAAGGGTACGTTCAACCTACATAATGTCAACGACAAGGGCATATTGCTAGGCCGCCTCAACTTAGGGGTACACCTAGTTAGCCTAAACAATTTTAAAGTACATAAGGTAATGTGATCAAACCGCCATAACTTAAGGGTACGTCTGATCTGCCTAAACAAGTTACAGACGACGTATGACTCAGCTGCCCCAGCTTAGGGGTACGTTTAGCCTCCGTAACACCAGCTCAAACAACCACAAATACTCAGTACAAACTTTATAACTTTCTCTCTTCTTAGGCAGATAGTCAGACCTACCTAACTTAGGGAGACATCCAACCCTGCCTTGTGTTTAAAAGGAAAAATAAAGAAGTTTTATACTAACTGTCTGCCTCTTTTGTATTATCACGAGCATAGGACCGAACCGCCCTAACTTAAGGGTGCGCTCAGTCTGCCCGGGTTACCTTCACTTCATATTCTTCATTTGTCTCTCTTCCCTTTTTGTTCTACATGACTTACTGACTGACTTTCCCAACTTAGGGTGACCAGTATGTCAGATAATACAAGTTTGTATAATATATGTATCAAATTTTATACTTTGGTTTGTCATTAAGTTCACAGCTTCTGACTAAGCCGCCCCAACTTAGGGGTACGCTTAGTCTTATGTCTTTGTCCCCTTGGAGAAAAACACACACAAAATTGGGTCTACACAACTTGGAATATCCCCAACTTTGTTTTCAGTAACCCAAAAGAAAACACTAGGATTCTGAGTCCTCCCAACTTAAGGTGCCCGTCCTTCTGTTTAGAAACCCCGGAAAAGAAACAGTAACTGGACCGTCCAGCTTAGGATAGGCCCAATCCTTGACAGGCCATGCAATCAGCCCAGCAAACATAAATAAAACACAGCACTGAACCCACTCAACTTAGAGGGATTCAGCCTCGGGTTGGTCAAACGCATGCAAAATACCTTCCTCATGCCTTCTCCCTTTTTTCCTTTTCTTAATTCAAACACATTAAATATATGACTTTCACACATTATTCATTCCTTTCAGTTCGCAGTGGTTCAAGAAATAACGTACAAACAATATAAAGTCAAAAATAGTATTTATCATAGTCCCAGTCAGACAAAAGTAGTAGGTTGAGGGGAATACGGGATCACACGAGTAAAGCGAGATTATATCTCAGTGTTCCCTGCCTCCAGAACCCCACCTGGGCTCCGACAGAGCTCCCACAATCGGTGGGTGGACCTCCTACAAGGTCTTGCTGCGGTCCTACGGGTTGCAATCCCGCCTGCCGCCTTCCTCTCGTAACCTCATATTAGACTTAGAGTAAGAAAGACAGATTGAGGGGTTTCAAACGCTTGCGATACAAGGGTTGGACTTACTCAACTCTCAGGAGAGGGCCTTTTTGTCTTCAATCTCATGAGGGTCCTGCAATGATGGTCAGAACGCGCAACAACTGGTCAAACTGGAGTGGAACAGTTGGCCGTAGGCTCTCTGACAACCTCCAAGTTGTCGCGGTGGCCCCTATAAAGAGTCTGATCACACCTTTAAATCTTAATGCCTCAGACTCAGTCCAAACTACAACTAAGCGACCTCGCAAAACTGCATTCGGATAGCGCACTCCCCTGTGCCGTACTCAAATTTCAGCAAAGCTTAGTAATACTTAGCGAGGCAGCAGTGGACAAAGCAGTCTGCGCACAGTAGCCAAGCAAGGTAGCATTACCCACCAACAGGCCTTGCAAGTGCCGCGAGTTGAGGTAGCTCGTGGTGATGCACGACGATGCACAGTGTCGTCCAAGCCGCCAGACCCGGCGAACACCCAACTAGACACATTAGTTTCAGCAGCAAGACCCTGCGGAACCCAACCAGACACAGTAGTAGAGCACAGCGGCAGCGTCTAAAAAAAACGAACACTAGCAGTAGCTCAAATGCATGCGACTGCCGATTACGCAGACCAGCATTATGACAAAGGAGGTCGACAAGCTGGACTTGTTACCAAATTGCATTCAACTGGAAATCGGATTGAACTAAACCTTACCCTTTTGATTCCCTGCGTATCTGTTGTTTCAGGTGTACCGCCCAACCAAACTCTTCATCTGACAGTGCTCCTTTGCATGTGCACCCGAGTCTGCACAAACATTTTGCCTGTTGAAACCACTGCTTGCGTCTATCTACATTCCTTCTGATCTCTCTACTCAAGCATATCGTCGGACCCCATCCCGCATTGTTAGTTCACATTGGTAAGTACCTTCTCTCTCTTCCCTCTGCTGCGTGAAACTCATATCCCCCTCGCGGTATCACTCACTACCTTGTTTCCTATACCTCCTATTCTGATTATGCATTCACCCTGTATGGACGCACCTGGCCTTTTGTGCGGACAGGTTCATTCACCGTTGTGGTCATAATGCTCCTTCGTCAGATAAGCAACCTCGACTACTCAAATCTTTCCTTCTTCGTCAACGCGCAGCTGCATTCGACCTTTGACTCACCTCGCACCGTAGGTGTCATAAGGTGAGTGTTCTCCCCACTCTCGTTCTCTCTTACACGCATACACACACCCGTTACCCACCGCCTGGCCTGCACCTGGCCAACTCCTTGGCTAGGTTCATGCCTTCTTACCAACGCCGGCGGGAAACGTGGGTCTATGATGCCAAACAAGATCGTGATAACGATGGCTGAAATCACAATGAACACAGCAGTAAGGTCAGCACTACATATCTCCTCCGACTCGCCGTCTTCTTCCGCTTCGTTCTATTAGCGAATGGTCGGTTACACCTTCGATGAAATGAGCAAAGATCGGAATGAATCTTCCGTTAGAATGCGCAAAAATTTCCTACTTTCCAGCCATACACGCAGAGTGAGAGAATGAGGTTACTTTCGTCGATATGATGAGCATCGCACCGGTCAACAGGTAAGTCTCCAACCTCTCGCTTTGCCTTGCTACTTCCATCGAACGATAAGCGGACTCCGTATGAATCTTACGCTAGAATGGGGGGAAAATACACACATGTCTACCGCCTTTCTCTCGTCGTTCCGCAGACACGCACCTTGACTCCCCTTTCGTACCTACCCCTCACATCCCTCCGCCTTCGTCTGCTTCCCTGTCAACTTATTCTCCTTCTTTCCCTCTCCATTCTCTACTTCTTACGCTTGCTCGTGCAACAGCCTCGCTGCCACACCCATTTTCAACTCTCACCAAGTGTTCAAAAAATGGAATGAATCTTCTGCTAGAGAAAAGGGAAGATACAATGATACATTGCTACCTCCCTGATGCGCAATTCTAATTCACCGTACCGCCAACTGACCTTCTTAATGTAAGATCCGCCAACGACATCGGATTCGCCATTCATCAAACTCCAACTTCAATTCATGTTTTGCCTGCCTGAGGCTGCCTCTATAAAAGAACGAGCAAACAAAGATCCCTCCTCCTCTTTTCTCCCTATCTCCTCGACACTTCCGCACACCCTTTTCCTCTCCTAACTCCTATGATCGTATT
>BFEA01000031.1:4978058-4989222 GCA_003427395.1 Chara braunii
TATCGTTTTCTTTTTTTTTTTTGTATGTTAGGGGGAGCGGCCAATGGGGTGTGGAGGCGACGGGGTGGGGGGAATGGAGGGCGTGGGGTTGGGTGGTGGGGTTGTCGTGTAGGCGGGCCGACGTGTGGGTGCTGGGGCGGAGCGGTTATGGATGGATGGCATGTGGGCGGTCTGGGGGTAGGAGCAGACCGACTTGTTGACGGGTCAGCAGGGGCAGGGCGGGGCCAGCCGGGGCAAGGCGGCCTTTTTTTTTTCACATATCGATGAACGCCGCCCACCACCCCGTAGCCACCAGCACGCGCGTGCCCGAACCGGGGCTGCGTTCAAGTTTTTCACGCCACGTGGCACATGGCACGTTTGAACGCGATTGAACGCGGCCTTGACACGTTTGAACATGCGCGTTTGAACGCGAACACGCAAACGGTTATATAGTAGTACGAAATTTGACTACTAGCCTTGTGCGACAATTTTGTAGGTAGTTCCATTCTTTTCCCTCTAGCGACTAGTACTGGTGTTTAGTAGCTATAAATCAATTTTAGTCAAAGTCACTAATCCTCTTTTAGGCACTTGTGTGAGATAGTCACCCTTATTTAGTGCATTGCATTAACTAAAGACGACTGCCATCAAGTTCGTCGGTAAGAACGATGGTTCCTTGGGTTGACAGACAGAAGGTGGGGCGAGGGATGAGGCAAACATGCGTTCCTATTTTCTATCAGACATCCCGCATCTCGGGTTTTTTGTTGTTTTCACTATGTGTGACTATGTGCATCGTACTATGTGAGTGCTTGTGCGCTTTGATTGCCCTTCCGCAAACACTCAATAATTGTCAGAGGTTAGCTGCTCCGTTTTGGAGGTCAAAACCTGGTCAGTCTGTGAAGATCTGAGCAAGAAAGCGGAAAGACGACAGCAGGAGGATGTAAAAAAATAACCGTCCGATGTGGTGTGATCAAAGGCTTCACGAGCACGCTCAATCTCATCTATGTGTAATCGTAGGGAACCTCCATGGAGATCGCTCTCTGTTGACTGATACATCAGTCGGTACGAAGCGTCGGAGAATCCACAGATTCAACAGGGGATCTGGTGGCGATGTTTTTGGTTAAAGGGGAAGCCAAAAAACAAAAGCAAAAGGAGAAAGAAGAGCGGAAGAAGCAACAGAAACAAACTCAGGAGAAGAAGGAGAGAGAGAAATGCAAGTGTGAGAGTAACGCGAGATAACGACTTGAGAACGATTTGAGAACGATTTGAGAGTAGCGCTAATCATTGATATGCAACTGTCACGAAGATGGGGTTTGCTACTTCAGGAACAGGGGATCGAGCACAAGCAAGAACGTAACTGGAGGAAGAAAATGCTACAACACAAACTAAGCGGACGACAAGTGGCGACTAAATCTGATATAAACAAAGAGATTGTGACAATAAGTGCGGAGATGGAAAGAATGAAACTAAACTCTGAATTATTTTCAGAAGAGGTAGAACCCGAGTCCCCAGATATTAATCCTCTGACATTAACTGCAAAAAAGATGTACAAAACAGCGAAAGGAAGGGGAAGACCACGGAAGACACTACCAATGAAACCTCACAACATCATCAAGGACATAATACCAGGAGTGGGCCTAGACGCGAGGGAACGTTATGTGCAAGAGGTGAAAGAAAAAATGGAAACACTTGATTACAAAAAGGTTAAGGAACCGTGTCAACACGATCAGGTACCGTACATCAAGAAGCAGCAAGCGATTGTCGACTTTGCTGGGCGGCGGACAGGCAAAACCTTTTGTCATTGAAAGGCTACACCTTTACCATTTCTACCTCCAAGAGAGTCCAACAACTCTGACACAAAATCCTCATCCTGAGAAGTATCCGAAGAAAGTGATAGCGATGGGTGCAACCACTGGACTATCCAACAATTGTGGGGACTTTGTCGTGGGTTAATCTGGGAGTGTAAGGAATATGTTGGACTTGATCATGAGTTGGTGGTGAATTTGAGATTGGTTGTTTCTGCTCTTACTACAAGTGGTTGTATACTATGGGGGAGGAAATTCCTGCCTGACTGGATGACGTGGTTTCTCAATCGTGATGAGGGCTTGGACGTTGGAGAAATTTGTGTGTATGTCAGGATTTCAAGTTCCCCGTACTGCAAAGTAGTTTATATCGGAAAAAACAAGAAATATATCAATGTCTGATGGAGTGATCATGGTGGGAAATGTTGCCGGGAGGGTCCGAGAAATCACTTTCATCAATGACTACGAAGCTATGAATGGGATAAGTATGTTTTACTCCCAATTTTGAGCGTGACAGCAAAACAAATATCGGTAATTGAGGCCTATTATATTAATATTCGAGTTTAGTTCTAAATAGCACCGGATGTCGATCTACCAATGCTCGACGCTGCGACGACGCATTAGGGAGGGAAGGAGAGAAAGGAGAAAGAAACAAGTACGTAAGCATAATAACTCGAGTCATATGTCATAGGAAGGCGTTGGTATTATCAAGTTCAGTGTGATCGAAGGACGAGCTAGTTTTCGTTTGAATAACTTGTTGCTGAAGTAGGATTGTCAATATGTTAGAATTTTTTGCTGACATCTTGTGGAGGGAATGCTTGGTAAAGATGGGTAGAAACGGTTAGAAAGAGGTTTCGTTCAATGTGTGGTTATTTGCTCGGGCAAAACTAAGTTTCTGCTGGATTATAAATATTTTTTGAAGCAAGGAGGTATTGTTTAGATCATTAAGTTGCGTAAATGTAGAAGTGTCAATACTAAGGGCAGACGATATCTGATCTCCCTCCTTACGAACAAGAGTAAGCAAATCCTGAAATCTAAATGTAATTTTATTTTTTTTCTCAAACTTTTCCCCGTGGTTAAGGATTTCAGTATGAAGCTAACTAGATCTCTGCTCAGACGCATCGTTAACAATGTTGCTAAGAATGGATATATCTTCGACTTATAGAAAAAATCCATTGCCAACATTTAGTTCAATGATCGAAACAATTTATGAGGGGTACGTAGACTTCTTGAAAGTAAGATAAACAACTTGCTGATTCCTGTAGCAGTCCGTGAGACCCCGAAGCGGAAAGTGGGAAAGGTCTAGACTAAAAAATCGTGAGTTATTGACATACTTCATAACCACAGACTTTATGTACGGTGGGAGGTTTCCACTTGCACTTGTGCAGGGGTTCCGCTTCCAAGGTACAAAGGACATGTGCGTTGCAGAATCTGGGATGATGTCCGACTTTTGTCGTTTCTGCACAATGCACGTAATATTTGGAGAGCACTGAATGTCAGCAAGATAAACCAATTACATCTCAGGTTATTAAAAGTCTGTTTCGTTTGGTCATTGGGTGGAGGTTTCCAGTTAGATTTTAGTGCAAAGGAAATCGCAGCCTGTATGAACTGCACTTTAAGCCATTCTGGTGAGTTGTCTGCAGATTAAAACTATGAGGTGAGGATATTGTACAAGAATCTAGTATTGGCACCGACAGATCGAAACTCTGGGAAACTATCGTCCGCAGATTTGATTCTATATTCCTAAGAGTTTGCTAATACTGCTCTGAGTTTTGCTCAAGTTTGTTTCTCTCAGTTGAAGTTGGGTAATGGCCCCTGTACTTCTCAACTTTTCCTTCAAATATCTCTTAAGATCTTTAGAAAGGACGTTGGGCTCGGTTCCCATCCGTGCTGCTTCCCCACGAACATATTGAAGCTTTGTCCCTTAAAAAAAAAAAAAAAAAGGTGTGGCGAGCCTCTAAGTGATCATGAACTTGTCGCAAGTCCGCTTGTTGCCCTGGATACAGAGGACCGAAATGGATCCTTGGGACAAGTTGGCATGTCATGCTTGCAACAGGCTCTGGATCACGGTTGCAAAGTGGGTATTTTACCTCGAAATCTGAACATGGGGAACATCTCCGAAAAAGATGAACATGGGGAACGTCTCACGAGAAGATGCAGACGAGGAAACACTAGAAATGAATGCAGACGAACAAGCGGACCACCATGCAATCCCATGGATGAATAAACACTTGGGGGTGATTTCATTTCCCCCTAAGGATGAAAACCCAATCCCGCTCAATCTTTTTTTATTAGGGAAACAATGCGGGGGTCACAAAAATGAGTAATAATTGCACTACAAGGCCATGGGCCAAGATACAGTTTCCGAATGCAGTTCGGGCAATGTATACAACCTAACTTTCAGGCAAGATAAGGTGCTTCGAGCCGAAGTGCAATTGCAAACTGTATCTTGCCCCAATGCCCCATAGTGCAATAATAATTTTTTTCTGTTACTCTATTTTTTTTTTACCAACCACATAAACGCAACCCTTTTTTTTTCCTTTAAAAAAAAAAAAAAAATTTGCGAGTCGTCCATCTCCACGGTGTTGAGTGAACCCCCGAAATCGAGGCCTTGACTGTCAGTCTGCTCTATTATTTGGTGGGGAGCAACCCTTTTTGGAGACCGGATCCACCGTCTCTTGGATACGGCAATTAAACACTTTGTATTCCTTTCCTCTGGTTTTTGAGGCTGTAACCTATACTTTTCCTATGTTGGAGCTCAGTTTTCCCCTGGGGCTGCATGCGTTACCCATCCCAGTCCGAAGCTCTCTACTTTCCACTTTAGACTGAGATGGAGGAGGGTAGGGTGACATCATGACAAACGCCACCCCCCAAGGCTTTGATCTGAGCAGCTTTATTGTACAGTACCAGAATCCTACAGACTGGCAGATCGAAAAACGAGGTCCCTAGCAAGTGTGGCCATTGCAAAGCGGGGAGTGGTCCTGTTGGTGGACCTTCAGGGATCGACAGGAGACTTTCAGGTTAATGTTGTCAAGCAAGCCAGCCTCCGTCGGATGCTGTCATTAATGGTTACCCCATTGGCAGTGTGAGTGATCGGAAGAGACATGGACATAGCACAGGGTTGCTCGCGCCTATGTTCCCCCCAGGCCGGGCCGGCCGCGAATTTTTGGTCGAGGCCGCGACCGATCGAGGAGGCGGTTTTGGGAGCGGGGAGCGGGTTTACGGTGGGGGGGCACCCCCTCGAAGTGGCAGACCGTCAAAAAAATAAAAAACGGGGGGGTCCTACACATGGGCCTGAAAGGGCGGACCGGGAAAATTCGTTCGTCCCCCGAGTGGTGTTTCGTCGATGCAGGTGCGCAGGGAAGAGGGTCAGGAACACATGGGAAAAAAAAATATATATATTTGACCCCTGCGGGGGCGGGTTAACGGGGGTTGGATGGGGGTTGGATGTGGGTTGGGTTGGGGCGGGCAGGGCGGGCGAGTCAGGTGGGGGTTGGGCGGGGGTGGGGATGGCAGACCCCAGGCAGCTCAGGGCCTCAGGCAGGCGTCAATTTCATTTGTGAGGGTGTCGAAAGTTCGTGAATTTTTTTGAAACAGCACATTCATAGGAATCATAGGTCAAACCCTATTTCGCATACCAAGGTCACAAAACATTCACAATGAATCACAATGCGGGCAACCATAAGTCGTAAACAATGTTAACAGGCAATTGTGTCACAGTGTGTGTTCATTCATGAGGCTGGTGAAAGTTCGCGAAACAACACATTCATTAGCATATCATCCCTGTTTGGCATACGGAATTCACAACACATTCATAATGGGGGCAACCATGACATGCATGTGCGTGGCATCCGACAAAGACACGATTTGCAACATTGCGACAACAATACCCGCTGTGTCGGGGACATTTACGACAACAAACCAGAAACCGCTCGACTCATATGCAAAACCAAGGCTGGAAGAGGAACATGAAGAAGAACAAATCAGTGACAAAGCATTTCAATGGAAATGCGTATGTACAAGGCCAAAGCCAAAAACCGCACCCCTCAACACCATCGTCTCTACCGTAATACCGAGCAGCTAAAAAAAAAAAAAAAAAAACCTAACGCCCACATAATGTCGTCATCTCCATGGAACAACATCAATATAAATATGGAACTACCCTGCAAAAAAAATGTCCAGCCAAAAAAAAAAAAAGTAATGAAATAAAAAAAACACCACTGACGCCGTCATCTGCTCCCAGAAGAGCGGCCCGTGCCCCTCCCTGTCGGAGGACGCGTGCAGCCTCTCCCGGAGGACGATCGACCATGCTGTCCTCCCGGGCGCCCTCCTCTCCTTCTGGCACCTGTGCCCTCCACACCACTGATGTATGCCGCCTGTCCTGCAGCGTCTGTCGCGGCCACGGCCGCTCTGCGTCTGCGGACCACACTCTAGAGCGGCTCGGACTCTGTGTCTGCGTCCTCGTCCTCGACCGCCTATGCAGGAACCGTATCTCGCTGCCTCTGAATCGCGTCCAACGCTGCCTGGTCGGCGGTGACCTCTGCTGCGAGTCGAGCCTCCACTTTTGTAATGCCGCGGTGTCGTTTCGTCCCGGGACGCATCAACAACCCCTCCTCGCCCGATGTGTGCAGTTGTCCCTAATGCATGTCCGTCGATGTCCCTGCGGCCTGGAGGACCAATGATCTCCTCGTCGCCGCTCGTGACAAACCGAGCATGCGGCCTGCCATGTGAAGGCTCGAATGTCCGGACCCACCCTCCGCAGCCTGCGTCTGATCTGGCAAACGTCCCGCGAAGACGCCCCTTCCGACATCATAGTCCGCCCTCAAGTGGTCCCCGACCCGTCGATGAGCTAACCATCCGCCGCCAACACCGCCTCGGACCGGCGGCGGGGAAGCGCCGCTGTGCGCAACTCCGGATATCGGCGTCTTGTCGTCGGCGTCGACCCCCGGCTCTGCGGCCCGTGCGGGTGGTGGAGGCATCAATCCTGCACATCCGCCGCCATCACTACGTCGGCCCGACCCGACCTCAACCGCCCCGGACTCCCTCCCTCTCACGTCGCTGAGCGACGAACCCGGCCATCGAGGGCTCTGCACTACGTACGGCGGCGGTGAATATGCCCCCTAAGTGGGCCGTCTCTCGCCACTCCTGCGACCCATATGTGGGAAAGGGTCCTCTGTCAGCGCCTGCGCCAAAGCGTCGGCGTTAAATAAAGCGTGCGCTCTATCGTCAGGGCGGAGGGGGGGGACTGTGGGGTCCCTCAAGACCAAGGCGAGCCAATACGCATCGTCCTCGCGACCGTAGTCGTCGTCATCATCTCCGTCGGGTCCATCGTCTCCCCCACCACCCGCGTCGGCACCCTGTCCCTCGTCAGCTGCGGTATCCCCATCTCCACCGGGTCCACCCTCTCCCCCGCCACACACGGCGGCACCCTATCCCTCATCACCCGCGGTCTCGCCGTCGCCACCGCCTCCACCAGGGGGAGATCGTCCGCCCGCGGCGACATCCCGTCCCTCGTCACCCGATGTGTCGCTCTTGCCATCGCCACCCACGTCCATATCGTCACTGATTCCACCCTCTCGCAAGTCTGCCTCCATCGTCGGCGTCAAAGCCGCCCCACCCTCCTGTCTCCAAGTCCCTATGTCGGCTCTGCTCCTCTAGGTACGCGAACCGACCCTCCCATCCTGCCAAAGTCAGCAGCCGCTCCTCCTCTCGGTCCAGGCGGGCATCCCGCTCCTCCTCGGTCTCAACACGGCCCCGCAAATCGAAGTTGTCGGTACGCACCTCCGACGGTGAGGCATGTCAACGTCCCGGGGCGCTGAAATCCCCCAAGCCCCCACCTGTGTGTCCGACGTCAAAGTCGTTTCTACAGAGCTCCGACGGCGAGCGGGGGCGGATACCAGAGCCCGAAGGAGTCCTCTCCCCCTCACGCTCCTCGTTCTCATACGTCCGCTCTCTCCCTGCTGTCGACGCCATCCTCTCTGAAGGCCTAAGTGCCTCGGGCGGTGTAGTGGTCCGATGATGGGAGGGAGAGTAGCGACGATCCTGACGGGGCACCTCCTCCTCCTCGGCCTCCCTCTCGTGCTCGCTGTCGCTCCTAACCTCCCAACGCCTGCCCGTCATCCGAAGGCCTCCTCGTGGCTCCAGCTCCAACACGTCGGCCGCACTCGGACGTCGTCCACGACGACCACCACCTCTGCCGGTGCCACTGGCCTGTCCGATCGACGACACATCATCAGTGATGACCGATGTGTGTGAATCCATGCCGTCAGGTCCTCCACCGTAAGTGAAGTACACCCGCTCTGTCGTCGTGTCGCCACTAACGGGCGCGTCATCATCATCGGTCCACTCGTCGCAAGGGTCGCCGCCATCTGCATCACTATCTGGACCGTCGCCGACCGCCTCTGGCCACGGTCGCAGCTCCGTCGCCCTCTGGCCGAACACGTCCTGAACTGCACGGGCTCTGGATAGTCGGCTATCATGGAAAGCGACGACCTGCTGCTGGATCGCCTGCTCGCGAACAATGCCTGCAGGTCGTGCTCCCCACACCTCGGGCTCCACGTCTTCTCCCGACCGGTCCCCTGAACCCGTGGCAACACGTAGCCACCACCTTGCTGTGTGAACGCGGCCAGTTTGAGATTGGTGGCAATCTCAACCTGCTGTGCAAGCTTGGCAAACCCAAGCTTGCAGCGCCTCGCCGTGTTGATGCGCTCGTGCTGCGCCCAGTTCCTCTCTGCTGGAGAGGCAGACGTCCACAAGTGCATGACACGGATGACGATGGTGCGCAACTCTGGGTGGTGACATCCATGGGCAAACCACCACGCCGCACAACGCTCGGTCTCGTGGTATCTCCTACAATCGTTCGCCTCGGCATCGGACAACTGTCGATCTCCTCGCCTCGAATGGAAATGCCTCATCTGGTCGCGAACGGTCCTATACAGTCTGTTGACCAGATCTACGCCAGTCTGTGCGAGGAGAAATTTGTCGCAGTCCTCGACCACACGGGCGTCGTCACTGGTCGTCTGCAATGACTCGTAATATCGAAGGGACTGTCGACGAGGGTTGAGGAGGTGTGCCGCGGCATTTGCGGGCTCGAGCATGTGGAGGTTGCAGATAGCAACCTCACGCACACACGGCTCGATCATGTCCGTCGGCACTTCGACCCTCCTCATCAGCTACAGCACATGCTGACTCCAGTCGTGAACGATGGACATCATCATCCGCCCCCTATCCATCCTCCGCAGCAGCTGGTGGACGGGCTCCATGACACGGATGGCGTAGTCGACACATCGCCAAAACTTCCTGTCGCAGATCTGTTGCTGCACCCACTGCGCCTGGGCGACAAGCCTGCGCTCCAACGGGATGCGTGCCCAAGCATCCCCGTGCTGCATGCTCTCCAGTGCGTCTCGTCGGCCTTTGAGACACGTCAGCATCAGAAAAATCGATGCGAACCGTGTCTCGACGGGCTCGACGAGCTGAACGCGAGAGCTCACCTTCCTAAACAGGGCGTGAGCAGCGCCGTGCCATCAAATAAATCGCACTAATGCTCGTGCACGGATGATAGTGTCCTTGACCCACCCCACTCGCGTTCTGATATCTGACAATATCAAGTTGCAGACATGGGAGGAGCAGTGAAGCCAAGTGATCCTCCTGATGGAAGGGTCCTCGTCTGTGGCGAATCTGCGCGCCGCCGCCATATAGTAACTGGCGGATTCTATGCAGAAGCCGATCACGTCCTTTGCAGGAAAGGACAAGATGATGGCCCGCCACCTGCGGTACACGATATCCGCAGTGTCACGGACAGACCCGTCACGTGCGACGGTGGCGTACAGCAGGGCACCGTTGGCACCCCCGGCAAGGAAGTTCACGAGCGGCTTGCCGCTGCGCGACTTCCTCCCGTCCGAGAGGATGGTGGCACCGGTGTGCCGGAAAGCTGAGCGCACCTCGCTCACCATCGACGCCACCTTCCCCCTCTGTGAAGGGATCCCGGTGGCCGTTCTGACCCTGTACATGGAAACCGGAACTGAACTGTTCGCGACACTCCTTCTGTTGCCCGCCGAACCCTCTGGATCTCCGGACCTCGGAAGGCGTTGAATGCCAACCCCTTCGCGTAGATCCACTACAGCCACGCGTCATGGAACTCGGCCAACTTCTCCTTGTCCTACATCTCGTCGATCGTCGTCTGTCGAGCCTTCTTCTCCCTGGCCGTCTCTCGCTCCTCGACGTCGCCCTCCCCCACCTTCCTCTTCTCCCTCCTTGCGCGGTCCAACTCAAGTCGTGGTGCCCTAGGAGCGGGACCCGCTCAACCGACGCCTCTCGACGTCATCACCACCTCCTCCCTGGCAGGTCAGGGTCTGTGACTGCCTCATCAGCCGTCCCCCCCTCCCAAACCCCACCCTCGAGACCCTCCTCCTCATCGAGGGCGTCCTGAATCTCGTCCCTCTCTCCCTCGTCCATCCGCTGTTGCTGCCGACCCGCAACCTCTCTCGTGTCCCATACCCCCTCGTCAGCCATCCACCTCTGCACCCGCCGAGCAGTCGCGGGCTTGAATGTGTAGTCCATGTGGTTCCATATTTCCGCGAGAACTCTCATCCCCGCAGCCTTGCAGTACTTGGCCTGCGTGAAATGGCGCGCGACCTTACATGCATTCCCCTGAAACAAGTGGCCGCAAAAGTTGCAACGCAACATTCGGTCCCCATGCATCTTCGCCAGGTTCCCCACATGCTGTCCCACGGTGACAAAGTTCCACACCAAGTTCCCACGCCTCAACTTCGCCATCTCCCTCTCAGACTGCGTGATGAACCCCCCACCCGCAGACCCCCCCGTACCGCTGGTCCCTGCACCCCCCATCATTGTTCCCTGACTCAAAGCGTCGCAGTTGTCGTGTCGTCCGTCGATGTCGTCGTTCCCGGTGCTCCGTCGATGAATGGCCTCGACGCCGCTGCAGCCTCCGCGGGCCCCGATGTCGCAGCCCTCCTCGACCTGGCCGTTCTCGGCCCCTTCAGGCCATTCGAGTACCCGACCACGATCGGCCGAGTTCGGCCCCGATCGGCCGAGGTCGGCCGCAATCAGCCTCAATCGGTCGTGCTCAGCCGCGATCGGCCGCGACCTGGCACTAAATTTGCCGCGCGTGGAAAAAGGCCGCGCGGCGATGGTGCCCGCCGACGACCTCGCGCTGGGCGATGGCAGCTTAGCAGCGGTGACCACCTGCGATGGTGCGCCGCGGACCCGCGCAAAGAAGAAGAAGAAGAAGAAGAAGAAGAAGAAGAATAAGACGAAGAAGAAGAGGGAGAAGATCTCTCTCTCTCGCGCGCGCGTGCGCGCAAGCGAACTCTCTCTCTCTCTCTCTCTCTCTCTCTCTCTCTCTCTCTCTCTCTCTCTCTCTCTCT
>BFEA01000031.1:4989482-5009913 GCA_003427395.1 Chara braunii
TCTCTCTCTCTCTCTCTCTCTCTCTCGCTCTCGCTCTTTCTCTGTGAGTGTGCAAGCAGATAGGGCGGCAGCCTAACGGCAACAGCAAGAATTGTTGCCGCCTCAGATAAATGGCAGCATTTATCTGAAACGGCAACAGATTTGTCGTGGTCCGGGCCTGAACCCACCGCCCCCCACACCCAGTGCCCACAGAGTGCCCCCACCCAGTGGCACTGAAACAAGGCCGAAACGGGCCCGCGGGCCTTTTTTTTTTTTTTTTTTTTTGGTTCCGTTTTTTTTTTTTCCACGCGGCACGGAATGTCGGACACGAAAAACAAAATATGGGCGTGCAGGGCTTTTTCAGCCGTAGTCACCCATATTTATATATTTTTTTCCGACGTGAAAAATCGAAAAAAAATTGTTGCACCGAACTCGGCTGGTCGGTCGTGGCCGAACCCGGCCGATTTGGCCGACAGCCAAAGCCGAGGCCGACTTGACCCCCCCGGCCACGGCCGGGCGTGCAACATAGGCTCGCGCTACTTCACTTGGCAGTTCGAGTCCACCGGATACCTTTGTCAAGACTGTTGGGCACTCAGAAGGGTATGAAGATGGTGAGCTCAGCAGTGGGCTCAATTGGGAGGGGAGGATGTTGTGTAAGACAAGCGTTGGGTACTTGTGGGATTTGTCAGAGAGGACCACTCGGGGAAGAAGGGTTGGCCTTGTGACAATCTCTTACATGTAAGAATGCCATCTTCTACGTAGTTGTACTGAGGAGGTTGGAGAAGAGAGAGAGGTGGGAAGGGGGGGCGTGGGGGGGGCCAATTGCACTAATGCCCCTGTTCTTTCTAGAAAGTTGAGACCACGACGATTGGGAGGACACGCTATAGCGAGTACGAAAAATAGTGATTGACGCAGCGTTTTTTTTTTTTTTTTTTTTATCACGGAACTGGGCGGGGATATTTTGGTGCGGTTACTGCACAGAGAAGTTTCTTGAATTTCTTTTTGAATTTTGAACTGACACAGGTTCTCATAATTTCTTATTGCAGTTAGGATTTTAATTAGGCTAGGAATTTGTGAGGATCGTAATTTTGTCTGTAATGGCACAGGGCTCTCTACTCGTGCACGCATAAGTGCGTATTGCTCTACACCCTGCTTCCGCAGCGCCCTACATTTGAATCGCAATTGTAAGCGCTTCTTTCTTTTTCTTGGCGAGCGCAGACGTAACTGTAATCCTCGCCGTTCTTAATCTCTTCTCTTTCTTTTTGCCACACTGAATTTTTTTTTTGCCTCTCTCCCGTCTGTCTCATTGGCTTACAAGTGCATGACTGGATCGATGCGTGGAGTGCGGCTACATCGCCCACAACGCAGGTCCCTCGTGCACCCGAAGGCACTCCCTCCTTCTCACTTCGTCCTGGGTAAGCATAATCCGAAATTACCTCGCCCAACTACTGACTGCTATAAAGCTCGCAAGCGCGACTAATTCACTCTCTAATCTACACTTGGGAGTTAGCGCGATCGAGAGGATCAGCTAACGAGCGGAGACAGGAAGGTTGGGTATGCGGGGTTGACATGTGTCCACGAAGGACGGTGGCATAAGGGCGAATCTGGCTTGCATACTCGGACCAAGCGGGGTGACAACTTCGGGTTGTTGATCGGTGTGAGGCGACGGACTGTCCGCATCGTGGGAACGTTGAGAGAGAGAGAGAGAGCGATGGAGAGAAGACGGTGTGCTGAAAAGGGAATTGTTTTCTTCGCATCCTCTGTGCAATTTTGATCTCCCGCTTCGGCGTTCTCCATTGTGGCACTTTCTGGACTTTCCTATCTTTTCTTCGATTGATGTATGAAGCATTTTTATCTTCCCCACCTCTTCGTTTTGATTGTCTGAAGGATTGTTGTTGTAGAAACAAGGGCGCAAGAAATAAACGGCTTGCGGAAGTGTGAAGATACGTATGTGAATCCGCCCACTTGTGACATAATAATGCCCTTGTGATGATCGGACGTGACGACAGTTGTCCCGTATACGAGTGTTTGCCTGACTCGGCACCTCCTCTCGTTGCACAGTCAAATGTATGAGTCAAGCCCCCCTTGCCCAACATGGATGTCCGCCTGCCATTCTGGATCATGGACCGTGCCTGTCTGAGGACCCCGAGTACAGGGAATACTGGGGTAACAAACAACTCTTTCGCCGATCGAAATTACGACTTCCAGTTTACTACTGTCAAACGGAGGACGATCGGCAGTGTGCTCGGGACTTTCACCAGGCCCTTGGACGGAATTCCCGAACCCGAGATTACCCCAACGCCCGTAATTATCATTACCATCTTACATTGGGGTTCGATGTCATTGAAACCGACTTCCCTCTATTCTATCTCCTTTTCCCCTATCACCATCTGACGGTAGTTCCCTGGGATTCGATCGCGCAATGCTGGCCCCGGAGGCCGTGTTTTGAGTGCTATCAGTACAACACTTACCGGGCGGTGGGATTCGTACAATGGACCCGCTTTGAAGCTGAGCACCGAGAACACAGTCTCTGGCTGACGCCGTCCACGTCAGACTCGGAGATTTGTGAAACTCGCCGCCGACAGGTGTTTGAACAGAGAGACACCCGGTGTGTTCCATCAGTGCACCAGTTGCGAACTTGTCCGAGGCGACGGGGCCAGTGAAATTAGTCATTCGACCCTGAGAAAAGGCAAAACCCTAGACCCGGCCCTGCACAGAAACCGCTTTTCCATCCCCGAACCTTGACACAGGAGATCTCAAGTCCGACCTGGGACTCCACCCGACCTCCCTAAACTCCTTGGCACACCCCTACTACGCATTTCTCCCCTATCACTCCGAAAACGGGAAGTCGTGTTGGGCGTGTGGTGGGCATCACAGCCCTGCATAGGCCATGTCCCCAGGACAATCATCTGATTTGGGCAGACAGGGAGAGAGCCCGCTTTGATAACAGGCCATACTCTGATGTGGAAATGAAAGGGGCAATGAAGAGTGGTCTCAGGCGAGCGACCTGAGAGCTCGGGGTGGCGTAGGAGAGTTGGGTGTGGCAGGGGTTCAAGGCACACCCGGTGGTGGTTCTTGCGGACGTGAGCCCAAGGCAATGGCTTGGCCGGGCTCCATAGGACCACAGCACTCCGGGTCTGGTTTTGTGCAAGTGGCTGCAGCAGTAGAGTTGGGGTTAACAGTACATTCTAGGGGATGGTAGGCGGAGGCAAGAACTAGGGAAGGATTCGTAGCAGTAGGCTGGGGGAGCGGTAACTAAGAGGGGGACCAGCGCTGTCAGTCAGAAGGGGGGAGGTTAGAGAGTGTGGACTCTGTGGAGGTATAGGGGGCCACTTGGTTATTCCAGGCACAGTGGTCTGTTAGGAGAGGGTCAGCGTTGAAGGGACGAGGTTTCGGTGTGTAGGTTAGACCTTGGAGCCAATAGGCTCAGACAGTGTAGTACTTAGGGTAGGGTAGAGGTGTTGTTCTGATTGGTTACTCTTTAGACCATTATTGATGAAGTTTGCATTGGAATGAGGAGGAAGTCTGATTGGTTGCATTAGTGATTGGTTGTGGTTAATGAAGCCCTCCAGGACATCCGTTAAAATTTGAGTGATTTAGAGAAGATTAGCATAGCCCCCGCACAAGGATGACACGCATAAATCGAGAAAAATAAATAAATAATAACATCCATATGTATGATTAGGGGGTTGTCCCCAAAAAACAGAAAGTGGACCATTTTGGCAAAACATTGTCAGAGAGACGAGGGCGGCGGCGGCGGCGCTCCGGTAGCGCTAAACATAGTGCTAATCGCTAGCGCTAATTCTGCGCCTAGGCGCAGTAATTACGCCAAGTATGATTAGAGATAGGGTTAGCGGTACCGTCCGCCTCCCCCTCCCCGCCCTTCTCTGTCGTGGTGTGAATGTCAGAGAGATGGCAACTCCTCATTTGCTATCTAGGCCATTCTCTCTGACACCCGCTGTGAGCTTGAGGCGAAGGTCCTTCTGGTAGTCGGGTATTATCAAGACTTCTGGACCCGGGTTATGCTTTCCTTTCTGTCGGAGTAACGAATGGACAGGTAAAACTCTTCTCACTTCTCGATTGATGGGGATGGAGTTTATCCTTTGATTTATTTGAGGCTTCCTTATTAATATGGTTATACGATTATTTGGTTGAATGCTTGTTTTAAAATTTTAGAGCAATTTTGTGTCAACGAGTGAATTCAGCTTATTGTTGTCGTGGATAGAAATTACATTGGATTCGTGTTTGAGAGACACGATGGGGGAAATTTCATCATCGTCTGGCTCACTTTCCGTTTCTGAGAAAGAACGAATTCAAAATTTAATCAACAGTTGTTACAGCGAAGGAATCTTTCCGGAAAACTTTCGTCCGCAGGTAGTAGAGTCTGAGGAGGACTTTGACCGCGTTTTGGTCAACCCAGAGGTATATCGGATCCAGCGTAAATGGTTGGCGGAAAACGCAGTAACGATAGCCTTTGGTGGTGATTCCAATTCGCTACCTGCATCGGTCAAGGAACGCTTAGTGCGAATCCATAAGAATGGCTGGACCAAGACCGGCAACATTCTGGCCTCACCAAAACGAGGCATTTTCCGGAACGAAGGTTTCAATTTGATAACCTACATGGCGTCAGCAAAAGAAATCACCACGTGGCTCCTTAGAAAGAAGGAGGATACCGTAGTTTTGGAAGACAAATCGTACACGCTCACGATGAGACCATGGATGTCGGAGGCTGAGCTGTACGATTTGAGAGAATCCACTCAGTTGAATTTTTTCTGGATTCGTTGTCTCCAAGTCCCTATTGGGGTCTTACCTCACCTTTAAGGGGCTATCGAAGCTTTGTATGGGAAAATTCTGAAGTCATATCCGGTATTTAAAGATAAAAAAAACACCCTCCCTTCTAAATATTCGTTTTGATGTGGAATCCTCGGCACGTACCCATTACAAAAGGTACTTGGTGGTGGATATGGAGGAAGGGGGTTTTGTGGAGTTGGAAGTGATATGTGCCGCTACGCCATGGTGTGAACGTTGTCGTAGGTATTTTCACGATGAAGCAGATGAAGATTGCCCATACAAAAAGAATTATCCCAAGAAGGCGTCGTCCATCCCACCGAAGAGAAAAGGGAAAACCCCTGCCAATTTGGAACCGCAACCCAAAAAGGGGCCCGGGAAAGAAATCAAAACTTGGCGGAAGAAGGAAGGGGGATCAGGCACGGTGCCTCACGAACCTGTAAAACAAAACCCCCAATCTGACTTGGGTCAGGGGAATGGCAATCCCTCTGGGAGGGAAAAATTACAGCAGGTTCAGGGAAAAAGCAGATCTCCCTCGTACAGAGATGTTCTGAAATATCCTCCCCCGCAGGGAAGCAGAAATCAGAACGGTCACAACTCCCAGTTACTAACTGGGGGGTCAGAGGTAATGATGGTAGAAGCCAATCAGCAGGCTGCTGGCGGCCAATCTTCAGGTATTATCCCTACAGCTGTAGATATCACCCTTTCTCAACCAACAGAGAAAGGCTCAAGACTTGCTTCAGAGGAATCAACTGAAATTCAATTGCAGAAGGGGGATTCGGATTCAGAAATGGAGGAGAGGAAGGGGAGAGAGGAGCAGGATGAAGAGGAGGAGGAAGAGGAGGATCCCGAAGAAGAAGAAGAGGATGATGAGGAGGAAAGTTTGATAAAGAAWAACCCCCCCCCCCCCCTCCGTCCCCTGTGCCCTCGCTAAAAACAGGTAAGGCAGCGGACATTTTAACCCGGTTGGAATCATCAGGGGAACAATGGCATCTGTCTGATCTGTTTGACGGAAAGATTCCGTGTTCGAATACAGGGGTACCAGCTACTCCTATCAAGCGCTCTCCGAAGGAAGCAAACGAAGATCCTGATCAGAATTTTTTTTCCCCAGCGGAAGACCATGAGTCAGATCCTATTGCAAACTCAACAGAGGAAACAAAGAAATCCTCTGTTCACCATAAGAAGAAGAGTTATGTTTCTGCTAGGGGTCAGGAGAGTTGCCAGAAAAAAAAAACCTCCCTTCGTATTGACGATGATTTAGCAGGTGATGTTTTATCCCCTGCTAAGCGTTCACGCATTGATTTAAACAAGAAGGCACCACGGTTTCAGGAGGAGGAAAGCCCGGGAGAGGAAATTTTGAGAAGCTCTGCAAAGAAAAGGGAACGCCCTGCTGGTTTAAAAGCGGTCAAGTGCTCTCTTGCTCTTGCAACTCTTGTTAAAACTCTCTCCAGAACAGATAAACCTTTAGGCTGCCTCCCCCTCTATCAAGTCCCCCTGGTCTGTACTCCGACCACTTCGGGAGCCCAGATCCTGACATTCTCCTCAGAGGAAGGCAAGCCAAAGTTGCCCAGTATTCCAATTTATTGCCCTCCGTCGAGCGATGATGTCAACAGGATGTTTAAAAAGAATTTCCTGTTTGATTTAGCTGAAACAGGGATAATGCATGAACCTAAGATGGCCAGGCACCTGGTGGAAATGCCGGGGGAGGGCAAAGTTGCATTATTTTTGGCCTTTTTGGCCCTCGATTTTCAACAAGGCAAGGATGGTTCATCAGCCCCCTCCCATTTTCATTGGATAGACATATCCCATTTTGCCTCTCCGCATTCGGAAATGTTGCAAAGCATAAATCTGGCAAATTCATTAACGGCCAAGGCGGTAGCTGATTGGTTAATCCACTCAGATAACCTACGGCTGACTCAATCAATGTCTTTTAGAGAACAGATCCTCAAAACACAAGCGAAAATTGCAAAAATGGTTGCATCTACATCTCAGGCCCAGGCCCAGCCTACTCCAGTAGTATTAGAGTTAGACCCAAACAACAGCTGAATCCAACTCGACAACGGCAAGGACTCAGTTAATGGTCCTTCCCGATAAAATTGCAATCTTGAATTGGAATGTAAGAGGGCTAGGTGACTCTAATAATACCTATAAAAAAAATCGACTGTCGTCGTGGATCTATTCCAAACATGCTCACTTGATCTGCCTTCAGGAAACCAAACTTGATGCGGAAAAAATTGTGAAGCCCAAAGATGGTGGTCGGGCCCGCAAGTTTGGGCTCCTGCGGACGGATCAAAGGGAGGGGTTGCAATACTTATCAACAAAGATTTGGATGTGGTAACCCTAGACAGCTATGCAGATATCGAAGGTCGGTGGGCCTGAAAAAAAATACCAGTTGAGGACGAGGACTGGGCGATAATGTCAGTTTATGCGCCTGTCGAATACCCTGCCTGCATCGATTTTTTTGCGAACTTACCAAAATATATTCCTGACACGGAAAATTTGATTTTGGCAGGGGACTGGAATACAGTCCTCGTCCCAAGTCTCGACTCTCCACGTCCTGGGCCCTTAAGAATGAATGGTCAGTTACTCTCTGAACTGGTTAATTCTCAGAGTCTTTTCGATACATATCGGATTTTGAATCCTGAATCACCTGGTTATACTTGGCATGGCCCTAGGCCTTCTCCTCGCGCTCCTCAACCAAAGAAAAGACTGGATGTCATCTATGCGCGGGGATCCCCCTGGGATCGCTGCATTGGGGCGGAACTGAAGTATGGGTCAATGTCTGACCACAATCCGGTGATCATGGACATCATTGCTAAAGATGTCATCAAAAAGTTTAAACCGTCGTTCAGATTGAACGTTAAAATCCTGAAAGATCCGGGGATCCCGTCTTGGGTGTCCACACAGGTAAAAAACTGGGATAAGGCTAGAGACCTCTTCCACAGCGTAGAGGAGTGGGCAGACACTGGGATTGCTATTATTCAGGCTGCCATAGAGGAATTCTCTAGGATGAAAGCAGCCGCTCGCTCGTGGAAAGAGAAATGTTTATTAGCCACTATCGAAGAAGCAGAGAATTCAATGGGGGATGACCCATTTACGGAATATTATTGGTCAATTAGGAGAACTGTCGCACGCTTGGAACTGGGGCAATTGGAAATCCAGCGTCAGTCTGACTGGTTGGACTGGCTAAAGGTGAGGCAACTGGGGCAACTGGCTATAACCGGATGACTAAACTCACCTTCCGGTCGTTGATTCTTCGTCAAGCAAAACCACCAAGGAGGGAATTGATCCATCCTTTTGTCCTGACGGCTCCCCTTGCCACTGAAACCACCCAAATATGTTCCTATGCAATAGGACATAGTGACCACCAGACGGCCGTATGATTCCTTTAACACTAACTTATCGGAATTTTCTGATTTTTTTAATAAGACTCAAAAGAAAGTTCCTCTGACTCAAAGAAACCTTCTTGAGGCTCCCATCACAGAGAAAGAGGCTTTCTTGGCAGCCAAATAGATGGCCTCAGGCAAATGCCCGGGCCCGGATGGCCTGAACTCTTTCTCTGTGCATGGGAAGCCTTTGCCCCCTTTTTATGTGAAATTTACAATACGGTTCTCTCGACAGGCTCCCTCCCTAAAGGGTCGTCCGGGGGATGATTTCTCTTCTATACAAAAAAGGGGACAAAAGGGAGGTACGCAACTGGCGTCCGATCTCCATTCTCAATGTGACTAATAAACTGTTAGGGAAGATCCTGGTCATCAGACTTGCGGAAATTCTCCCCTCTTTGGTTGGGGTAGAACAGCGAGCCTTTGTCAAAGGGAGGTCTATTTTTGAAAATATCCTAACGACGATTCAGGCACTGAAAATAATCGGAAAAGAGAATAGGAACTTAGCTATCCTTATGCTTGACATGGAAAAAGCTTATGATAAGGTAGGCTGGGCGTTTGTGAATACATCGCTGCTGAGGCTGGGCTTTGGCCCCAAGTTTTGTACTTGGACTAAAGCTCTCTATGCGAATGCAACAGCTGCGGTTGTGGTAAACGGTAAACTTTCCGAAGAATTCACCCTGACGCGCTCCTTGAGGCAGGGTTGCCCCCTGGCACCATTAATTTTCGTTCTCCAATTAGATGTATTGCTTGATAATATAAGATTCAATAATAGTATAGAAGGTTAGAGGTCACCCCCTTCACTGCATTGGAAGGTGGGGGCTATTGCTGATGACTTAACCGTGGCCTGCATGAATACCTCAGATTGTATGCTTGAACTACGTAAGATTTAAGATATGTATTGCGAGCTATCGGAAGCCTCAATAAATTGGGATAAATCTATCTTTTTCCTCCTCCGTCATTTCGAGTTGTGTGTAGAGTGGGGACTGCGTCGGGTGCCTGATTCTTCTTCTGACAGATTTCTGGGAGTACAGATTTCTCTTTCAGATTGTTCTTCGATGCAGGATAACATATTGGTGGACAAAGCGGTTTCCAGAATGGCAAAGTGGGAACGGAGGCACACTCTTTCTCTCTTTGGTCGAGCTTTAGTACTCTATGCTTCTGCATTTTCAACCCTCTGGTTTCCCCTGGCGGTCTGCTTGATAGGAGAGGAAGCCTACAGGAAAATTAAGAGAGCTGCTGCACGTTACCTTTGGAAGCCGTCGGCAACTGAAGCGCAAGGTTTTATCTCCAAAGTGGCCTGGGAAGCAATAGCCAGCCCACGGAGCCAAGGAGGCCTGGGGGTATTGGATCCCTTCAAGCAAAACCTTGCCTTGGTGTCAAAGTGGCCAGTCCAAGCAATGGTCGGTGAAGAATGTAAACTCTGGATGAGACTGGCGGAATATATCTTGGGCAGCGAATGGGGGCTGGAGGACCCTTCAAGAGTGTGGTTATGTCTCATGTTGCCATCATATTCACAGCGACGTCCCCAATCAAGAATCTGCCGAAAGATTCTCTATGCCTGGTATAAGCTCAAACCTATGGAGTGGAACCTGCCTCAGACGAAAATGGAATGCCTAAATCAACCTTTATTTGACAATCCTTACATTCTCCAGCAGGATGGCAAGCCGTTTGCAGTTAAAGGGGGAGCCTTAAATTTTGGTAATTCATGGATCAAGAAAGGAATCCTTCAAGTCAAAGACATCTGGGACTCAGATGCCTCCGACTGGTTGGACGAAGAAGCCCTGAGAAGGAAACTTCCCAGGGTACAGAATCTGTCACGAAATTATCAAGCCTTGCTGGAAGCAATACCGCAGGGGTGGGCGTACTTGTTCCAGGCAGACATAGAGAATGTGCAGAACACTTGGGTCAGATCTCCGACTCATACTAATGAGGTGTGGAGAGTACTGGGCCCAGCTGAGGAACATGGTATTAAGGTACAGTCATGGTCTCTCCCTTCGATCTTTCGGACCACGGGGCAGCTACGAGAGACTGGAGAACTTACGGTGCCGAAAACTTCAGATTTAGAAGAGGTGCGGGTCTTCCTACAGGAGGATGGGAGGGAAAAAGCCACAGCTTTTCTAGGGAGAGATGCAGTCTCGTATCGAGTGGACCCCCTCCTATATGGATGGAAGGGGCTTAGGTCCAATGACTCTTTTATCCCCCTGTACCAGTATAACTCTAAAGTAGGGGTTGAAATTCAGAATGCTAAATCAAAAGTTACGCCGGCTTCCCTGGCCCTTAAAAGGGCTGATCAGCAGCAACTATCAGGAGTCTCAGAGCAAAATTTGAGAATTCTTTGGATTGCTCTGAAGAAACTCCCTTCTCAGAAGCAGGCGGCAATTATTTGGTTACAGTCCCTGTTGGTTACTGCGACCGCATTGTATTTGTCGAACAAAGGGATGGAGGTCTCCCCCACCTGTCTACGTTGTAATTGGGGCTGGGAAGATCATGCTCATCTGTGGCTGTTCTGCCCCATGTTGGATGATCTGTTAGAATGGTGGAAGAGGCGTTGGCATTCACTCCACGATCAAGAAATGCAGTGGTCCGATGATTGGTGGCTTACAGGAATCCTCCCTTCGACACTCTGCTTACACTCAGGAACTGGGTATGTGGCTTTTTGTTGTCGAGGGGCGCTGTTAGAGAGCATCTGGACAGCACGGAATGCTAAGGTTTTCAAGGGCGAGACTTTCTCAGTTCACCAACAGAAGGCACTGATGAGGTCAAAACTGAGAATAGTTATCACTGCGGACTGGATTCAGCACCGAATACCCGGAGCTAGGAACTTACAGTGGTTCCAACGCACCTGGGGCTCCTTTAGCAAATGGGCGACAATTAGCCCTGAGGGGTCCTTCTCTCTTTCTCCCTGGCTTTCGTGTTAAGAGGTTTGGGTAGGGGGATTGAGTTGAAGGACCTCATGATTAGAATTAAATGGGGTCGATTTAGACCACCGTGGGATTTAATGGAGTATATTCTCTTAATTTTCAGTTCTTCCCTGTATTTGGCTGGTTAGACAATTGGCAGTAGCAGGTCATGGCATAGCTATCTTAAGTAGAGAGAATAGTCATCAGTACCTTTTTTTTGAGCTTAAAGGTTGATCCTTTTTTTGGAAGGTTGCTTTTGATTTCAGAAGGGATGCTGAACCCGATTTTCAGCTAAGCCTAATCTGGGTAATGGCCCCAGGGTAACTCCGGGTAGAATTGTGAGGTCCCCGGCCTCTCCAACTCTGATTTTAATGTCACTTATCAACTTTCCAAAAAATAATAATAATAATAATAATAAAAAAATGATAATAATTAGGGGCTGCGGTGTTGACAATCAATCCCCTTGGCCAGTGCTGGTCATTCATCAATCTCGTGCTGCTGATATCATGCAAACGGGACGAACAATGCGCCCGGTTCCAAGCACAAGGTGCTCGCCGCGGATAGGTGATGACGTTTGGTGAATGTAGCAGCAACTCGGAGGCCCCGTGACCAGTGAAAGGGTCAGGTATTGTCCAGTGTAAGGGTCAGGTATTGTCCAGTGTAAGGGTCAGGTATTGTCCAGTGTAAGGGTCAGGTATTGTCCTTCATCGGCACGAAACTGATGTCCATTCTGGCCCGGCTACTTCTCCGGAAGTCACGCGGGAGAGATTGCCCTTGCATTTGCCATGTGGAGTTTTTTTTTTTTTGGGACTTTGCACAAGGCCCGTAACATTATTGGATACTTCCTTCGGAACGACGCATGTATGCGCAAGCAGGACACGCCCCCAAAATTTTTAAAAAAACGGAAAATGAGAGGCCAGATCCAGTCGTTCGTTTACAATCTGGCCGCTCACTTCGCCATTTCGCGATTTTGCGATCTTGCGATTTTGCGGGCATTGTGTGAGTATGCCCTAAGCGAGGCTGATTGATGCACAGATGCGTGTACTTCGGGACATCCGTTAAGATTGGAATGATACAGAGAGAGAAGATTAGCATGGCCCCTGCGCGAGGATGATCCGCAATAATCGAGAAATGGTGCACACACGCGGCTGTTAGCAAACACCTTAATATAGGCTCGTACCCAGGGAGCCGGGTGAACGTAGTAGTAATGGCAAGGGCTACCCCTTTTCCTTTTTGTTTTTTTTTTCGTTGTTGTTTTTTTACCTCTTTTAGAAAGGAGGAGAAAATGCGTGTGGACAAAAACAAAAACAAAAACAAAAACAAAGAGTCTGATTCCACGGGGGTCTGTTAAGTGACAGACTTGTGTATTATTCAGCCTCAGGACCACGTGCCGGGAGAATGGGGACTTTCTCTCTCGCCTTCCCACTGCGGAGGAAGCGGGCCGCCTCTCCACTCCCGCACCTCAGACGGATCGATCACGAGAACGGCGGAGTCCTTAGGTATATAGCCCCTCAGTAGGCGTACTCCCACCAGTCCAGCGTCGTCTCGCAATCCAACCCATTACGGATCGGTCCCCTCTTCCACCCTCCCCTCCTACCTATCAAGCTGCCATCGCCGGTGCTCCAGCATTAGCAATTTAGCTCCATCACGGTGGCGGAGCAGAGCAGATTTGAATCCCAGAAGAAGCAGAGCAAAGTGAGAACGGGGACGAGGATGGCGGCGACCGTAGATGACCTCTTGAGGCTGGAGATGCCTGCGGGTGAGAAGCGCATCATTGCAGAGTACATCTGGGTGGGAGGGAGCGGTCTTGACCTCAGGAGCAAGCCCCGTACCCTGACTGGTCCCGTCAAGTCGGTGTCTGAGCTTCCCAAGTGGAACTACGATGGCTCCAGCACGGGCCAGGCTCCCGGCGAGGACAGCGAGGTGATTCTCTATCCACAGGCCATCTTCAGGGATCCCTTCCGAGGCGGGGACAACATCCTTGTGATGTGCGACTGCTACACTCCTCAGGGCGAGCCCATTCCCACCAACACCCGCTACGCCGCCAACAAGCTGTTCCAGCAGGCGCTGGAGACGGAGCCGTGGTTCGGCCTGGAGCAAGAATACACTTTGCTGGAGAAGGAGCACAAGTGGCCGCTGGGCTGGCCCGTCAATGGCTACCCCGGCGCGCAGGGGCCGTACTACTGCGGCGTGGGTGCTGACAAGGCGTGGGGGAGGCGCATCGTGGACGCCCACTACAAGGCCTGCGTGTACGCCGGCATCACGATCAGCGGGACCAACGGCGAGGTGATGCCCGGGCAGTGGGAGTTCCAGGTGGGGCCGGCCGTCGGCATCGCGGCCGGGGATGAGCTGTGGGTGGCGCGGTACTTGCTGGAGCGGATTACCGAGTTGGAGGGGGTGATTCTGTCCCTGGACCCGAAGCCCGTGGAAGGCGACTGGAACGGTGCCGGGTGCCACTGCAACTTCAGCACCAAGGCGATGAGGGAGGACGGCGGATGGGAGGTGATCATGGAGGGCGTGAAGAATCTGGAGCTGAGGCACAAGGAACACATCAAGGCGTACGGCGAGGGCAACGAGCGGCGGCTCACGGGCCGCCACGAGACGGCCAGCATGGACCGGTTCTCGTGGGCCGTTGCGAGCAGAGGGACGTCCGTGAGGATCGGAAGAGACACGGAGGCGAAGAAGAAGGGGTACATGGAGGACCGTCGCCCGGCGTCCAACATGGACCCGTACGTCGTCACCTCCCTCGTCTTCGACACCACCACGCTCTGGAAGCCATTATAGAATGAGGCATATACAGTGACATAGCGGTTTTCTATGTCACAGTACACCAACCTGTACGCGAGTTGTTGTAAGAGAAGGTAGTAGTTGCAAGGCTCTTTGTGGTTCGATTTTCTGGTCCATTGTTTCTGCGTAAGTTATAGTACACTTCGGTCCTTGCTGTTCATCTTAGCAGCACGAAGGATGAATTCTTTAACAATGATGCATTCATGACATAATGTAGATACCTCCGCTCGAAAGTACATCGCATTCAGAGCCGGTTCTGATGTGTGTGTGTGTGTGTGTGTGTGTGTGTGTGTGTGAGAGAGAGAGAGAGAGAGAGAGAGAGAGAGAGAGAGAGAGAGAGGGGAAAGACGTGTAGTTGAGGAATGAATAGTGCAGTCGTTTCTGTCATAATAATCGACAGGAGGAGTGAGGTATGCAACGTCTGTATATGTCCTCCACATCGACATGGCGAGGTCAGTGTCCTTCATCTTCGTTCTCTGGCGCCAGCTAAGCGAGGATTGGTTCTGGTTCTTTGTCTTGAAATTTAAGATCGGAGCTCGTTTTTATGAGGTGAATGCTTGTGATGACTTCGTTGTCCAGTTTGATATTGTACATCTCAGTACCTGTCTTTGTGACAGCATCTTCGGTCTGTCTGTATTCTTCTCTGCCCTCTAAGGAGTCCTCTCAGACTGGTTGTTATCTCGTCTGTTGTCAACAGAGTGAATGTGGCCGTAATCGTCAGCACGGGCATTGCTGAAAGTTCTATTTTAAATACGCGCGAGCCGAGCAGCACTCCACAGCGGACATTTCTGTCCCTCGCTGTCTCGCCCATAAGAAGAGCAACCTGTCCCAGGGCCTGGTGACGCCGTACCCATCGGGCCCGATGCTCATGCTGTCCACTCCACAGCGGACATTTCTGTCCCTCGCTGTCTCGCCCATAAGAAGACAAAACATATGGCGGCGTATCATTCCATGTTCTGCAGAAGATTCATTCTAGTTTTGCACATTTGGTGAGTAGTGCAGCCAAGCCCTAAGAGTCACGTGCAGAGACCAGCAGGCCCTAGCTACGTGAGCAACCCATAACTGCTGAAACACAGACCTGAAGTAGAATCTTGAGTATATATTCGGCCAGCTCGAGCTCTACTTCATATTCACTGCCTACCTTGATTTTTGTTGAGGGGTCTGTGCTACATGGCTGCGAGGACCCTTCAGATAGCCTGCATGGGTTGTCTGAGTGGTGCTAGGGGGATTCCCCCGCCCGCCCCAAAAAGAAAAAAAAAGGACCCTTCACACGCACACACACATTCACGCACACACATTCATACATACACAAATGCACACATTCACGCACACACATTCATACATACACAGATGCACAATTTCACGCACATATATTTTTATTTTTATTTTTATTTTTTGCCTGTTTTGCCTGGGGCATTGGCCCACAATCCCCCCCCAAGCTCCGCCGCCGCTCCCCACACTGCCCACAGTCCCCCCAAGCACCGCTGCCACTCCCCACATTGCCCAAAGGCCCCTCCCGCCCCGCACAACTCCCTACGAAAACGCGTCAAACGCGTTCACGCGCGACCAGTGAACGCGCGTTCACCGCGTTCATACCCTGAACGCGAAACGCGCGTTCAATGAACGCGCGGTAACACAGGGGATAGGATAGTATTTGAGTGCTGGGTAGACAATCATTCTGATTAGTCATCATCTATCTCTATTTCATGATCTCAATCATCCACTCTATCATCCTGAATCATCCTAAATCATCATAAATGATCCTCAATCATCCCAAATTATCATCAATGATCATCAATGATCATCAATCATGAATGTATTTTCATTACAACGGACGCTAGGCCCGGTTCCCAGCATGTGCTGCTCCCCACGAATAGATTGGAGCAATTAAAAAAAAAAGGAAAAAAAAAAAGTCTTGTTTCTCTGGCACACTTTGCAACTGTTGGCATACTCTATGCCGTCAGATTTCATTCCTGGCCAAGTGTACGCATGCATCAGATTGGCTAAAGTCTTTTGCCGACCGAAATGTCCCTCTGTGTCGTGACATTCCCCTAGGATCAAACTGCAGATCTCCTCGTTGTTAGGAACGCACAGACAGTCTACTACGTTAGTCTTCTCAAATAACAATCCCTTTGTAGTTGTGTCGGACCCGCCAGGATGGTAGTCCGAAAAGATGGAGAACAAGGGGTTCAGGACGGAGGAACTGGAGATGGAGCTGGAACGAACAGCGCAGCTCCGACGCAGACTCAACACCGCACGTACTCCAACAAGTGCAAAATGAAGAATGACGAGATACAGAGTGCAACTGGGGTATACCCCCAGCGGACTGACTGGACTGGACTGGAGCGGTCTGGTACTGACAGTGGTACCGGGCAGGACTGGACTAGATAGAAACAGTACACGGCCTGTGGGGTCAGGCCACGGCCTGGTCCCAAAGGCCGAACTGGTAAATAGTTGAATAGGCCCTGGTTGTAGGCCAGTGGCCGTAGGCCAGGGCAGATGGAGGCCCGTTGTACGATCCTCAGACCTGTAATGGATCGCAAGAGTCATAAACACGCTATCCGAGAAAGAAGTGAAAGTCTGCAATAAACAGAAAGTTGATGCGGAGCACACTTTATGCGGAGTCCATGCGATGCAGCCTCAGCTACATAATGTCAAATGAAATGCAAATGTTTGGTATACACATCCTAGCTAACAGCAGAAAATGAAATGTAGCAATATACAATCCTAAAGTCCTTGAGGCAATTGCCCCAGTGCTGAAAGGAAAAAAAAACAATATGTCACAAGATAATGTCATGTCGCTGAACCACTAAGAGTGGGATGGTCTCAGAGGGGGTGAATGCCGCCTAAGAATCGAAACTCCTAAGGGCAGTCACACATGATGGTGGGAGAGTGGTAGCGAAACAAAACCAATAACCCTAACATATAGAACATCGGGGTGGGTAATGCTCGACAAAAGGATGACACCATGCAGGGTCGACCATAAAAAAAGGGGAGCCTGAAATAGGGTGGAGATATGCCTAACTGAAGGCATGCAAGGGTCGGCACTAGGGTGATGAGGGCAGTGGGTAAGGGAAATATGCACACAACTAACCGACTGGGAGAGGAGGGAGCTAGATCTGGGAGCAAGGAAGCCAAGATAACGCTACGGTCCCATTGCCTATGTGATACCAAGGGAGAGTCCAACTCAAAGAGACTCAGCTAAATGAGAATCATCATGCGACATATGCAAGGGAATGTATAGGGTAGGGTGGTGGCTTGAAGTAGTCACGTCCAAAGTAGTTGAAGCCGATAAGATGGTTGAAGTCGACAAGGTGAATGAAGTCGTTGAAGTGGTCGATGACGTCGATGAAGTAGGATTTTTTCCCGAGTTAATCCAGAAGTGTAAGGAATACCTTGGAGTTGATCATGAGTTAGAGGCGAATCTTCAATGGGTTGATTTTGCTCTTAGTGCAGGTGGTTATATAACATGGGGGAGGAAATTCTTGTCTAACTGGACGACGTGGTTTCTCAATCGTGATGAGGGCTTGGACGTTGAAGAAAGTTGTGCGTATGTCGGGAATTCCCCGTACTGGAAAGTAGTTTATATTAGAAAAAATGAAACAGATGTCAATATGAAATAGAGTGAGGAACGTGGGAAATGTTGTCGGGAGTGTCCGGAAAATCATTTTCGCCGGTGGCTACGAAGCTGTAGACGGAGAAACTATGTTTTACTCTCACTGGTGAGCGCGACAACAAACGAACTGCTGGTAATCGAGGTATATTATATTAAACACTGAAGTTCAAATCTTAATACCATCGGTCGTCGATTCACCAATACTGGACGCACCATGGAGGGAACGAGAGAAAGGAGAAAAAAACGAGCATCTAACTTGAGTCATATGTCAAAGGATGAAGTTAGTATCATCAGTTTCAGCATGAACGAAGGCTGAGCCAGTTTTCGTCTGAATAAATTGCTGCTGAAGCAGAATTGTCAATATGTTAGGAACTTTTCAATGACATCTAGTAGAGGGAATGCTTGATAAGATGGGTGAAAACAATTAAAATGAGGTTTCGTTCAATTTGTGGTTATTTGTTCGGGCAAAACTAAGCTTATGCGGGATCATAAAAATTTTATGGAACAAGGAGGTACTATTCATATGGTTAACTTGTGTAAATGGAGAAGGATCAATACTAAGGGCAAACGATATCTGATCTCTCTCCTTAGGAATAAGAGTAAATGGGTCATGATATATAAATGCGATTTGTATTTTTTTTATCGAATTTTTCATCGTGATTAACGATTTCAGTATGAGGCGAAGTAGAATTCTGCTCAGACTCATTGTAAATGTTGCTATTAAGACTAGATACATCTTTGACTCATAGAAGAAGCTCGCTGTGAGAATCTAGTTTAATGATCGAATTAGTCCATGAGGGGTACGTAGACTTCTTGATGGTAAGATAAACAACTTGCAAATTCCGGTCGCGGTCCGTGAGACCCTGAAGCGGAAAACCAGAACGGTCTGGATAAAAAATTTGTAAGTTGCTGACATACTTCATAACCATTGACTTTATGCATGTCGGGAGGTTTCCGACTGCATTTGTGCAGGGGTTCCGCTTTCGAGGTTCAAAGGACATGTGCGTTGCACACTCTAGGAGGATGTCTGGGTTTCGTCGTTATGGGACACTGCACGTAATATCCCGAGAGCACCGAATGTCGTCAGGATAGACCAACTACGTCTTGATTTTTTGGAAAGTCTATTTGGTTTGGCCATTGGTCAAAGGTTACCAGTTATATTTTAGTGCGAAGGAAGTCACAACCTGTATGAAGTGTAATTTAAGCCATTTTAGCAATTTGTCCGCAGATAACGACTATACGGTGGGGATATTGTATGAGAATCTAGTATTGGCACCGACAGATGGAAACCCCGAGGAGACTATCGTCCGTAGAATTTGGTTTTATATTCCTAAAAGTTTGCTCATGCTGCTCTGAGTTGTGCTCAAGATTGTTTCTCTCAGTTGAAGCCGGGTAATGGCCTCGATACTTCTCAACGATTCCTTGAACTATCTGTTAAGATCTTTACAGGGGATGTTGGGCCCGGTTGCTAGCCGTGCTGCTCCCAATGAACATATTGGAGCTTTGTCGCTTAAAAAAAAAAGGTGTGGCGAGCCGCTAAGTGATCTTGAACTTGTCGCAAGTCCGCACGTTGTCATGGAACAACATAATGCCATGGATACAGAGGACCGAAAAGGATCCTTGGGACAAGCTGGCATGTCAGACTTGCACGAGGTTATGAATCAATGTTGCAAAGTGGGTATTTTACCTCGAAATCTGAACATGGGGAACATCTCTGAAGAAGATGAACATGGTGAACATCTCAGGAGAAGATGAGGATGAGGAAACACTAGCAATGAACGCAGACGAACAAATAGACCAACAAGTAGTCGATTGGCTGAAGGAACATTTGGGAATGATTTCATTTGGCCCTAAGGATGAAGACCCAATCCCGCTCAATATTTTTGTATTGCCAAATTATGAGGGAGTCACAAAAATGAGTTATAATTGCACTATGGGCCAAGATACGGTTTCCGATGCAGTTCGGGCAATGTATACAGCCCAACTTTCTGGCAAGGTAAGGTGCTCGAAGTGCAATTGCAAACAGTGTCTTGCCCCATAGTGCAATAATAACTTATTTTTGTGATTCTATTCTTTTTTTTTCCAAACACACACACGCAACCCTTTTTTTTTTTGCTTTTGTTTTTTGGAAAGCCCTTCTACAAACCGTCCATCCCAGCGATGGTGTGTGAACCGTCGGAATTGAGGCCTTGGGCGTGGGGCTGCTCTATCATTAGTTATGGAGTGGCCCTTGCTAGAGACCAAGTTCAACGTCTCTTAGATACAACAATTAAACACTGTGTATTCCTTTCGTCTAGTTTATGAGGTTGTAGCTTGTACTTTTCCTACGTCGAAACTCAGTTTTCCCCTGAGGTTGCATGCGTTACCCATCCCAGTATAAAGTTTTCTACTTTCCACTTTAAACTAAGATGGAGGAGAGTAGGGTGACACCATGATACTCGCCACCTCCCAGACCTTGGATCTGACGAGCTTCACCGTACAAAATATCCTACAGACTGGCAGATCGAAGAACGAGGTCCCCAGCAAGTGTGGCCATTGCAAAGTGGGGAGTGGTCCTGCTGGAAGACCTTCAGGGATCGACAGGAGACTTTCTGAAGCTGTTTATTTCGTCTAACCTCCTGGATGTCAAGCAAGTCACCCTCCTTCGGATGCTATCATTAGTAGTTACCCCGTTAGCAGTGTGGTTGATCCGAAGAGACATGGACATTCTACTGGGTGGCTCGCACTACCTGCGTTGTCACTTGTAAGCACCCTCGTACGAGTACGGATTCGTACTCTTGTACTCGTACGCTAGGGGTTCCGTACGAGTTTTTTTTAATTGTTATTATTATTTTAAATCCGGTATTGTTTTTTTTTTGTTCCTTAAATTCTAATAAGAATCTGAAGATGATGCTCGGCCAAATGTTGCTTGTTTTGTGCTGTTGCATCACATAGTGTTTTTTTCGGATTGTTTTGATGAGTTTGTTTTTTTTTTT
>BFEA01000031.1:5028215-5045024 GCA_003427395.1 Chara braunii
TCTCTCTCTCTCTCTCTCTCTCTCTCTCTCTCTCTCTCTCTCTCTCTCTCTTGTGCGCGTGCTGAGACCCATTGCTTTGGCTACCTTAGGGCTGCGTTCCCGGCGCTCATGCGGCAGACAATATTGTATACATGACAAACCACATCAGCAGATAAACTGCGGGCTGGGCACCCGTGCCCTCATGGTAAGCCAATTTCCAATCATAACACGATGTGGAAACAACCCCCCAAAGTTTTCCTGGCCTCTCCCTACGGCCTGTGGGGTCAATCCATATGCCTTTCCGCAGGCCTGTGACAGCCAGACCTCACCTGAACCAATTGGCTGAGTTGGTACACCCATGCTCTGTTGGAATACAGACCTATGTTCAAATCTAGCCTGAAATCAAAGAATTCTTACCTGGGCCGGTCTACTTCACGATGATGTCTCGAGGCCGTTGGCCCTTTTTTCGGAAAAAGGGGCGAGAAAGAGAGCGGGTTAGCAACCGGCGTATCTCAGTAGGTACACCCATCAGCAGCTCAAATATGGAGCTCAGTTCCGTTAGAGGAACTAAATGACATACTTCTGAAGAATTTGGGGCTGATTAGTTCGATGTTGATATTTCAAGACCGCCAAGGACGGGAGACGGGACCCAGTTCATGTAGCTTCCTGCGCAAATGCTGGCCATCCGGAGGTTCGAGTGGGGCTAAAATAGTACCCAGCCCAAGTGGCTGATTTGCGCGCACGTGTGACTATGTCCCTTTTCCCGCCCGAAAGGACAACTGTGTTCGAGGTATCATCATCCAATTGACCAGACAGAAGTAATTCAGAGTTATTTTATTCATCGGAGCCCAGGTCTGACCAACATCAGTTCATCGTCGTAACATTTAGCCACATAGGCTGAGTAGTGTGGTTTGATTTCCAGTCGGCCTGGGTGTCACCCTTGCGCATGGGTCATGCTAATAATGTTCACTGTATTACTCCACCTTAATTATGCCTTTCCGTTTGCTACCGTTTGTCCTTTTACGATAGAGACAGGATGATCGCCGTCTGGACGACGACGGAGGAAGGGTCTGTCTTTTTCCACTCTTGACGATGTCTTCCCTGTTTGCCACCGTTATTTACGACAGAGTTAGGATGACCGCCGTGTGGCTGACACGAAGGAAGGGTCTGTTTTTTCCCACTCTTAACGATGTCTTTCCGTTTGCTACCGTTTCTCACTTTGCGAAAGAGATACTATCAAGATGATCGCCGTCTGGTTCATGACGAACGAGGGGTCTGTTTTTTCCCTAGTTTTAACGATGCCTTTCCGCTTGTTCCCGTTTGTCATTTTACGATAGAGGTAGGATGATCGCCGTCTGGCCGACGACGAAGGAAGGGTCTGTCCGCGTAAACCACAAAATATCAGATCAGATGGGGTTCCTATACCTCCAGACGGCAATTTTAAAGTGGGGCGCCGGGAAGGGGAGGGGAAGGGGGGGGGCGGGAGGAAGGGAGAAGGTGGGGGGAAAGCATAGCCCAAGATTGCATTAAACATTAATGATCTTCATATCTACAGTCACCATCTCCTGATCTTGCGCGGTAGTGAATTCTCGGCCAATCATTTTATCCCCTTTTCTTTGTTCCCGAATCTTTTTTTTTTCAATAAAGGGCGACGGCCTCAAGAAAATAAAAGAGATCATCATCGACCTGTCTCTTTCCTGTTTTAAAAAAAAAAAAAAAAAAAAAAAAAGTAGATCTAGTGCAGTTTGTCTTCTAATCAGTTTAATATTGGATCGGTGGTCCATCGGGCCACACATGATAACCTTGCTTCCTCGGTCCTCCCAGAGTCGCCTATGTATTACATTGCAGCAGAGCGCGTCTCGCCCCCCCCACCCCCAAGTCAAGTAGAAATTCAGAAAGAAACGACAAGGTGCGGGATGTAGAAATGGCGGGAGAAGAGAGTCGCTATGGTCATCCGGCTCCTCCAACCTGCGCGTAGCAAACGGTTGCCGTTTTCCCCCGAACGCAACGCACCCTCAGCTTCTCCTCCTTTCGGGTGCAACTCAGTCATAAGGATGGTGCCTTGTGTTGGGGGAAAGACGACAGCAAACGGACGAATGAAAAGACAGTGCAAGACTGAGGTTCAGCTGCCGTTTCTCGTGGTCATCAGTCGAGTAAGGGCGCGAAGGACACTCTGGCTACGTTCCAGTTCTCCTACAGCCTCCACATGTTAGTCGATGTACAATGAGTGCTACTACCAAGTCCATGGCCTATTTTCGGTGCACCTGGAGCTTGGCAAATACCGTTGGCGGTGTTATGTACACGCATTCGTATACAGGAATAGGTACCCTGTGCTCGACAGCGACTGAGAAGGGGACTTCCCTCGCTGCTTATCAAGGAGCAGCTCCTTCCTCCTCCTCCTCCTACGTCTCTGCTCTCAGTGGAGTTCACGTTCGAAGACCGCTTGTCCTTCTCCTCCTTAGCTTCCGTTTCTTCTCTCCCGTCTGGTTCCGTTTCCGCTCCCGCTCCCGCTCCTCCGTTGGTCATTCAGAGTAATGAGTGCTGCCGCAGCGCGTAAGGAGGCGACTTCCATCGCCCCTTATCAAGGAGCGTCCTCCCCTTCCTCCTCCTCCTCCCCGACTCAGAGTCCCGATCCCGATTCCAGGATCGATGCCACCTCGGTTACAGTAGAAGTTGCCGGCTCTACCACTCAGCCTAGTAACGTCCACTACTCTCATCGATCACCATGGCTACGAGCTGGTGTGTTGGGCGCCAACGACGGACTTATATCCACTTCGTCCCTACTTCTAGGAGTAAGCGCCGTCGAGGACAACCAGTCGTCCATCGTCTTTGCTGGACTCGCAGCAGTCGTTGCTGGAGCACTCAGCATGGCGATTGGAGAGTTCGTATCTGTGTATTCTCAGAGAGATACCGAACAAGCAGACCTGGACAGGGAGAGAATGGAACACCAGATGGGCCCAGAATCCCAAGCGCGGGAGCTGGAGGAGCTCGCACAGGTTCACCTACTCAGTCCCCCGTCTTCCCTCGTAACCCCTCCCCGTCTCCCTTCCCCCCCCCCCCCCCCCCCCCCCCCCCCCCCCCCCCCCCCTCCCGCCCCCCTCCCCCCCCCCCCCTCCCCCCCCCCCCCCCTTACCTATCCTTTTGCCTTTATCCTTTTCCTTTGGCGGACCGCTGCCCGTCATCCTTGCGCAGATCGCGTGTGCTGTGCGTACTCTCCCTCTCCCTCTCCCTCTCCCATCCAGTTCATCTACAAGGTTCCCTGCGCTCCCTGTTCAAGTTGCCGGCTACGTCCACCTGCCTCCCTTCCCATCCTCTTCCCCCCTCTAATACGGTCTGGCCTCCTTCGAAGCTCCGTTCAGCTACCATGGTCAACTCAGTCGATGCAGCATGCGGGTCGCATCACATCTCCATCCGGAAATAGTATATTTCAATATGGTTATGGGAAGTTTTCATCACTGGACAAGACTGGTATTAGACTGGGATAACACTGGATAAGACTGGGATAAGACAGGATAGGGCGACTGGATAAGGCGAGTGGATAAGACTGGATAAAACTGGATAAGACTGGGATGAGTCTGGATAAGACTGGGATAAGGCTGGATAAGACTGGATAAAACTGGATAAGACTGGGATAAGACTGGGATAAGACTGCGTAACTGAGATAAGATTAAGTAAGGCGACTGGATAAGACTGGATAAGGAAATCACTGTCATAAGACTGGGATAAGGCTGGACATTGGAGGCACCGACATGGGGAGCTTACTCATCTTGTTGGAACATGAAGTTTTCGTAGCTTTACTGTACATTGGGGGTTTCACTGACAAAAAGAAGAAAGGCAAAAATAGCGTGGTTCCACTGACAAAAAGAAGAAAGGCAAAAATAGCGTGATGGGACATTCTCCTAAAGATGAAAGCACTCAACCATCCACCAAGTTGAAACTCTGAACGATCTCCAGTCTCTGCAGAAAACGCAAGTAAATGCTGCCTCCTCCTCCTCCGCTCTCTCCAAGCGGAGTTCCCTAATCTTCCTCTTCCACGTGGCGTGCCACCGTTCGTCATCCATATCACGTAAGCCGTCGCTGTCGCTGCCTCTTCCTCCCTCTCCCCTCTCTTTCCTGCGCGCTCAGGTACCTCGCTGTCGTTTGCCTCGCCTCCGCCCCTCCGCCCCTCCGCCCCACCGTCCCCCTCCCCCGTCGCTCTCGCTGCCTTTTCCTCCGTCTCCCCTCTCTTTCCCGCGCGCTCAGATTCCTCGTTGCCGTTCTCCGCCCCTCCGCCCTCCGCCCCTCCGCCGTCCCTCCGCCCTTCACCCGTCCCTCTCGCTGCCTTTTCCTCACTCTCCCCTCTCTTTCCTGCGCCCTCAGGTTGCTCGCTGCCGTTCCCCTTTCATCCGCCCCTCCGCTTCTCCGGCCCCCCGCCGCCCTCCTCTTCTCCCGCCTCCCTGCTCCCCTTCTCCTCTTCCCTCACCAAGTCGAGTTCCCTAATCTTGGTCGCTGAAGATGGATTGCTGTTTCTTTTTTTGTTGTTATTGGCATTATTATTATGTGTTTTAATTTTGAAAGACGTATAATTACTGTAATCTGAACGACAGACATTGGGAATGAAGAGCATGTCGCCCAGCCCGACGCCTGCTCGTGGCGCGTGGGTGCATGATGATTCTTGCTGCCACACTCAGCGCAACACCCTTTGCCAGCCGGGTGCGTTGTCATACAACTACCGTCTGCTCCTGTCCGCCACGAACGGATTTAAGGGCATGATGAGCATTATTGCGGTCTGCAGGGGAAGTTTCAGTCCAGATACGGAGTGTAATGAGCATGGGATATATCTAGCGGGGGGAGGAGGGCAAGTGTGAGAATCTGCAGGGGAGTGCCGCTGTGTGTGCATTGCATGCTAGTGATCTGGTGGCCATCTAATGATCGCCAGTGCCCCAATGACTCAACGGGAGTCCTTATCGCGGGTGTCCCCACTTCCCACTTTTGCATGGCAATGAGTTGGCGACCATCTTTGAAGCAAAAAAAAAAAGAAAGGAGTTGGCGAACATCTATATCAGATGGCCAATCCCCCAAGGAGCTTGATTTCCTGGATTTGCATGGTAATAACGTGGCGGCCATAACGGGGTTTGCGGTATTTGCATGGTCATCGCGGGGCGACTATCGCAGGGTCTCCCGTATTTGCATGGCAATGACGTGGGGACCACCATAACTGGCTTTCCCATGTCTTGCATGGTAATGAGCTGGCGAACATCTATATTAGACGGCCGGTCCCCCAAGGAGCTTGATTTCCTGGATTTGCATGGTAATGGGGTGGCGGCGACAACGGAGTTTCTGGTATTCGAATGGTCATCGCGTGGCGACCATCGCAGGGTTTCCCGTATTTGCATAGCAATGACGTGGGGACCACCATAGCTGGCTTTCCCCCCATGTTTGCATGGTAATGACCTCGCCAACATCGACTTCATATTGCCGATCCCCCGAGGAGCTTGATGTTCTGGATTTGCCTGCTAATGCTCTGGCGATCATAAGGGGTTTCCCATATTTGCATAGTGATGACGTGGCGACCATAGCGGGGTTTCCCGCATGTGCATGGTAATCATGTGGGGGTCATAGAGGGGTTTGCCCTATTGGAATGCTTATGAGCTGGCGACCATCTGACGGATGGGCATTGCCTAAGGGAGCGCTCTGCGTGGGAGACAACAGGGTGAGGCGTGCATATACACATCCGCAACTAAGTAAACCGCATGCTACCGAACGCATGGTTATTACGGCTGTAAGTAGTGATAGTTATGCCAAATACAGCTACAATTACCGTGCGCTCTATTTGGGGGAAGATGGTAGCGGGACCTCACTCCAGATATGAGACTGTGGCCACGAAGTCCTGCCGGCATTGCCGATGGTATGGTGGATTTTTTTGGAGTTCTTTTTGTTTTGGCCTACGATAGTTTCACCCGAGCTTTCCTCCTGATGAGAATGGCAGCTGTGGAACTATGGGTCCCCATTTCCTGGGGCGAGGGTCAACTTGCACGGATATATACATCTATATATATCGTTTATATGTATATATTATATATATATATCATAAATGTATACATTATATGTATACAGAATGGGGTAGCCCAACTTTTTATTTTTTTGGTTGGAGGTGTACTGCATGAAATAGATGGGTCCACCTTATTTATATATTTATTTATTTATGAGAAAACTACGGCACAGTCAGGGTTTGAGTTTGTAATTGCACTTGAGCCAAAAGGGCCGGTAATGGTGAATGTATATGACCTACATTTCGGGTCCGGTGGGGTCGCGTGGGGGTGTGTTGTATTCGCGGGATTGCCTGAAGTGCAATAAGTGCAATTACAAACTTTTTTCGTGACCGCGCCGAAGTTACCCCTTTATTTATTTATTGCAGACAACATCATATACAAAGCCTCTATCCTCAGGATGCAATAGGTCCACCTTACCTTTTCCCAGAGGTCATGTCCCATTAGCAAGGGCACCTGTCAGTTCTGGGGTGGTGTGACAGGGTGGACAGCAAAGAAGACAACAAGAAAGACAGACAGTTTCTATCTGCAGCCTGGTATGTCAGAGACATATCCAAAACCCTAAACCCTGAACACAAAACCCTAATTCATGGGTGGCTTTCCCATGAATTGGCTCCCCAGCAAATTCACTACCTGACCCGAACTGACGACCGGTACGACCAAACGATGAGAATTTGATTCAGGGGTATAAAACGCACCTCAGGGGTATAAAACGCACCCCTAACGGGCTGCGAACATCTCAATCCATTCCATTTTCTTAGTTCCCTTCGAAATTTTGTCCCCTTGTTTGTGTCTTTAACCAGTGAAGACAACTTGTTTGTTTGCTTGCCTATTGGTCTCCTTCCACACATTTACTTGGATCCTTGCACACTCACTAACGTAACTAGTTTGTCTTTTGCTGTCTCTTTGTCTCCTTCACATATTTCCTTGGGAATCCTTCACGATTGTTTTGTCAATGAATGCATGCTGCACCCAATCTCCTCATCATTTGCCGCCAAAGCTCTCCTGGTGCTTGTCGGATCGATGGTTGGCTTTTGACTGGGATACACCCCACCGATGATCAGACAGATCTATGTTAGGCGAGGTCTTCGGTACAGTCTGGCCAAGCAAGTTGCAGTGGAGTTAACACGGGTTGACCCCATTCGTGCCCACGCCCGTGATGAGCTGGGCATTGACTTGGATGACTTGGCGAACCCGTTTCAGGCAGCTGCTGTGTCAGCCATTGCCTTTGGATTAGGGGGTATCATACCTCTCCTCAGCTGTGCATTCATCTCCAAATTCAAGGTCCGTACCGCTCTGTTGCTATGTGTGACAACTGCCGCGTTATGCGGGCTTGGCACCTTAGGGGCAAAACTCGGTGGGGCAACGATATGGCGAGCAGCATTGAGGGTCACCGTTGGAGGATGGATAGCCATGAGTATCACCTACGGTGTGCTCAGAGTATCTGGAACTGCGGTCTAAGGAGGGGCATGGCTTCTAAACCGCATCTAGTCGCATCTGTCGCCCGAGCACACAGTTTACTTGCGTCACCTTTCGTATTGCTTCAAATCAGATCCCATGAACTTCTATTTGTCGGATCGTGAGGACCGAATCAAGCCTTGCCTGTCCTCAGGGGAAAATTGAACCTGTTGGACAAGATCCGATCACATTATTCAGGCGAGTCAAAACATGTTTCACGCCCCAAATCTGTCTCACTACCATTTGCGGATGCAGACAAGGGAAGTGGTGGAGGTCATTGAGAAGGACCACATGCCTCTTGCCTCAAGCATTGCAGGGCTGGACTACATCAACTGAAAGTTGAACTTCATTGCAGTTTCTCCAGTGCAAGCACAATGAGCAAGACATGATGACACAAGGCTCAAATGAAGACACAATGAGCAAATGAAGGCACCATCATGCTCAGGGGTATACCGAGCATCAACATGGGATGTGGAAAGATGCATGTCCCGGTTGGTGGCCTTGTTGGATCACGTCCAAGGCTTGCAATCATGTCGAGCAAAAAATTGCCATGTGCATTGTAGGACAGCTGGTCGGCCATATATGACATCTGCCAAAGGTGGCAAGCCCAGGTAGCAAGTGACTGGGGCGCAGAAAAGCTGACTGATCTCAGGTCTCCCTGCCCCTCCAAAGCACACAACAGCTCCTAGGATACACAGCTGACCTCCTCCTTTTCAACCATCGTCAGACGGAATTCAATGATGAGAGCAACGAGTCCAGTCCTTGTTGTGCAGACCTCCGATATTTGACTTTGTACTACTGCTGCGGCATCATCATCTGATGAAAATGCGGCTTTCTTTTACCTAAGGTCTAACACTTCCGCTCCAAACATGTTGTACCCTAATCCTGAATGTGTACAAGCTATCCTCCCAGTGCAAAGAGGGTGCGTTACATTCGGAGGAAGGACGGCAGTGAGGCTTGTCTTTGGTAACAACCCTGGGGCGAGGTCCCACTAGGACAGGCTAAGCAGGAGATAATAATAGCCGCTGGTCCTCATTATTCAAGATTAATATTACCATTCTCTCTCAATCTATTCAAGTAGGAGCTGGCCCCTGGACCACCACACATTTCGTCATCATCATCGTCTTCCAGGTAACAACCTGACAATCAGCATGGCTGAGATTCCACAAGCATGCATAATGACAGATTACTGACCTCCGATCTTTTGTTATATACAGGGGACCCTTGCAAGCATAGCCACCTCTCACAATCAACGGGATGCATGTTGCCCCCCGCCCTAATCGGCGGTGGTCTGGGAGTGGTCTGGGAGCAGGGTGGGGCCACTGGTGAAGGGGGGCCCGCTAACGCAAAGACCGACCATATTGTCAGCAGGCGTGCCTCCCATCTCCCTCCCCACCCTCCCCCCCCAAGAGTAAGAGCAGTGTCTAAGGCGAGCACTCTCTCCAACACCACACACAACCCCCCCTTCACACACACACACACCTATGATGGCTAAAGATCCTACCAATACTGACCAGGAGGAGAATTCACACCAAGCATGCCCCAGACAGTCAGCGGGGATTGAACCCTCAACCTCTTGGAATGCCACTTTTGTGCCTATGTGAGCTCCCTTTGGAGTGGGATTATGGTTGCAGAAGCACCCAGGGAAAAGCGGAAATGAGGGTCGGCCCAGTGGGCCATGGATTTTTGGAAGAAAGGGGTTGGAGTTGCAGATCGAGACATGAATCTCCTGTGTCAGTTTCGGTTATGATCACGACCATTTACGAGGACCCGAAGAAATGGACCTTTCGCACACACACGCACACACACTTCCTCGAACAAAGCAGCAAATTCAGAATCAACAACGTATGCATGCTTTAAAAATCACAACGGCTATGTTAGGCCCTTCGGTGTCTTTTCCCAGGGCGGAGGGTGCAAGGGTGTAAGCGGGATCTCTGCTCTGAGTGAGGGCTTGATGTTGTGGCTCACAGTGCTTGGAATCAAAATCAGATAGATGCAATCGCGTTGCCCTTTCTGCTGTTTCATGATCTCCATGTGGCATGAAATTGAACCCTCTCTCTCTCAGATTCTCACTCCATCTATATTCAAACATAGTGCACAGGGTCAGTAAGGTGCAACTGCAGGCAAGGAAATGTTTGTGAACTCGTTGAATGCAAGTATAGTAGAAAAATGAGGAAAGATTGTATCCACAATCACAAATGTAAAATGTCAATGACACAACGACTTTTGCTTCCATCAATGCCACAACCATTGTTTGTGGATGTCCACGTACTTCACACATCACTACATCACCACCCGACGATGCAGGTACCATCTTATCCAGCGAGTTCTTCATGTCGCAGACCGCCGAGACCGGTGATGGAGAATTCCAAAGTGATTATTCAAAAAACGATCTGTTGAGTCCCGATATCATGATGGATGAGATCGATGAGACTTTTGATTTCACTCCATCGTAAAACTTTATTGACAAGGGAAGAAAAGATACGCTTACTGCACATGCAAAAGCGGATCAAATACTTCAGACTCCACTTTTGAATGTAGGTGCATCCGCGAAGAGTGCGAGGTCGTTTTGGAGAAAACATGTTGCAAGGCATATGAGTGTCTCTTCTAGAACGAGAATAGTGAAGGTCCAAAAATGTACACAAGAGTAAAGATTGCTTAGAGGGAGGGACAAATGAAAGTTGTGGATTGCCAATATACGAATATTAAACCTAATGCCAAGTACAAGACACCACATGGTGTCTTATACATATGGTGTCTTATACTTGGCGTTGGGCTTAATGCAACTCATGCTAACGAGGGTCGCCCCTGGACGACCTCGAAGTATGCAATAGCCTGGTTCATGTTTGAGGATATTATTTTGGGTGAGTCTAACCCTATATCGAATATGACAGAGACGGGACCATATCTTGTAATTGATTTTGGAGTTGTATTTGTATGCCCTCTCAATACGTCTAAAACAAAGATGTCTAAGAGAGTATCAAACGAAAACTACAAAAACTAGATGTGTCTTGCACATCGTACCAAGTTTTATGAAAGATATAGAGATAGTTTTTTTGTAGTTCAACTTGCTAGACTTACCGACCACGCAATGTGCAACAAGTGTATCAAATCCTCTATCCTTGTCGAGGTAGTCCTCCCTGAGCTGCGAACTTTCCAAACATAAGAAACGCCTGTTTACAAAAAGTATACCACAAGCTTTAGAGTGTTTGGTCTCCCGAGTCTAAGTTTAAAAAGACCAATAGTTTGAGCATAATTACAAATGAGATAAATCAAGGGAAAACTATGATTCTAATGCAACATGGCGACGTTTGTCTATGGAAATGGCGAACAACATAATGCTGAGAACAAACTTCATCCCTATAATAACTTATGGGAAAAAATTGCATACTGCATCATTGTCCATACGTGTTATTCTAATTTATACGATTAGAATTTTGTAGCTACTTCAATACCGCAAGTGTTGAGATATTTGCAGACGCGTGAAGATAAACTTTTACTATTGTTCAGTTTCCGGTTGCAACTAAATAATTGCGACGATCTGATAAAAAAACGGATCCGTATTAGAATTTCGCGCTATGTTGGTCAAGTTTCACGTTATGGAGGATGTTGAAATATGATTCATAATACTATAATAATCACATTCACACACACATGGAAGTAAAATTTAGTTACTTTTCTCGCAAACTCAACGGGTCTAATGCATATACGATAGATAAACTCTCTATCGTGTGACAAGCGTCCTGTGAGAAACCTATGGATTATACGCTTTTGATGAGAAACATATGGATCCCACAGTACACTAAATGAATAGGGCAGCAAGTTTGAAAGATTAGATAGTTTATAGTAGGATGCACTGAGATTCTGAAAGTATGATCCAAGATTCGACAATAGATTGGTCGTTAAATGATACATGTTGTTAGCTTATAACAACCGATGTTCTTCGACTATTCGCATTTTTAAACACATTGATAGTCTCAGTTGTATTACATTACTATAAACACATTGATAGACAAAACCACAGCGCAGTCACGGTTACAGTTTGTAATGGCATTTCAAACCGTTTAGTTAGGGTCTGAGTTTTAAATTCAGTTGAAACTTAGGCTGATATTTTTTTGCAGTTCAGTCAGGCACGTGATTTTGTTTTTTTTCAATTTTTTTTTCCCACCACCCCCTCCCTGTCGCGTTGGGGGGCCACGGGCGAGATGTCTCGGTCACACCAGAGGGTAAAAAAAAAAACATCTAGTTGTGTGGTGGGGCCACAACCGAGATGTCCTGGTTACGCCTGAAGGGGGTTCGGGGGGGGGGGGGGGGAGCAAAAGAAAAAAGGCGGGCCATGTACCTGACTGAACTGCTAAATCGGCTATCCCGAGTTTCAACTGCATTTGAAACTCGGACCCTGACTAAACAGCTAAACGTAGTTTGAAATGCAATTACAAACTATTTTCGTGACTAAGTCATGGTTACCTCTACATTATAACTACACTCCCCTCCCCCCCCCCCACCTTGTTATATAGAAGTGAAAATTTGAAGCCAAATATGTTGATGTTTTCTAATTTTTTCTTCATAAAGAACAAATTTTAAACACTTCATAGACTCACCTTTTACTGCAAACTTCGATTAAACACTATTAAAGTAAAAACGTTCTTTAGTTTTCGGATGTACAATAAATACTTTGATAAAGGGCAAGTTTTATGACCTAAATGTTTAGTGCAAGAATTTTTTAAAACAAATGATAATTTTTATGTGATAATATATTTTTTAAACAATTTTTTTTACATTATCAGGATGTTAAGACCATCATAAAAGACAAGTTTTGTATTCAGATGCATGGTGCAAAAATATTTAAAAAGCAGTATTCATTTTTACGTATGTCATTTGTAATATCATATAGTCGTGAAAATAAGGTCGCGCATTGTGAATTTTTTTTTTTTTTTTTTTTTTTGACCATTTGATAAAATATTACGCATAGGTGTTATCAACTGTACAGTTAATGCAAAATATGGTATTTTTGTGAGACAATGTGACATAAATGTCATCCCGGTGACAAATAAATGGTTTAAAATTTTAATGGAAATAGATAGAAAGACTAAATTCTCAACTTTTGTACAAGTAAAAAACAAGGGACCCTCAATAAAAACATTGCAATACTTCCACTTAAATGTAATTTTGGCATGTTTTCGTATAATATTATATGAATTCGGAGATATCCAATATTATGAAATGGTTGAACAAGAAAAAACGTGACAAAATTGTCTAAAACACCTCATTTAATTTCGTTAAAAAGATAAAATATGTACGTTTTGATAAAATTGTAGTTCGTGCATGAAACGTGATACATGTGTTATCGGCCTCAATCTTATCTCGTTCCCCTCCTCGTTGCCATACGAATCGTCCATCGGATCATCAATTTTCTGCGAGTGACATCGCTTGTTCCATGTTGGACGTTGTGGCACGCTTTGACCATTCGACTTTTTGCTGTAAGAGAAAAACAAGTCATTCACATTGAGATTCCAGTAAGAAAAAATGTTGTGTATGGTATCAACCACCATGAGCTATTTGCACAATGTCTTCATGTTGTCGATCTGCCAATGATTTAAGTTTCGTCCCACAACGTTTAGATCACAAATTACTGCTCACTGATATACCACATGACCCACATTGTATCACCTCGGCATATGGAACAGATTACACCTAGCGGTTACACAACACAATAATAGTCACTGAACATAGTTACTGTAGCCTACTTCCACATAACGTCTTCCTTGTATAATGGAGACAGTGGCTACTTAGCTCGTGCATAGTGTCATTCATAGTTGTTATGTTTGTCATTCCACTCTTTAAGGTATGTGGGCCCCTATGCCCACTTCTATATTTTTTTCCCCTTTAAAAGGTTGTGAGGGGTGTCAGGGACCATCGTAGGGAAGAACGTCCGTGAGGAGGTTGGACGCATTGAGTTCAGCCTAACTGGTGGTGAAGTGAACCCACCGACACACACATGACACTCAAGCACAAGACACATTACCTCAACCAGATACACCCACGTACGAGGAGGTATCGACCGAGATCAGTCCCTCCCAACCGCCAACAACATGGTGCCCTACAACTGAATTCAGGTTTTGGAGTCCCCAAGATGTCATGTCGGGAAGCCATTGTGCCCACTTCCTCTTACGCAAGGGGGGGGGGGGGGGGGGGGGGGGGGGGGGGGGGGGGGGGGGGGGGGGGGGGGGCAACACATGATTAACTTACATATATAAAAGAAAGGTTGTGAACAATGTTTTCCAGGAAGGAAGCCAATACGCATACACTCTCTAAATTGCATATTATATAAATCAACCATTATTTCGTTTTTTATTTGAGAACCAAGTTTTTTTCTTTCTTTTTTTAGAACCTCGCTTGAACCTACTAGTGGGAGGTGCTACGAGCATCCTTCCCTAAGAGGTCCATTGTTGATAGCCCTACCATCTTCTTTACAGAGAACTCCTAATCATCTAGATATAAATTAACACAATGAATTAATAACACGAAAATTACGTAAAGGCAGAAAATATACTCCTTTAATGCTTTCCCAAATAAGAAATGCACTAACACAGACGGGTTGTAACCAAATGCCTTTGTCTTCTCGAGCGACACTCTTTTTTAGTATGGAGGAGGGAGGTGATGTCATAAACGGCTATGGTAACACAGTCGATGGTGGCAATGTGCGCGATGACATTCCTATCTAGTTTTGTGAACTAAAATTCGAGATTTTTTGTGCATTATCGTTATGGTCTTGCATCTATATGAGTACATGCGTCCGGTCGGGCTTCGTTCTGACTATTGTTGTTCTCATCATAGACGTTGTGCTGGTATTGATGAGAAAAGAAAAAAAAAAAGAAACAGCGGTGAATGTGGCAGGTTTTGAGTCCGCAAAGTAAAAAAAAACACGAAAAAAAAAAAAAAAAAACATACGATAAATTTAGAACCACAATTTCGGTCAATAAATATCCGTTGGGCTTCTTTTTTGTTTACCTTTCCGCACCTCACACAACGACTGACCCCTATAAATATGACACCCGACCTGACACCATAGGTACTTTCATTACTTTTTTGATTTCAGCGACGGGTTCCTTTTCCAATGCTTCTTTTTTTTGCTTATTAAATACTCAAAAGTAACATGAGCGAACTTTACCTATAAAAAAAAAAACAAAAGAAATTTCACATTAAAACATTCAATCTATGATAGGTCAGAGTTGTACGGGATATGCCAACACCTTTCTTGTACTATTGTATATATTCAAAACTCGACAAACACGAACTTGCAGTATACCAAATACCAGAAAACGTTGTCGTAAAACCACTTTCGCCTCCGCCTTCCAACTCATAGCTCGTGTTCATAAACTACATTACTGATTAGGAACATAGTATTTTGAATCTTGCTGCTTAGTCAGACACTCACCATTCTCCTTTAAAGGTTCATAACAATAAAATGCAAAGAGACCAAAACAATGTCGTGCCATGTCTAAACTGTGCAAATGTGCATATTTAGGTCAAAAGATCAAGTCAAAATCTAACACCTAATTTTGTACAATCATAAAAAAGAATATGTCCGTTTTAATGAAATGGGATCTTTTTCTTTATCTATGGGGAAAAAAGTCCAATGAAGAGCATTCATGTACTGGGAGCGTTGGCCCGTAAGAATCTTAATGCGTGGATTTGTACGGTCGCCCCCGGTGCGGACAAAGGCTTGAAGAGCTCAACGTGTTCACTGCGGGCTTAAGTGGCGTAGGGTGGTGGGAAGGTTGAAGTGCAAACGCTCAAAGTTCAGTTGGACGGACGTGTGCAAAAATAAGAGCTCCTCGGCTGGTTGGGCTGGTGAAAGACTCCAACAAGTTTTCCCATGTTTGTTACGAAGGCTGTGACGTCACTCCCTTTGTGAGACCTATGATTGGCTGTTGTTTTGACACTCCTACCTGAGTCCTATCCGAGCGCAAAGGTTCGTAGGATGTATAGGCGCAATAGACTGCAACCACTAGTACATTTAGAAACCAATGAACGAGAGTGATGAGTGCTAAGATAAGACAATTTTTCATCATCATACAAGTAGTGAGCGACCACGACTCGGAATGTTGAATTTCATACATGTTTTAAGGCTACCCGAGGTCAGTGTAGAACTCCCACGTGTTCCGCCGATCTCGATTGTTCCGTAACGTTGAACATGATGTTGGAGTGTTTAATGGTAGAACTTATATGTGACGAAACAACAATTAGTCATCATATATAGGACGATGCGAACCTTCCTTATTTAACATGGATAATGCCACACCTGTGTAGCACACCGAACATGTTCGGAGCATTTCCGAACGGCCGAACATATTCGGGTGTTCGACTGAACACCACCTGAACGTGTTCGGCCGAACATATTCAAAAAAAAAATATATATATATATATATATATATATATATATATATATATATATATATATATATATATATATATTTTTTGATTAACTCGAGTTTGGTTACGAATTTGAGCATATCTCCAAGGCAAAAATTGTTTGTATTATTATTCTGCATAACATATATATCTTTCAGATGTTTTGGAAAAATTTTGTTTGTATTTTTTGGGGGGGAACTTCGGCGCAGTCACGAAAACAGTTTATAATTGCAATTGAAACTGCGTTTTAGCAGTTTAGTCAGGGCCTGAGTTTCAATTGCAGTTGAAACTCGGGCTGCCTTTAGGTAGCAGTTCAGTGAGGGCCCTCGTCTATCCACGAACAGCAGGTAAAAAAAAAAAAAAAAAAACATCCCTTATGTTGTGATTGTGGCCCGATACAGGATGCTAAATGAAGCGAGGCAGTTAACTGCCTCGCGTGGAATCCGCCCTGCCTGGCTCGCAGGGCGCTACAAGGACCTAACAACAAGAAACAAAAAAAGAAAACGACCTGTTTCATGCTCCTCATTTCCTGGCCAGATACATTCCTCAAAGCACTGGTGAGGTGAGGGTCTTCCCGACGTAGGTGGATTCGCAGTTCCTCGTTTCTTTACTTTTTTTTTTTTTTTTTTTTTGGCCTTCATCCCTGCCCCAAGCCCCCCACTTCTTCGGAGTAGGGTACTCTTGAGACTTCGCGTTTGCCTGTGAAGGGTAGTGCCTGCGAATCTCGGCTGTGGCCGAGACATCTCATCCCTGACCAATCTGGGGTGTGGCCGAGACATCTCGGCCATGGTCAGTCTGGGGTGTGGCCGAGACATCTCGGTCGTGGCCAGTCTGGGGTGTGGCCGAGACATCTCGGCCGTGGCCTGTCTGGGGTGTGGCCGAGACATCTCGGCCGTGGCCCAACCATAGGGCTGTTTTTTTTTTTTTT
>BFEA01000031.1:5057873-5069231 GCA_003427395.1 Chara braunii
CACACAGAGAGAGAGAGAGAGAGAGAGAGAGAGAGAGAGAGAGAGAGAGAGAGAGAGAGAGAGAGAGACAGACAGAGGTAGAGACAGAGAAAGCTGGCTTGACAACGGACAAAAGTCAAAAGAAATGAAATAGAATTTACAGAAATGTCAAAACCAAGTGATAAATTCGAGAAGTCAATTTTGATATCACCAGAGAGTTTGCCATTTCCTTCAGCATGATTTCTACTTCTGCTATCTACCATCTATGGAAATGATTTACGCGTCTCAAAGCTTGTTCTGGTACCAAGTCCCAATTTTCCCTTTACCATAGACCCTTTCCCCTAGGCGGGTAGAAGTTTCAAGCAGGTACCTATGAATAGGCCGTAGACTAGGATCTGTAAAAGTCTATAGACATCAGAAGTTCGTTACACCACGAGTCAACCCCCGGGTTACTATCAGCTCAGTCCAAGGAAAGCCCAATGACAGTCTGAATCACGACCGAACGTGGGCAGGGCTGCCAGGGCTGACGCCACAATTCCAATTTTGGCACTGCAGCAGTGCAGAAGTCAAGTTGCAGGCAGCATCGACATTTTTTGCCTGTTGTGATGTCATGGAAGTGCTGCTGCGTTATTCTGCGACCTTGCCCCGACCGCGAGGGAAACAAGGGAGGGTAGTTGTAGTCAACAAGGCCCAGTGCCATAAATGCTACAAGAGAGAAAGTGAACACATGCAGAGGGAAAAGAGGGGCATGAGGAGAGAGAGAGAGAGAGAGAGAGAGAGAGAGAGAGAGAGAGAGAGAGAGAGAGAGAGAGAGAGAGAGAGAGGAGAGCCATATCTGCTTATTGTTGTTGTCCACAACGATCATGGGCAAAGCTTGATTGGGCTGTGTATGTAAGTTAAGAGTTTCCAGATAAATTTCAAGTGTGCATCTATTGTGTGAATCACTGAATCGGGATTCCTGCATGCGTGTTGAGCATAATCAAGCTGGTGTGAAAACCGAATCAAAGCAGTGGTGCAGGGCCAGATGGCAGATGCGGAAAAAATGAAAAAAAAACGGATTTGCAGAGGTCCAGGGGGCCGCAAAAAAGGACCGCCATGCTCACATAACACCACACAAGATAGATATGACAAAGGACAATCAATCCTTCACTCCGACCACATTGCAATCCACCATGCTCACATAGCACCACACAATGGCACACACGCAGCTAACATAATTCTACATGGTCCTGCACTCTACCCATGTGATACCACACACCCAACTCACATAGCACAACACTCTACCACCAACACAGCATGGTACTGCACTCTGCACACCCAACTCACACAGCACGACACTCTGCCCACATTATACCGCACACTGTTGCTTTACAGTGCCTACGTGGTACTGCACTCTACACTCATAGCCCTGCACTCTGCCCACATAGTACTGTACTCTGCCCACATAGCAGACACCGCACCAACCAACAAGCAGAAGAAAAAAAACAAACAAAGAAAATTGGTCCGCTTGACCGCTAGAGAAACACAGGTCACAAGCACTATCATCTTGAAGAAATGATGGAGGATGAAAAAAAATAAATGAAGAAGAAGAAGAAGAAGAAGAAGAAGAAGAAGAAGAAGCAATTCCCCTTTCTAATGCCAATCAGGGTCCGACTTGTTGCCGAACATCCCGTCGCTGTCATCCTCCGGTGTGGTGGGATCGTCATCGATGATGCGGGGTTGCTCTTTGCGTGGCCGCCCCCGCCCCCGTTTGACTGCCGGCACCTCGGGTTTTACCTCATCTTTGCGGGGCCGACCACGCCCCCGTTTCACTGTTGGCTCAGCAACCGCATGATCAACAGGCTTCCTCTTTCTGCCTACCCGAGTGACCTCCAAATTGTCTTGCACGAGGTCATCCTGCAAGGTAGTGAAAGGCAGTGGACACTGCATCTGACGCAGCTGCTGAGATGCTTGTTGTTGCTGCTGCTGGTGAAGGTGAGGTTGCTGCCGCTGCTGATGTGGTTGTTGTTCATGTCGCTGCCCATACTGCTGGAGTTGTTTCCGTTGTTGCTTATACAGTTGCGCATTGTCATGCTGCTGTTGGACATCCGCCCGTGTATCCTCCTGCTGTTGCGACTCTATGTCGTGCTGCTGCTGTTGCGTGTCCTCCTGCTCTTGGACATCTTTCCGCTTTTGTTGTTGCTGCTGCTGCCCATCCTCCTGCTGCTGCGACTTTATGTTGTGCTGCTGCTGTCGCGCATCCTCCTTCTGTTGGACATCCTCCCGCTTCTGTTGCTGCTGCGACTCTATATCAACAGAAAAATTCCCACGAGAAATTGAAGTTGAAAAAACATTCCATAAAAAAAAATCCGTCATATTTATAAATTATCATTCCAACGTTCGTTCAATTCTAAAATTTACAGTTTTATTTGATAAGTTCCCGTCTAAGTATGAGCTTTCCCTTCCAACTACATCTATTTGTTCAATATGGAATGAAAGTCTAGACGAGTTTATGAAATGTTTTAATTAAACTTTCATTCTACTGCAACAAATATCTTCTAATTTAGATTGGATTAGCCTATTTATGACTGGAAATCCTTACTTAGAATGAAAGTCCAATTAAAATATTTCATGAACTTATCCAGACTTTCATTCCATCTCTAGCATGCAGTTCAAATAAGAAGGGATACCCCATTCTTGGAAGGAAAGTTTTAAGTAAGACGGAAAATTTTTAAATTGGAATGACATTTTTTAAGATGGAATGAAAATTTCAAATTTGGAATGTAATTTTACTATAGAATGATTATTTAATTTTGGGAAATTTTTCTGCTGATCGGATCGCTGCAACTCTATATCATGCTGCTGCAACTGCTCCTCGTCCTGCTGCTGCATGTCCTGCCGGTTTTCGTCATCGTGCCGCTGGTCCTACTGTTGTTGCCACTCCGTGCGGTCATGCTGCAGTTGGTTGATCTCCATTGGGGGGTGGGCATGCTCTGTGCCTGCTGATGTTCCTTCCGCAGCACCGCTTGTTGATGGTCCTGCAACAATGTCCGCTGCTTCACGATGAAGTGCTGACTGCACGTCCTGTGCCTTGCTGACTCTTGAAAAAGGGGGCCCCGCCACACGTCTTGCATTATCCTCTTCAATCCTCTGCTGCACAATTGCACAATCCCTCTCTGCAAGGGCCCTCTCTGCGGCCCTTTCCACATTATCCTCAACAGTCTCATCCGCGACCCGGTCTTGGGCCTTTCTTATGAAACGTGCGTCGGTCAATGGTGGGCCGTCATCCCCATCCTCGAAGTCTGGGTCATCCCCCACGTTTTGGTCATACTCGCTCTCTTCCTCTTCCTCCTCCTCGGAGTCCACATCGATCTGAGCCTTTTCTTTCGCTAATCGTGCTGGTTGGCTCCTCGGTTGTGCATTGTTTTCTTTCCCACTCCAAATGATCAGATCCTCGTCATCCTCAGAGCTGGATGTATCATCATACTCATCGCCTTTCAAAATTCTCCCCCTCGGCGCTTTCCTCAGTCTCGCCTGCCTTGCCACCTCCTCATCCGTGTCCTCTACTGGCCCTGGTAAGACTCAGGATCATCGAAGAATGTTCCCCACACATCCAAGAATCCGCACTTCACACCCCGGCGCACCGCTTTCAGCTGCATGTTCCAATGTATGTACACCAATTTCGCCACACTCTCGCTTGAGAGGTTATTCCTCCTCTTCGCGTGGACCAAGTCAAGTGACGACCAGTTCCTCTCAGCGGGTATTGCGGTGCTCCACATTGCAGTCACCCTCGTCGCGATGTTCTGAAAGTCCGGATGATTGCCCCCATACGCTGCCCACTATTGTGAAGGCGTCTTCCTGGTGAGGGAACTGTGTTCCCTGCCAAATGGGTCCCACATCGGCTCATTCTTTGCCTGTTCCTTCAGCACCTCATAGTGGAATGTCCATAGACTCTACCATGTATCAAGGTGGGATTGCAATTCCCCCCATTTTTTTCCCCCCAACTGCGACTTGAAGAACTCAATCACATTATTCACTAGGGGGGACTTAGTCTTAAGCAGCCACCGGGGTTCTCTCCTGTTGGGGGACAGGAGAACGTGTGCAGCATGTGCGGGTTGGCGCATCATCTTGCAACGGTCGTCCACGAGCCTGAAAATCTCGTCCAACTGCCCCGGTGACAGCCCGTCAATATTCTGCAAGCGGCCTCGAAGCATGTCACCGAACATCCACAAATGGGAAGATGATACCCCGTCCATATCCATCCTTCTCAAAACCTCATGCACTGGCCGCATCACATTCACAACCCTGTACACCCCTTTCCACCATTCCTCTGATCTGACCCATTGGAAGATGTTCTCTGCCTTCTTCCTAGACTTCACGGCGCTCCAATGAATCTCCAGCCACCCCGTCTTCATCATGTCCTCGAGCACCCATTGCCTGTCGGTGAGTCTTAGCAGCATTTGGTAGACTGATGCAAATCGGACTTCTGTGGGGAGGATGAGGGTTTTTTTGTCATCCATTGAAGATTTGGAGTTCAGACTAACCGTGCGATGGTGGTTCTTTATGAACTTCACCATCGTCTTGGCTTGCTTCATAATCGGCAACACCCATTCAAAGTTCGATATGTCCTTGAGGAGGAGGCTCAAGGTGTGCGCCGCATGGGAGCCAGGGGATCTTTGCGATGTCGAAATCCCGCCGGCGCCGAAGAATCTTTGCAGCTCTCTTGTTCACACTGGCATTGTCTGTGCAAATGGCGTTCACCTTATGGACTCCAATCTCCCTGATTACCTCCTTCCAAAGTTTGGCAAGGGCCGTGGCGGTTTCCTTCCTGCCCGACATGTCCATCACCTTCACAAGGACCGCCCCTCCTCCTGCAGCAATGAAGTTCAAGACAGGCCTGAACTTCCTGTCCGTGCACCCATCAGTGATCAGCGTGCAACCCGAGATAGCCATCTTATCCATGATGGGCTGCACTGTCTGCTTCACCTCATCGTACAATGTGTCTAAAACGATGGTCCGGATAGCTTCGAAGGAAGTCATTTGGGTTTTGGCCTTCTGAGCACCCAACTCCATGTATAGGTTGTGGAGCGCTTTGGTCTCATCCTGTCGCACAAAGTTGAAGGGGACCCCGGAATGACACAAAGCCCTTCCCCACTGAAGGTCGAGTTTCTTCTGCGCAGTGTTTTCAGCCCATTTGCGGATGGAGGTTTGCTTTTTCTTCCCTGATTTTGCAGCACTCGTGGATGCCTGACATGAAGGATCCTCAACAGCACCCGCTGGATCGCCCTCTGTCCCCTTCTTGGTTCGTTCCTCGGATGACCGGAGTGCTGCGCCAGAAACCGCTGTCGAATCCTCTCTCCCTGGTACGGGAGGTGGCCGAAGAAGTGCCTCCATCTCGTCCACCACTACATTCTCCGCCACCCCCCGGGGTGTCATCCCCGTATCCTCTGCTATGCCCTTTTCCGCCATGTATGCATGGAGCATCCTCTTCGCTGCCTCCCCCTCAATCTTCGCCCCGCCAAACGCAAGCAAGTGCAGCACCTCGCCTGTCCTGTCTGTGCACGGCTTCCCCTTCTCAAGGAAGTGCTCAACCGCTCGAGTTGCTGAGGCTGTGAAGACTGTCTTGCACAACCTGCAACGCACCCAATACTGCCCGAAGCCCTTCGCTCTGCAGGCTGTCCCTGCTCAATCCACCGGAATACTGTTCTCTCGCGCTGTAGAGTGCGCTGGCGAGAATCAGGTTGCGGCACGAAATCAGGGGGTGTGCGCTTCACATTCAGTTTCCCCTTGCCCTTGGCCGCTGAGCTGCTGGGCTGGCTTGATGACGCCATGACTGGAACAAGTAGGAGGGAGGAGGACGAGGATGAGGACGAGGAGTGGAAGAAGAAGAAATAGAGGAGTGGAATAAGGAAAAGAAGACGAAAACGAGGAAATTGAAGAAGAAGAGGGCATGGAAGCAAAACGGAAATGGGAACCAAACATGGCGAAGCGAAACAAGGGAGAGAACAAGAATGTCAGAACTGCAACTGAAACAGTTGCAAAGAGCAAACAACTTGAAACAAGGACAGGGACTGTTGCGGAAGAGAATCATGTGCTGCTGCATGAATATCTGATAGCAAGCCCAAATGAACCGCTGCAGCAAAGAGTTGCGAAATGCTGAAGAGAACAAGCTCAGAACGGCTTCCTCATCTGCAGCATAAATCGGCAGTGCAGCGACGGTTCTAGCTCCTGGGACCAGCGTAGTCTGACTTGCATAAACCAGAACTGGCATGCACAATCCAGAAGAGCAGTGCATGGATCAAAAGCCAGAACTGAATTGCATGAACCGGAAATACAGTACCGATCCCCGAACAAGAGGGAAAGCCTAATCAGTTTCGGCTCCTGTTCTTCATTGCAGATTCGGACCCACTTCCAGTTCCAGTTGCAATCAGACTCGTCTTGTTCACACTTTTCATGCACGTGAACAGCAGCACGACAAACTGGCGACATGCGCCCACACAGTACTCAGAGATATGGTTTCCAGGTAAGTTCACTTCCACTGGCTATGGCGATTGGGCGCCTAACATCCCACTGTTCACACACTCTGGATCACCCTGGATATCCCACATGCATCACCCTGAACACTCACGCAACACCCACACACTGCACCCTATGCAACAGCTATGGCAGCTATGGCTGCAGCTAACCTATCGCTATGGCTATACTACTTCACTCTCGCCCACTTCGTCTTCGGGCCTCCTGCAGACCTTGCACAAGACGCTGAGGCATCGCTTCCGCATGGCTTCCGCATGAATGAATGAATGGTTGGGCGCGGCCTCTTGATTTATACTTCTGTGATGCGTTGGTCTGCCCTGTAACCCTGGCCCATGGTGCACACAGTCCCAGACGGTACTTGCTGGACAGGACCGGACTGACTGGACTGAGACTGTTGACTCAGCGTGGTGGACCTACACCACTTGCCCACTTGCCTCTGCCTAGACTGGGCCTAACTCCGAAAGGCCACTTCTAGAAACCTCTACTTTGGCCTTTCGGTCCTGCAGAAGCTACGACTCTGCCCTTTCAGGCAAGTAGCAACTACGACTTTGACCCTTCGGACAGTCTACAGCTAAGACCTCTAGACTGCCTAGACTCCTACCCGACAGGTCTACAGTTCGAATCCCTTCTATCTTGTAACCTACGAAGTCCTACCTACCACTGGCGGTCCTACAGGTTGCAGGTTCAACTCTACGGGTTGACACAGGTATGGTACACAGGTAAGGTGGGGAACTAGGGATCGGGCCCTGGGATCTGCATCAGCTACTGCGAACTGGTGAATACCGTTTGACAGTTTAGGATCTGAGTCAGCAGCTTAAGCCAAAACCAAAACCGGTTTGAGATTTGGGTCTGCAGTTGAATCCAAAACCCGTTCCAGATCCGTGTATGCAGCAAGAATCAAAACCAGTTCTGGTTCCTGTCTGCAGCTAATAGCAGAACTGGAACTAGAACAATAACCAGTCCCAACTGCACAACGACAACTTGGAACAAGAACAGCGTTCCCGCAACCAGAACCCAGACCAAGGTATGCAGAAACAAATCTAGTAACGGTGTCACAGCACACACACAGTGTCACACTCACACACACACGCAGTGTCCAATTACACACACACACTGTCACACACACACACACACACACACACACACACACACACACACGGGTTTCATGTCCCGACTGCAGAACCACAACCATGAAACCGGACGCAACAATTCTGGTTTGCTACAACAAGAACTGCAGTTCTGGTTTCGGTTTTCATGTCCCAACTGCAGAACCACAACCATGAACTCGAACTGTCCCGACTACACAACTGCTGCGCGACAACCAGGAAAAGTTGAGAGAGAGAGAGAGAGAGAGAGCTCTGTCATCCAATGGTAACGAATGATGCTTGCAGCCCGAGGCTGCTGTGCACTGTAGTTGCAAAGGACAGATCTTCACAGCTAAGTCCGCTGCAGTGCTCGAAGTTACATAGATTGGAATATGCGTTCCTGGATGAAAGGAACATGAATTTATGACCCCGCCAAAGAGATTAAGACGGCGCGTCAGAGAACAGGAGGAGGGGGAGGAGGAGCAGGAGGTGAAGAGATCAAGTCCAACTTTGCGGAGCCAACAAAAAGGGCAGGCGCAGAAGTACGTACGAGAAATCCGATGGAGAAAACAGAAATTGACGAAGGAAGGATAGAAAGTAGGGAGAAAAGCCATCCGACTCTCCTACCCTTTGGCGCCGGCCATGCCATTAGAGCTTCATATCGAAGGGAGGAGGAGGACGGGACAGAAGAGAAGACAAGCAAGAGAAGGAGAGGTACAGAAAAGACAAGAAGGGAATTAAGAAAGACGAGAAAAACAACACAAAAGTGACAAAACAAATCGTCATCCGCCCGGAATCGAAACATAGCTTGTGATAAACTTCTTGTCTTCGAAAACATTGATCATCATCTTCTTCCCGACCGAATTCTATCCCCTTCTCCTCTTCCTCCTATTCCTCCTCCTCCTCCTCCTAGCCGCCGATCAGCCAGCCGCTCTAAGTTATCATGGCCCCTCAACGGCGCCCGTGGACTAATGGATCGTAACGGGGCCGTTGGGCAGCTGTCTCTTATACACATCTAGATGTGTATAAGAGACAGGTATATATATACAAGGTTGCCGGCGTTCGTGACGGGCGAAACGGCCGAACCCGAACGCCCGAACGTTCGGCACCCCCTTTCGAGCAAAAAAAAAAAAAAAAAAAATCCAAAAAATATAAAAATAATATATGTTATGCATAATAATAAACTAAACAACATTTGCCTCAGCGTTACATCCAAATTATTTATTAAATTTGAAATAAAATTCAAATACTGAAAAAAAATAAATAGTAATAATAAAAATGAGAAAAAATAAAATGAGAATGAAATTATTGACTGGGCGAGCACGTTTTTGACACCGCTATCTTTATCGATTTTTCATTTTTATTTGGCTGTGACAAATGCTATGAAAATTTATATGTGTGTATCTTACGTAATAGAGAATCTACAAATAAAGTTTGAAGAAATAATTTTGTTTTTCATGCCTCAAAATAAAGGAAAAACATAAAGTGAAAAGAGAGAAGAAACAAATTAGTGAGTGGGCAAGCAAGTTTTGACACCACCGTCTTTGAGGATGTTTCATTTCTTTTTGGCTAAACAAACGACTTTAAGATTGAGAGGGAGATATCTTATATCATAGAGAACTCACACAAAAAAAATCAGAAAAACAAATAATATTTAAGTGTTAAAATATGTTTTTGCGTGGTCCGAACCCCTTCAACTTCGGGTCATGTACGGGGACCCAAACGCCCGAACGTTCGGGGGTCAGCTTAAGGGCCTTCGTACGTTCGGCCTGGCAACCGTGAATATATATATATATATACAGGGTTACCTGACCGAACGTTCGGAGGCCCCCAGGCTGGCCCCGAACGTTCGAGCGTTCGGGGAGCCGAACACCTCCAGGTTCGGCCCCCGTCAAAAACTATTTTGGGGTCTAAACATAAGTTGTTTTTTCTGAATTGTTTTTGGAGAGTTCTCCATGATGTAACCAACATGCCTATAAATTTTGAAGCCATTCTGCTAAGCCAAACAAACATTCAAAATCGTCAAAGATGGGGGTGTCAAAACGTGCTCGCGCACTCACTATTTTGTTCTTTTTCATTTTTAACTTTTTGTTTTCACTTTATTTCAGGGCCTAACAAATTTTATTATTTTTTTTGAAAAAGTTTTAATGAGTTACTGATTATGTAAACTACATATTTGTAAATTTTCAGGGCATTTTTCAATGCCAAAACATAATTAAAAATCGGGAAAGATGGCGGTGTTGAAAAGCTGCTGGCACACTCACTCATTTTGATTCTCTTTTTATTTTTTCTTATTTTTATCACAGTGTTTACTTTTTGTATTTGATTTTTAATTGAAATGTGGTAAAGAATTTGGATGTAGTGCCAGAGTCGCACTGCCCGGGCGGCACTGCCGGGCCACCCGGGCGGCACTGCCCGGGGGGGTACCCGCCCGGGGTACCAGTGCGACTTAAAATCCGGGTGAATTTTTTTATTTTTTATTTTTTTGGTTGGCGGTCCTTTTTGTGCCCCCCTGGACCTCTGCAAATCTGGGTTTTTTTTTTTTTTTTTCCGCATCTGCCATCTGGCCCTGTAGGGGTCCGTGCTTCAGGGTCTGGTAAGGATTCCCTAGCCAGTCCGGGGGAGTAGCTGCAGAGGTCTACACTGCTATGTACCACATGTACCTGAACTGGATTAAGGTTAAGTACATCTAGCACCGAGCTAGAAGAAGTTTTGGCGGGAGAAGTGCAGGCTTGGAGGCCTGAGGGTGCACAGATAGAACCCCCGGGCCGCGAAGAGTAAAAGAACTGGTCATGAGCAACGTCCCTTTGCATGCTGCATTGTAATTTAGGTCATTATGCTGCCCATGTGATGTGGGAGCTGTGTGAGATGGAAGCTATTAGAAGATAGCCACTTGAAGCCCAGCAGCGATGGTGGCGAGGACGATATCTACGGCAGATGCTTCCTAGCTATGGAACCTGTCTTTGTCACACTCCTACTCGGTCGAATGCCTGCATTAGGGAGCCTGCAAGACGGTGTACAGGCTCAGTAAATGCAGAGGCATCATAAAGGCATGGGATTGGGCAAGATACATGGTTGAGAATCCACATCGAGGCCTGCTGGATCTTGTCCGACACTAACAGGAGTGATGTCCGACTTCCCTGAGGGGTTGTGGTTTGCACATATGTCAGTGACACTGATACCGAGTTGTGCTCTGCACATCCGTTAGTGAATTAGAGGGTGAGCAATAATGGTTGAGTGGTCACATATTGGTGCATTCATTATTCATTCCTCTTTCCATGTTCTTTAGATTTTCGAATTCCTTGTGGAGTAAGATCCAGAGGTGTTAAAGGTGGTGAGTCGAGGTATTGCTTTTGACGTTGTCTGTTCTGTCTTCTCCTGATTTCTCTCTCTCCGAGTCTCTTGTCATTTCATTTTTTACTTTGTCTTTGGAGCATTCGTTGTGTTGTGGTGCATGAAAGGACTTCAAATTTCGCCTTTCATGAGTAAATATTGACGAATCATAGCAAAAGCATTACACTTCACTGCCACCTCCCAGTGAAAGGCATTTATACATACGCATATGATGACCTTGACTTATTTGGTTGGGAGGTCTCCCCTGAAACAACTATGCACTGCATATGGAGTGTTGGTGTATGCATACAACTGTGTGTGTGTGTGTGTGTGTGTCTGTGTGTGTGCGTATGTGAGACACACACACACACACACACACACACACACACACACACACAGAGAGAGAGAGAGAGAGAGAGAGAGAGAGAGAGAGAGAGAGAGAGAGAGA
>BFEA01000031.1:5074591-5086621 GCA_003427395.1 Chara braunii
ATAAACACTATGATAAAAATAAGAAAAAATAAAAAGAGAATTAAAATGAGTGAGTGTGCGAGCACCTTTTCGACACCGCCATCTTTGCCGATTTTAAATTATTTTTTGGCATTGACAAATGCCCTTAAAATTAACAGATATGTAGTTTACATAACCAATAACTCATTAAAAGTTTTTCAAAAAATAATAATTTTTTTTGGCCACGAAATAAAGTGAAAAAACAGTTAAAAGTGAAAAAACAGTTAAAAGTGAAAAAAAATAAAATAGTGAGTGGGTGAGCACGTTTTGACACCCCCATCTTTGACGATTTTTCATGTTTTCTTGGCTTAGCAGAATGACTTCAAAATTTTTTAGTGTGTAGGTTACATCATAGAGAACTCACAAAAAACAATTGAGAAAAAAAAACTTATTTTTAGGCCCCAAAATTTTTTTTGGCGTGCCGAACCTGGAGGTGTTCGGCCCCCGAATGGGGCCCAGCGAAAAACATTCCCCGAATTAAATAATCATTTTATAGTAAAATTACTATCTAATTTTTAAATTTTCGTTCCATCTTAAAAAATGTCATTCCAATTTTAAAATTTTTCATCTTACTTGCAAACTTTCATTCAAGAATAGGGTATCCCTTCTTATTTGGACTCCATGCTAGAGATGGAATGAAAGTCTAGATGAGTTCATGAAATATTTTGATTGGACAGTAATTCTAAGTAAAGATTTTCAGTTATAAATAAGTTCATCCAATCTAAATTAGAAGATATTTGTTGTAGTATAATGAAAATTTAATTAAAACATTACGTAAACTTATCTAGACTTCCATTCCATCTTGAACAAATAGATTTTATTGGAAGGGAAAGCTCATATTTAGACGGGAACTTATCAAATAAAAGTGGAAATTTTAGATTTGCACGAACATTGGAATGATAATTTATAAATAGGAAATATATATTTTTTAATGGAATGTTTTTTAACTTTCATTTCTCACGGGAACTTTTCTGTTGCCCCGAACGCCCGAACGTTCGGGGGCCAGCCCGAAGGCCCTCGAAAGTTCGGTCAGATAACCCTGTACATATATATTCGATATATATATATATATAGATAGATAGATAGATAGATACATAGATGTTGATTTTTATTACGTTACGAGCCCATATGTACGGAGGTCCTCGGACAGACCTCCGTACATACGGGCGTTCAGGGTCCCATACGGGGTCCGAACCCGACGACGTTCGGCCCTCGCTAAAAATTATTTCGGTTCCTAAACATATTTTGTTTTTCCTGGGTTGTTTTCTCTGAGTTGTCTATGACCTGAGGTAAACGCCATCAATTCTCAATTCATTTGGCTCAACCAAATAAGAATAAAAAATCGCCAAAGATGGCGGTATCAAAACATGCTCGCTTATGTTTCTTTTCACTTTTTGCTTTTTGATTTTACTTGAGTTCAGGGTCTGAAGAATTTTATTGTTTTTTGAATTTTTTTTTTGGGTTTTGCATTATGTAAAATACACATCTGTGAATTTTCAGGGCACTTAGCTATGCCAAAAAAAAATAAAAAATCGCCAAAGATAACGGTGTCGAAAACGTGCTCTCACAATCACTAAATTTAATTCTTATTTTATTTTTTGTTCTTTTTATTACTAGTATTTGTTTTTCGTACTTGATTTTTATTTTAAATTTGGTAAGGAATTTGGATGTAATGCCCAGGTAAATGTTGTTTAATTTATTTTTTTCCATAATATATCTTTTTTTAGATCTTTTGAGTTTTTTTTTTTTTTTTTTTTTTTGGGTCCATATTCGGGACGAACGGCCGAACGCATCCCCAAGGGGTCCTATACGTTCGGGCGTTTGGTTCGAGCGTTCGGCCTATATATATATACACGGTAGTAACCAACATCCGGGAACGGCCGAACGCTCAAACCAAACGCCCGAACGTATAGGACTTCTTGGGGATGCGTTCGGTCGTTCGGGCCGAACGTGGATAAAAAAAAAAAAAACAAAGTCATCAAAAAATATGAAAAAATATGTTATGGAAAAAAATAAATTAAACAAGATTCTCTGGGCATTACATCTGAATTCCTAACCAAATTTGAAATAAAAATAAAACACCGCAAACAAATACTAATAATAAAGAGAAATAAAAATAAAAAAAGAATTAAATTTAGTAAGTGTGCGAGCATGTTTTCGACACCGCTATCTTTGGCGATTTCTTTTTTTTTTTGGCATGGCTAAATACACTGAAAATTTACAGATGTGTACTTCAGATAATACAAAACTCACTAAAAAGGTTTCAAAAAATAAGAAAATCATTTAGACCTCAAATTAAAGTAAAAAGAAAAAGTAAAAAGTTAAAAAAAATGTGGGCGAGCACGTTTTGACACCGCCATTTTTGGCAATTTTTAATTCTTATTTGGCTGATCCAAATAACTTGAAAATTAAAAGACATGTACCTCACGTCATAGAGAAGTTACAAAAAACAATTCAGAAACAAAAACGTATTTTTACTCCCCGAAATATTTTTTGACGGGGGCCGAACACCGGCTGGTTCGGACCCCGTACGGGACCCCGAACACCCGTACGTACGGAGGTCTGCCTGGGGACCTCTGGACGTAAGGGGTGGTGAGCCTGTATATATATATATATGTGATCCCTTGGGGATGCGTTCGGCCGTTCGTGCCGAACGCGGACAAAAAAAAAAAAAAAAAAAAAAAAAAAACAGTTCATCAAAAAAATCTAGAAAAAAGATATGTTATGGAGAAAAATAAATTAAACAAGATTTGCTTGAGCATTACGTCCGAATTCCTTACCAAATTTGAAATAAAAATAAAATACACAAAATAAATACTAATAATAGAAATAAATAAAAATGAAAAGATAATTAAATTTAGTGAGTGCGCGAGCATGTTTTCGACATTGCCATCTTTGGTGATTTTTTATTTTTTTTTTTGCATAGCTAAATGCCCTGAAAATTAACAGATGTGTACTACACATAATACAAAACCCACTAAAAAAGTTTAAAAAAATAATAAATTGTTTTAGGTTCATAACTAAAGTGAAAACAAAATTTAAAAAGTGAAACAAAACGTGGGCGAGCATGTTTTGATACCGCCATCTTTGGCGATTTTTAGTTCTTATTCCGCTAAGCCGAATGACTTGAAAATTTATAGGCATGTAATTCACGTCATAGACAACTCATTAAAAAATAATTCAAAAAAAATATATCTATTTTTAGGCCCTGAAATAATTTTTGGCGGGGGCTGAATGCCGTCGGGTTCGGACCCCGTACGGGACCCCGAACGCCCGAATGTACGGAGGTCCTCCTGAGGGCCTCCGTACGTGCGGGCTGGTAACCCTGTATATATATATATGTGGGTTGCCGACGTTCGGATTCTACCGACCTCTCAACCAGAATGTGCCGAACGTTTGGCCCGCTTTGGGGATGCGTTCGGCTGTTAGGCCGAACGCGGACCTAGAAAAAAATAATAATAAAATGCAACAATTCCAAATTATTCGAAGAATGTAGACGTTGCGCATAAGATAACAACGAACAATATTTGGCTCAGCGTTACATCCGAATTCATTTGAAATATGTAATAAAAATAAAATAAAAAAAGTAAATGATAATAAGAAGAAAAACATAATAAAAAGAGAAAATAAAACTAGTTAGTTGGCGAGAACGTTTTCGAGAGCGCCATCTTAGGCGATTTTTCGTTTTTTCTTGGGATAGCCAAATGCCCTGAAAATTTGTAAATATGTGTTTTAGATAATATAAAGATCATTAAAACACTTTGAAAAAATAATAAAATATTTGAGGCACGAAAAGAAAATAAAAACTAAAAGTTTAAAGTTGCGTAGCACGGCGAATGTGTTCACGCCTCTTCACGTTCGCGCATAATTTCTTTTTCGTAAAAAAAAAAAAAAAAAAATAACCGTTTTAGATTTTTAACTCTTGATTGACGACGAATTTGAGCACTCACAAATTGTGGGGTTACATTACACAAGTAAGGAGGGATTTAATCATGTGGTTGATTTGGTGGGATAGAAATGATAGGGGTTTTCAAGACCAAGGACTAGAAGAGAGACAAACAGAGAATATGTTCAAAGCAATGCTGATAACATAAATAAGAGCGGACAGGAGACGAAAAGTCCTGAATGGGACCGTAGGACAAGTCCGAAGTGGTTGCCGGGACATCGGCCAAGGCGTGGGGACTGTCCTCCTTTGCAGGTAATAGGGTCCAGATATCGCAGTGGTTAGAAGGATAGTCGGGAGGTAAAAGGGGATAAAGGTTCTAATGGGTGGTCGCGGTAGGCCGCAAAAGGAGCGTAAGGAAGAAAGTGCGATGGTACTGAGGAACGACAGGTTGAGTTGGGTCGGTCGAAGGATGTGGAAGTATAAATTTGTGTGTTAGAATAGGTTGTAGGAACGTATAGATAGGCTAGAGTAACACAGTGATTAGTAGGGGTAAGATAGAAGTAACTAGGAACCACAAATATTATTATGGGGATGGATATGAATTTCACTAAGCGAAACTGGGTAATGGTCCCAAGATAACTCCGAGTGGAACTGTGAGGTCCCCGACCTGGACATTGAATATCTTGGGCAATATCAACGTGAAAAGTTTAAAGTTTAAACCACCAGTACTTCCTAAAGTTGTGCCTGTTAACGAACCACAATTTTAGGAAACAACTAGGCCACTACAGCAACGCCCAAGTTCATCCGACTAGAAATGTTTCTACACTATTTTTTTCCACGGCCGATAGCTGGGCCAAGTAGTGGTGGTTAAAAAAAAAAAAACAGAAAATAAAAACGGGATGTACTGTGACGCCCAAACCTCACACCCAGTGCGACTTCCTGATCGGAGTGGGATGGGGGCCCGAAAGTGCGAAAAGGGGTGTGCCAAGGATTTTAGGAAAGTGGGGGTGGAATACCAGATCAGAACTGAGATCTTCGGTGGCAAGCTTAGGGGTAGTTGAGCAAGATGGTGGTCCTGAGTTATATTGGACTTCGAGAGACCAGGCTACCTATGGTATGAATGTCGTCGTCGCGGTTGGTCCCGTATCTGGTGGACCGGTGGGTTGCTATGGCTGTCCCGTTGTTCGAACAGCTGCAGGCGCTGCTCGGCCTCGACTCGGGTTCATCGGCTAAATCCCAAAGCCCGATACGCCTGGTGCTGCCGGCACTCTTCGCATATTGTGCGGGGCCAATATCGGGTTATGGAATTCCACGGTACCACTGTGAGCTGATGGTATGGGAGGTGGAGATGGAAGGGAGGAAAACTGGTAGCAATAACGACGAAGCGCGGAGACATGTAATATTGAGTGTTCTTAGTATCCGGGTAGTCTGGACCCTTGGGATCGTAAGTTATGGCCCAGTGGAAGTCCCCCGCGCACGGTCGATTGTTCTCCGTCAGGGAGGGGAATTCTGGGTTTCTTAAGTTTCCCCGTCGTCTGAGCTGTTCGCCCTCCCAGTATTCACGATGCTGCGGGTCCCTCAGGCTCTTACGATCGGTGATCCAAGAGGGGGTTCTTACAGCCATATCTGATTAGTGAACTCGGTCTCCTGCATCCTTATAATGAGTCGGGATCAAGGTTGACTCATGCAGATGCGCGCGTACGCTGTGACTCGGTTGCCTCGAGATCACGGTCGTACGCGAGCGCGCATATGAGCGGAAGCTGGTCAGGCTCGGGTTCCTCGCGCCGTGTATCGGTTGTGTCCTCTCTGCATGCAACTAACCTACCTAGGTTATCTCGGGTGAGATCCAGTCATTACATTCTCATCCATGCTATTCAGGTGACGAAGGGAAAGAGAAGAAGGGGGAGAAGGGGGCTATCACAAAATTCCCAGTGATCTGATGGTTAAAATCAGACGTCCGTAGCAAGTACTTCCGATCAGATCCAGGACTATTGCTCAACACAGATGGATACAAGAAAGTGACGAATTAACTAAACATGCATCATAGGACAAAAGGAGAGAGAAATCCGAAAAGGTCGTAAAAGAAAGGGGTTCACATCCATTCCATACTTACACACAAAGTAAACGACAAAGAAAATCCGACACGATTTACAAAGAAAGTCCGAGAGGGCCGCAAAAAGATCGGCCAAGGTAGAAACCCAAAATTATACAGATACATGGAAGAAGAGACCTCATCCCTCACACAACTGCTCTCTCTCTTTCTCTCTCTCTCTACACTCCCCGATGCGGGCAGTCTGTCGCCGCGCACCAACACAGAGTTGTCACCCCGCTTAGTTCGAGCATGCAAGCCAGGTTCGCCTATGCGCTACAGTCCGTCACGGCCTGCACGTCAACCCCGCATACCCGAAACCAGCTCATCGGATCGTCCAACTCTCTCGTCGACTCACCTCTTCCAGCTGACTCGTTAGCCACCCCTCACTGATCGCGCTAACTCCAAGGTTCATAGAGAGCAAACTAATTGTGCTTGTGAAATTTATAGCATGCATGCTTGCGCGAAAGGTACAAGATTAAGCCTTTGTGGTCAGAAAGAAAAGAGAGTAAGTGTCTACGTCTGCATGGCCATGTCGCGACGTGTGGGTCGTAGCCGCACTCCACGCATCGATCCGGTCATGCAGGCATTCAGGCCAATTAGAACGGAGCATTAAACATGCAAAACAAAGAAGAAGAAGGCGGGCAGACACGAGAAAATCAAGAAAGAAGAAAGATACAGTTACAATCGCGCCTGCCAAAAACGACAGTTACACAAGATTAAGGGTGCGATCTAGTCAGAGCTTAGTTCCTAGCGCAGCAAGATGCGCGCAAGCGCGGCACAACAAAATACAGAGTGCCTACAAAAGAGACTCAAAAACAATTCCGCGAGCCCGTGGGGGCTTGACATCAGTCGAAAATTCGAAAATAAAATAACGATATTCTCGCGCAATGATCGCGCCAAAATTTCCTAGCGCTCACAGCAGAACAAAAAAGAAGCCATGACAACTGTTGGCCATCACGCTCGTTAAGTCGTGGTTACTCAATCGTTGGCGCGGGACTTTCCCGACACCGACCCGACAGATTTCCTCAGAAAACAGAAAGAAACCAGGGCATCCATGCAATTTGCCTGACCAACCCATCTTTTCACAAATCATCCATGCAACCCATCAATTTCCCCAAGGCAGCTTCGCGCAGAAAGTCACGTGATTACAGAAGATGGTTCGTCACAGTATCGTTCCTACATGGGGCCATGTCCCACCAGCGGGGGTTTAGTTTATGTTTTTGTGTGTTTTTCAATGTGGTCACACCGTGGCAGTGAAATTTTCAGATCGGATGGCAGGGAGCCCTGCATACTTTAAACCAGAACTAAACCTCGACAAGTGGGGTATGGCCCCCGATGTCCCGAAGCTTGTAGGTAGTAAAACTGGAAAAGTGAATTTGAGAGAAGAAACTGAGATCTGGAAGTTGGATTTTTTTTTTTTTTCCTTTCTTTTTTCTCACCTCTGCCATGTCATGGAGCATATCTTTCTTTTCAGAACCTACCACTCCTCCTAAGGCTATACAGGGGACCCCTGCAAGCATAGCTTTCTACCTCTCTTCAGTGAAAGGAGGTAACCTCCCTCGGTGGAGAGGGGTAATAGTATGTCCGCCCCTTCTCCCTAGCATTTAGGGTGATGGGTTGGGGCCGGTGGGGGCCGACTAACACAAGGACCGAGCATTTGCTCGTAAAGTTGTCTCCCTTTTCATATTTCCCCACCCCCATCGAGTGATAGTAGCGTCTAAAGCCAACGCTCTCCCACACACCACATTAGTAAGGTCTTCAATCAACACGGGTGGATTTTTTTTTTTTTTTTTTTTTTTGGGATAATTTGCAAAATACCCCCATAAGTTGAGATATATGTCAAAATGCCCCTGAAAGATGTGGGTAGAGGCGAATGCCCTTTTGGACCGAAATCTTTATGTTGTGCCCCTGTCAGGACGGTGTGCAACTTCGCAATCTAAACCTTCCCGTTTGGGCCTTGGCCTTTTGCAATAACGCCTAGGAAAAGTAGGCAAGTATTGGGGCATTTTGCAAAGTTGGACGGTACCTGGTAGGGATATATTGCAAAGATGGGGGTCCAACCGACGCCAGGGGTATTTCACAAAAAATGTTTTTTTGTCAGAGGAGCATTCCGCTTTACTCACATCTTTTAGGGGCATTTTGACATATATCTCAAGTTATGGGCGTATTTTGCAAATTATCCTTTTTTTTTTCGATTTTTCCAAAACAAAAAGAGAAGAACGAGAGATTTGATTTCGCGGCACGCACCCACTTGAGGCTGCCCAGTTCTGTTTTTTTTTTTTTTTTTTAATATTAGAAGGCTAATTTGCGAGGATTTGGGTCCTCAGCAGGCCTAAGGGGCCCCTGCTGCAAATGTGCCCTCCCTAAGTGAAGGCGGGCCTAACAAAGTACGAGAGGCCTCGGCTGTCAATTTCGTATTTGGGGTCCAGGCAGTTTTGTCGCGTCAGTTGGTTGAGGGAAACACAGACCGAGCAGCGAGGAAAAATCCCAGGCCTTCCAGGCCTTTCCAAAATGGTGCAGACCCTGGACGAGAATCGCAGCCTCATACACAGACAATTGGGAGACCCAACCAAACGAGGCCCAGTAGCTGCAAGAGAGGCGCAGCATCCTGGGGCCTACCGGAAGCTTCTGGGCCCAGGCCAGTCCAACCAGGCTGCCAAATGAGGCAGGCTCTTTCCATATAGGAAAGAGTTCGCTGCCTGGCGAGTCATTCGGGCACTCGCATGCTGGCGGCAGTGCTGCTAGAGCTGAAGCTCATGGGCTGCTGCTAGCGCTGAAAGGCGAAGTGCAAGCATGTGCGGTCGTGCAAGGAGGTGGGCGCTGCTGAGGGCAGCGCCATAGCCCAACCTCCATAGCTGGCGGGCTTGGATATACAGTGAGGCGCAGTGGTGGTCTTCGGGTTTCACGAGGGAAGATGTGGGAGTAAGACGAGGGAGAGAGAGAGAGAAAGAAGGATGATGATGATGATGTGAGGGCACATACCTCGTATTGGCGATGGTCTGCATGGGCGACATCTTCAAGTACTTCGGAGGTTGCTGACGTCAACAGTTGCATTGTCAATTAGTAGGCTAGTAGTAGCTGTGTAGGGAGTAGGCTGGGCGCCGAGCGCCAAGTAGGGAGATAGGGACTGGATACATATGTTGGTGGTGGCGAGAGCAAGCTTTCATTGACATTGGTTTTTCAGTGCTACGATTCTCCATTGGTGTCATATTGGTGCAATGCTGCTTTCTGAACACTGTGATACGATCTGGCTTTCAATGTGATTGTGCAATCTGAATATTACCATCTCGCTATTGCTCATTTTCCTTGCAAATTCTTAAGCCCAACCAATTCAATTACCTGTCAAATCTGGACAGGACAGCCTATCAGGCCTTTTTTATTGCCATTATAGTATTACGGGGAACCCCATAGCAGCCACATCCGTGCTCAAGCCTCCAACGAGGGAACATGCGGGAGCTGCACCCACCAGCAGGTGCGATACTTGCTACAGCAGGTGGTCAATACCGGCCAGGGGTCAGCGGGTAGCATCAGGACCGAGCTTCTTCGATGGACCAGTCACTTTGCCTCCCTTCCGGTCTCCTCCCCCTATGAACATCAGCAGTCTCTGCTCAATGCCAACTGGGGGGACCAACGACATATCTCTAGATGGCGGGCGCCAAGCTTGCCCAGGAAGGTGCATGAGGCCAATGGAGATTGAACCCAAGACCTCCTGAATGCCACTTGCGTGCCTTACCAACTGAGCTAGGCCGCAAGCCCCAGTTCTGGTTTCGAGTATCCATGGGTCCATGCCATTCGATCTCGAAATCTCACGGCGAGTGTGTGACAACGCTGAGAAATACTCGACACCAGAACTAGACCTCCGCACGAGGGGCATACTAGATACCAGAACGGGCCCTCCGCACGAGGGGCACGGGCGCGGTCGATTCGTCGTGGACAGGGCCTGTGGGCGACATGAGGGAAGACAGCCCTGACGAATCAGAAGGAATCAGTCTACAAATACAGCGACCACTCAGCCGAGAGGTACAGAAGAGCTGTCGTATGACCTGCCTTTCCTCCAACCGAGTCCCTGAAGCGATTGCCATCGCTGAGACAATATCAGATTCGGGAGCAAGGAAGGAAGGAAGGACGGAAGGAAGGAAAATGGCGAACGTTGGCAAGTACGCGGACGAGCTCATCGCCACGGCGAAGAAAATTGCGACCCCTGGGAGGGGTATCCTCGCCGCTGACGAGAGCACGGGCACCATTGGGAAGAGACTGGCCAGCATCAACGTGGAGAATGTGGAATCCAACAGGAGGGCTCTGAGGGAGCTTCTCTTCACCGCTCCTGGGGCGATGCAGTACATCAGCGGCGTGATTCTGTTCGAGGAGACGCTCTACCAGAAGACGGCAGACGGGAAGCCTTTCGTCGATGTCCTCAAGGAGGCCGATGTGGTGCCTGGCATCAAGGTCGACACCGGCGTTGCGGCCCTGGCAGGCACGAAGGGCGAGACCACGACGCAAGGGCACGACGGATTGGGCGCCAGGTGTGCCAAGTACTACCAGGCGGGCGCGCGGTTCGCCAAGTGGCGCGCCGTCCTGAAGATCAGTGCAGACGGATGTCCTACGCCTCTGGCAATCCAGTCCAACGCGGATGGGCTGGCCAGGTACGCGTCCATCTGCCAGGAGAACGGRCTGGTGCCGATCGTGGAGCCGGAGATCCTCATCGACGGCACGCACGACATCGAGAAGAGCGCCGCTGTGACGGAGAAGGTGCTGGCGGCGGTGTACAAGGCTCTGAGCGACCACCACGTGCTGCTGGAGGGCACGCTGCTGAAGCCGAACATGGTSACGCCGGGATCGGACGCTGCGAAGGTGGCGCCGGAGGTCGTGGGCAAGTACACGGTGAGGACGTTGCAGAGGACGGTTCCCGCGGCCGTTCCAGGRATCATGTTTCTGTCGGGCGGGCAGAGCGAGGAGGAGGCGACTCTGAATCTGAACGCGATGAACGCCTTGGAAGCCACGAAGCCGTGGACGCTGTCCTTCTCGTACGGCAGGGCTCTGCAGGCGAGCACGCTCAAGGCATGGGGAGGCAAGGTGGAGAACGTTGCTKCCGCGCAGAAGGCGTTCTATGTGCGTGCCAAGGGTAACGGGGAGGCGACGCTCGGCAAATACRGTGGCKCTCCCGCGATCGAGGGAGCGTCAGAGAGTCTGCATGTTAAGGACTACAAGTACTGAAGTGTGGGCGGGATTCATTACTAGACACTGTATAGGAATCTGCATCGGCGACTTCCAAGCCTCGTGTGGAGGCAGGCGGTTGATCGCATATGCCATCGTAGAATAGAACAGTAGGTGATGCATAGCCAGACTTTCTCTGCGTTTGCTTCGGRTGAGAGAGGGTTAGRTCTATACTAGKAGGTAGGGTCAGGTTCAGACAGCAGCTGGGAGTGTCAACGGCTGTGGCATCCGTAGTTTGCCTTTGTGCATTTGGTTGAAGACGAGTTAGTAATAAGCAGTCGGACAGTTTAATTCCATTGGGGTTTAACGGTTTCCCTCCCGTATCGATTTATTTGATTGGAATTTGGAATCGTCATAATTTATTTTTGCTCTTTCCGGAAGTGCGATCATTGATCTCTGAGGTAATGAGTGTTACTCTGTCGTCTGTACGTTTGGAAGATGAGCTGGAACTTGGGATGATTGGGACTGTTCTGTGTCGGAGTGAGTGGTTCTCRTGCTTCCGTTTCCTTTTCCTATGTGCGCACTGCCGTGAAAGTCCTTTGTCGTTGTCCGCCAATGATCTCAACTATGCGTAGTTGTAATTTGTTTTCCTCTGCCTCATTGTCAATGGCTCGGACTTAGTCGGATTCAAKCGGTKTGTTTTCTCTGCTTGCCGTCACTWTCAAGGTACAGTAATGGCTGTGAAACAGGCTTCCTGGTACGCAGCTGTTCGCCTTTACATTATGGGCGCGATCAGCTCGTTGACTTCTGTGTTTGCTTGCTTGCCTGTTGTCTCTGTGATGGGAGTGTGTGTGTGCGTGCTTGTACTTGTGTGTGTGTG
>BFEA01000032.1:27524-56769 GCA_003427395.1 Chara braunii
AACTTTAAGTCCATACCCCATCGACATCATCACCGTCATCAATGTGGATATGCACGTTGCTCACAGGTGAGTGCTACACACACGATGTGAACCTTTTTTGTTTTTTGCTCGCACTTCGAGTTGTGTGAGTGTTTATTTGGATCGGACTGATTATGTTCGGCCGCGATGTTTCCGTTGGAGCGAGTACCATCAGACGGGGGACAAGCGCGAAGAGAAGGCGACAAATCGACCAAATGCAAAATCAACTTAGAAATCCGGGAAAAAACGAAAAAAAAACGGGAAAAAAAACGGGAAAAGAAGGGGAAAAAAAGAACACTTCGCCTGCAAGAGCGCGTGCACGAGACACAAAGAGAGAGAGAGAGAGAGAGAGAGAGAGAGAGAGCACAGGCGCATCTCCCCTAATACAATGCACCCTGCTAAGGAATGTGTACAAGCTATATTTCCGATCAGCTGCAGCAAAAACACGGGTGCGTTATGTGCCCCGAAATTGGTGTTGGCGGGGAAGGGAGAGCGGGAGGGGTGGGCAAGAGAGAGAGAGAGAGAGAGAGAGAGAGAGAGAGAGAGAGAGAGAGAGAGTCCATTTGACATCTCCAAATCTGCCACCCTATCCCAGCCGTTATCGATCTGGCCAACGTCATAAAAACCCCAAAATCGGTGTTGGCGGGGAAGGGAGAGCGGGAGGGGTGGGCAAGAGAGAGAGAGAGAGAGAGAGAGAGAGAGAGAGAGAGAGAGAGAGAGAGAGAGAGAGACGAACGTTGAAGCAAGGGCGGATAGGCAGCGATCGTAACGACCACGTGCATTGCATGCTGACATGGCGCTGAAGGTCGTCAGAAATCCGCACGTGGCCATGCAGAGGGACCGTCTTGCTGTCAAATCTACTCGAGTCGCGATGGCATCATTTGACCGCTTGAGGCAGATTGACGCTAGTGCCGTTCGGTGGAGGAGGATAAGGAAGAGAGGGGATGAGGACTATGGAAATCGGACGCCACGACAGTGGCACGACAGTGGGAGAAGGGGGGAGCACGAGAGAGGAGAAGGGAGAAGGACAGTTATGAGAGTCACAAGATGAAGAAAAGAAATCGTGTGCCACACTGACACGTGGCATGGGACTGTGGAAAGACGGAGTAGTAGTATAACAGGTGTCTGAGTCAAATTTTGACATTTGCATGACTGAAAGTGCCACTTTTCTCCATTGCTATCCTCCTGCTCATTAAAAAAAAAGAAGGGCTTCGTTTTCATCGACGGATGTACAAGATGGCGCCAATTGCCAATTACCAATTGCCACTCCCTTCCTCTGTGAAGGGACGACGAGCAAGGAGGATCACCACACGAGATGCACGGCATGGCAATGGATGGGAGAGCTGGGTGGAGGATGGAGGATGGAGTGACCGCGAATCATGCAAAAAAGCACAAGATGGTACACCCATAAACTGTTGATAAACGGACCTATGTTTGAATCCACATGGAATCAAATAAGTAAAAATAACTCTGAATTTACCTTGGGTCAGTCAGTTCGACGATGATATCTCAAGGTTGTCGCCCTTTGAAAAAAAAAAAAACAAAAAAAAAAAACGATTGGTTGATTGATTGGTTGATTGATTGCTTTGATTGATTGGTTGACTGATTGATCGATTCAATCAATCAATCAATCAATAGTTCCATCCACGACACCGGGAGCGGGAAGGCAACAAGAGCGGGGAAGCCGGTGGGAGAGGGGGAGCCAGCTGGAGAGGGGGGAGAGGGGGAGCCAGCTGGAGAGGGGGGAGAGGGAGAGCGAGTTCGAGTGTGTGTATGTGTGTGTGCCCGTGCGTTGTCGCACTTTTTCTAGTCGGATCTCTTTTGGCGACCCGAAAGCCAACAGGCTGTCACGCATGGTTTTGTATGTGATTGCAATAAATAAAATAAATTAATTAAAGCAAATCCCTTCCTGTTGTGTGCGTCCGGCTTCGAGCGAGACCCTTCAATTACGGTCTTCGCCGGTCCCCGGTCTTAGGAATCTTTTATTTTGATTCGGAACAGCAGAGAATCGTGCAAATAATAATCATAAAATTATGGAGTGCTATGTATGCATCAATTATGTCAATCTGATTTTGAGAACTGTGACAGAACCTTCCAAGAAAACAATCATCAAGCAAGAATAATACAAGAAGCAAGACCGACTCACTGACTTCGGCAAAGACAAAGTCAAATGAATGAGGGAAGAATGAGAACTCGTAATAGTCTCAGGGAGTACATATGGAAGAGAGCATGGCCAGCACCAATCAAGAGTCCTCACTCATCCCTCTAACTTCACACTCATCCTCTCATTTTGTTGTCTGTCGTTTGAGCTTCTTGCCATGCCTCCTTACTCTCTGAGTCTGTGGCTTCTGAATATAGAACCACCTGAAGCCCGCTAGTTCCAAACACTTCCAACCAAGTCCCATGATACGGAAATCAGCCATAGCACAAAATTCCTCCCATAGAGTGGGGAGATATGGCCGAGAGAAAATGCCCCTCCTGAGATGTGGAAACTCGGAGGGCACAGTCATTGCCTCGTAGTCGATCTCTGCGGGCGATATGTACCTCTTTGCCAGGTCCACCAGTCCACCCCAATAAGAGCCATCAGTAAGATAGTAGGGGACAGGAGGTTTGGGATAGTCCGTGAAAAGCTTAGGACCAAAACTATAAACTAGCTTTGTGTTCCCCTGGAGTCTCTCAACTTTCCACTGCACATCCCCGGCTGCTGCGGCCCACACTGCATCAAAATGAGGGTGTGTCTCGTTCCCCTTTCTTAGGAAGATCCGCAGGTCGTTGACTGTACCTTCAGCGAACTCAGTGAGAACGATGAAGATAGACAGGTCTTCACGCTTGAACCCATCAATCCTAACATACTTGTAGGGGAAGCTCTCCCTGGTGGCAATCGAATTGAGACTGTCAAGGACAGACTACTCGACCGAAATGGGGTTGAATTCTCTCATGTGTCTGGTAAATTGTTGCTCCCTGTTAGATGAAAAGAGAGAATGTGCTTGATTGGCAAAAATCCGCTGCTTGAGTGCCTCTTGAATACAGTTCTGGATGCTGTTTGGATGTTGTTTCTGGATGCTGTTTCCAGATGCTGTCTCCGGACACTGGGTCTGAATACTACGTCTGAATACCGTCTGAATGGTGTTTTCTGGTTGCTATTTCTAACTGAAAGATTGCTGGTCAGATAACTGTGACTGCTGATTATAAAACTGATTTGACTGCGGATCAAAAAACTGATTATTACTGATTAATTGCTGACTTGTGAAACTGAATGATGCTGAGACTGCTGGAGAAACAAGTCACCATACCATGTGTCGTGACAGATACCAAAGACTGATCTCTAGGACTGGATAAGAAGAGTTTGTCTGTGATGATTGTCTTCGCCTACAAGTCTCAAGCGGTTTCAACTGAGGATAACCAGTTAGACTTCGATTAGAAGTCTACTTGAGTGTTGTCTGGATACTGACTGAGTATCGCCTGAGTATTATCTGAGTATTTGCCTGAGTATTGTCTGAATATTTGGTTGAAAGTTCACTGATATTTTAAACCACCAAATAGCCGATTCACTAGTACTGAGAGAAAGAACAGCAAAAGACACTGAAGGGAGCTTGCTGCTCAGATGCTGGTAGAGCTTCTGGAAGGGTGATTCAGACACTACTGGGTTCGTTCGAGTTCTGTTCTGGCTTGTTCCATTGTCTCCAATGAGGAACTGATACTGTGCAGCTTGTTGTCATGCCCGTAAAAGTAAATTACGTACTCAATGTACACCCCGTCTGTCACCATTTGAACTGCGTGCTCACGTTGAACCACTCTGTATAATTCCATGTCCTGGTACACTTCTTCCTCCCATCCTTCTCTTCTGTCCCTGTTTAGTCTGCTCTTCACTACCAATTTTTTCCCCTTTTCAATTGATTACATTCAAGACAGAGTCGGTCAATAAACTCCGCGCCTAGGGCAGATAGCCACTCTCAGACCTGAAGTGATCCAAATATTCTGCTTGAGACTACCGGTCAGAGATAGTTGTATCACGCTCTCAACGGCGAGTGCTAGCACGACCTTAGTAAAAAGGGGGGGACCTCTGTAAACCTCTGTGGGTGTAAAAGGAACCCAACCCTCATAAGGGGTTTTACAACCCCTGAGTCAGTTGGCAAAACTACATTCGTGCTTCGCGCGTTCTGCTGGTCACTCCAGATCACGCATCGTAACCTTTGAGTTACTGTTTTCTATTTATTGACTACTTACGCCGACCCGGCCGCGCCACTAGATACAGACACTGTCTTACGCGTTGCGCGGGTGGGCCCTTAGTGATAAAACTCAGTAGGACACCGTAACGCCTACTTGGCTTAGACTCATACTTGACAGATCTAGCTCGTGGGTTGTGTAAAACTCTTAGCACACAGGACAAGGTCCGACCTGCAGTTTACCTTAGATGAATTAGTAGGACCTGAGTAAGAATGCGGGTATGCCCAACTTATGGACTGCACAAATGTCTAGATGCACGGAGCCGAACTCTGCCAACTACTTGGCTAAGTAAAACTGTCAGATTCGAGCAAATAATCAGTGGCGAATAGACAAGTGAGCAGAAGAGACCGAAATCAGAAGGGGTCTTGAGCCATACTAACCAACAATCCCCTCTCTCTCCAGCTTACCCCTTGAACTTAGCAATCACAAAAGTCGAACTCATTGGCATATCTCTTAATCGGTCGAAGTGGCGGACTAGGATAATACTTCAATCATTATCCCGCTGATCTGAGCAGATAATACCAGCCAAGTTTCAGTTCATCAGATAAACTCGACACGAATGTTGCAGGGTGCTATCCCCATTTCCACAGACTCTGCACAGAGTGACTTCAACTCCTCTGAAAACTCTAAGCTACTATGCAGGGTAAATGAGAACGTCGTTAACTAGCTAACTGTAAACCCGCAGGGTGGAAAATCTTGCACTTGACTGGCTCAGCCTAGAGTGACTCGCACAGGGAGGAAGGTAAATAGCGAATGCTCTCTAGCTGTGTTCACCTCTCCCTTGTCTCACACCAGAAGGTTAGGGGAGATAAGGACAGTTGTGCTTCTTAGTCTCCTTCCAGGAGAAACTTTGCCAACAAATAGACAACCCTTTTCAGGACTCTTTGCTTTCTGCCCGTCGAACTATATGTCGGGGTTTCAGAGAGTGGTTGGGCAGTGTCTGTGTGCCCTTTTCCAGGCTTGTTGCGCACAGGGTATCCTTTTGAGAGGGGACCAGGTGCTGTGAAACAACACTCTTGTTAAAACGCTTTACTGAGAAGTTAAACTCATAAAATCTACTTCTTAATGTTACTACTCAAGCATTAGCAAGAAGAAAACGAGAAGTTTTAATCACTTACTTTGAGAGGAATTTCCATCATTGAATATGCCACGCGAGCAATACATAACTTTCAGCCTCATTGAACCATTAACAGACCACTTAATACAAAAGCCACGTTCGATTAAAGAACTTGAATGAGGGAGTGCCACAGTGCCTTCTAGTGATCTAAAACCAATCTAGCTTTCAATCAATAACACGCCCACAAGGCTCTCTCCACAATTAGAGCATCATGAGTTTGACCAGAACCGACTTCCTGACACTAAGATTTCCTGATCACCCGTATTAGGCAACTTACAGCAAAGCTAGTCAATCCGGCTAACTAATTATTCACTAGACGGGAAACAAATTAAGGGAAAGAAATGTCCAGCGTGAGTGCAGGGAAATGGGGTTGAGACAAGCAATCTTCACTTGCTAAGCAACCTTACTTCCAAATTAATGACTATACCAAGGAAGACGTTCTACAACAGAAGAACATTTACATTACTACTGTTTGTCGCCCGTTACTCGATCGATTCTCGCATACAGACTGGCCAAGGTTCACACGGTAAAACAAGGCATGTATCCCCTAACACAGGTGGGTATTTTAGGTAAGTGATATCAACCTCAAGGAAACGCGGTCGAACCGCCAACAACCTTCTCACTTTCAGCTCCACCACCCAGGCATGATCGGGCACGAGAGTCAGTCAGTACTCTCCTCAAGAGTTTTTCAACTCAGATTAGATACAATCCGTGCTTGTCATGAGCTACAGGCATCAACATCGATGGTCCCTGAGCAACCTCGTTCCTGTCCTACTCATCGTCCGTTCGTTACCCCCTATACTCAAGCGTCTCCCCGCTGATCGCGTTCACCTTCGCCCTATATAGCTTTGTCCCCTCGAACCTCCTTCTTGTCAACCTCCCATCGCACTCTCCCCTTTTGATCATAAGGCAGTCAGTTCTTCGACAAATTGGCCAGAGCATATACCGAGTGAGTGGGATTATACGCGCAGAGTTCTTCTCGTCAGCCCGCTCAAGGGGGCTGCGGTGGCGACAGCAAGCAAGTTATACAAGAGAGTCTTTTCTAATTACAGTGTGAAGGCGGCACGTGAGGATCTCCCACTGGAGGCACGCGGAGAGATCTCCACTTGTCACATCCTCCTTTACCTTCTCATCATTCACCATTGCCCCACTCATATCTCCTTTCCCCCACTCCTGCAGTCCGTGAATTCACAGCACTACCCTTTTTTGCTCACAATAGGACGTCAACTCCCGTCGCCTATGCTCACACGTCTCTCATGCGCTTATTCTCGCCGCAGCTCAATCTTTGCTCGTTTGTAAACAGTCTCGCCCCCTCTGTTTTCCTATCCTCAGCCCCTCAGTACTCGTCTGCCCAGCGACGTGTTGACTTGCCCTTAACGAGGGGCTGTGCCACGCAGTTCTCTCTCTCTCCCTCAGCAGTCGTCCACTTATAACTGTCTCGCGCCCGCGCTGACGCGTGTCACGCATCCTCAGTTCTGTGGGCCCAGAATGGCCCTGAGTCACCCTTACCTCACACACACCTCTTCCCCTAGTCCCCAGCCACAGCACGAAGACTCGCTATGACTCAGTGGGCAAAAAAAAAAACGTCGTGAGTGAGCGAGGAGATTGTGGTTGACACCAGCTGTATCTAGCAGGATCACGCGTCCCGCTCGTCCGCGCAGTCTCTCCCTTCCGTTGACCTCCTCTCTCTTCCCACGGACTGCCACGTGTAGCCCGCGTGCCGCCTCCGATCACTCACACACCCTTTTTTATTTCTCCTGCTTTTTTTGTCCTACGTCCTCTGGGACTCTACTGCTGTGAGCTGGCCTCGGGCCCGCCTTCCACAGGCCGTGCCAGCGGGTGGTTCTTGCGGACCTGGCCTGGCCTGTTCCAGGACTGAAGGTCCGTCTCCCGGTCTCCTGCCTCGCTCATCTCGCTCTCCCCACCCGAGTCCCTGTCCAAATGGGCCTGTTCTTTGTCTGCTGTGTCCATCGAGGTCTCGGTCTCATGATACGAGACCGTTACCTGCATTTTCGCTGTCACCCCGTCCCTCCTGCAGCGCCTCTCAACACGATCTTTGGCCTCCGTGATCGCGTCCTGCAGTTTCGAGTTAGTCCGTATCTCCACTTCCTTAGCCCCTTCCACGTTGATCTTCAACCTCAGTTCGTCCCCTCCATCGTAGTTAAGCATTACTGTAATCCAAGGCCCTTCCCCATACATGGGTTTCCACCGAGCCTGCTGGTACCAGTATCCCGGCCTATAGACGTGCAGGGCCATAGGCAGGCCTTTCTCAGCAGACCTTGCACAGCACAAGTCTGCCCACTCAGAATGGTAAGTCACTACTAGAACACACTAGACTTCCCACAAGACCCACAGAATGTTGTAGAAGCGTTTAGCAGGGAACAGCGTCCCGGCTTCTCAGAGTAGGGAGGGCACACCTCATGCACACCGTGCAACTCCATTCCCCTCTTTTTTTTATAGCCCAAGATCCCTGTTCTCTAATCGCGAGATAACTTTCAGAGTTCTAGGCTCTAACAATCTACAAGTTCATAATTAATAGAATAATTCAAAATAAATTAAAATAAACAGAAGAATGGCGTGAAGCAAAACACCAACAGTCACAGTGCCTATCCCAACTTTCGACCACTAGCCGTTCACTTTAATCGGGAAGTGACCACAGGCTCGACACTGTGGCCCCATAACAAGATACTTCCAGCGCATTTTCTCCTTCAAAAGGCACCCTCAGACTATCTCTGATGGGTACCCGTGTCCGATGGCAAGGAGGGGGCTTATGACCCTCCACGGGGGGTTATAGGCTCCCTACCAACGCGGCCGCGGGTCGCCCCTCTTTTGAGGTCCTACAGCGCGGCACTCAGTCGAACAAGCTCGGCGCAAGTGATATACGAGGGGTCGTCCCACTTAGGCCCCAAAACATAGCTCAAGCCCGGATTTCCAACCGTTGGCTTTCTTACGAAATGACAGGCAGAAAAGTAAACCAAATCTGACAGTCGAGCGAAAAGAAAAACTAATTATTAATATCAATAATAACTATAATAATAATAATAATAATAATAATTGCATAAAAGAAAGGACGGGGTTTCAAAATTCCTCCGCGCGGCTTCGCCGTGGCGTTAACCTAAAGCCCGACTTTCGACCTTTTCTTTTTCTCTTTTTTTTTTTCATACTTTTTCCTTTTCCAGAAGCCTCTGTACCTATACCCTCAATCTCAGCTACTGGAGTCCAGCACGCGGGTGAAATGTCCGCACGGGTTCCTATCACGTCTCTGCACCTGGTCCAGGTCACAACCATCAGGACCAAAAGGTCCTTTCAACTCCATGCAGACCGGGCCATCCGACAACGACCGCAGCTGGGAAATTAGATCGCCGGCCAATCCCGAATTAAAGCAGGAGCTTAAGCCCTCGTATAGACTCGACAATTAGTTTTTCTTTTCTTTGTTCTTTTCCATATTTCCTTCCCTTTTATTTGACAACAATATCTATCGCGCTCACCTAACCCATAACCTGGTTAGGGCGTGATCGCCGCGCAGTACAAATGATAGCGCCGATCCTTTCAACTTCGCGTCCCAGGGCGGGCCCGGCGGCTACCGCGGCCACAGGCCGGTAGTGCTCTGCTGTACAGCAGGGCGCCGAGCTTGCGTGGACCAATGGAAAGCCCTGTGGCGCACCCTTTTGCTGAGGGCAGGCTCCAACAAGATTGGTCCGTATTAGGGTACCATTCGGTATACCAAGAACATTGCACAGGCTCGGAGACAACCCGATGAGTAGCGAGCACCCAAACAAGGAACAGGCACTGGGTAGAAGCCTGGCACACGGAGGAGGGCCGGGACACCGTGCCCTCCGACATAATACCAAACCCCCACCCAGCGTCCCCGCTGGGTCTAAACGCGTTCGCAAGCAGTATAAAGAACAGCGAGAGTTGACTGTATACTCATTCATTCCGCTGTTATTGGGAGAGCAGTTCGCACTGTAGCTCTGCGCTAACTGGCTTTCTACGCCCTGAAGCGCACACATCTTCCCCTCCACCGCTCACAGCCCTTCTCGCATAGTCCTCGCAGTCGTTTCTTTCTCTTTTTCCTTTAATAGTCCGATGTTTTCTGTCCTTGGACTTACTCTATCGTAGCGTACCTTCTCTCTTTGTTTTTCTTTTCACCCTCGCAATATTCTCTTAATCCTTGTCTCTTTAATTGCGCGCCTTTACCTTAACTTTTCTTGCACCATGCCCGAGGCATGTCGGGGACAGGGAAGAGGAAGGGGTGGTAGAGGTGGGAAGGCGCGTGACGAGCCGCCGGCCCGTGCACGGCATGACTATAGCTCCGAGGAGGAGGAGGAGGAGGAGGAGGAGGAGGAGGAGGTACGGGGTTATGGGGCGCACTCCAGGCCTTATCCGCGCCACCCGCTATCTGCATGGTACGAGAGGACTCCATCCCCAGAAAGGATGGACTACATCCGAAAAAACATTGAAGCGCGTTATGGTGCGGCCAACACTTCCTCACCTCCTTACACTCCCAGAGCACTCATTACTCCTACGACGAGTAGAGCCCTAGTGCCCGCTCCACTATCCTCTACCCCTTGCGCAGTTTCTTCGTCCTCTCACTCCAATAGCTGCATTCTTCTCAGCATTTTCTTTCTTCTCTCTCTGCTTCAGACGGAACTCATGATAATCTTCTATATCCTATATAGGCGCGACTTTTTCTCTGCTCTCTGAATCTGTTTTTCTTGGAAGTTTTCGGCTCACGCTTCACTCATAGTGTCCGTGGCTTAAGAGTTTGAACACCTTGACGCCGGGGACAGAGGTTCCTTGTGAACCAGGCCGCATGTCGGCCACCAAATAAATTTAAAAAGGATTATGTTTCCACTTTCTTGTTTGCTGCTGATTCTGACCTCTTGCATTCTGAAACCCGTTCCCAATTTGAATTTTAAGGCGGGAAAAAGGTTACCTTAACCTTCACTTTGGCTGTAAAATTGAAACACTGCCAACCTGATACCAATGCTTGGGACACTTGTCCAGTCTGCCATGCTGAGGGTAGGGCTTACCAAACCCTTCTTTCTGTTTTCTGGTCAGGGTGAGATATCTTCTCAATTTCTCATGTGACTCGGGGGATACCAAACCCTGTCTTCTTTCTCTGGTCTGAGTGAGGCGTCTCCTCAACTTCTCAGATAAGAAAAGGGATACCAAACCTTTTTTCTTTTCTCTGGTCTGGGAACTTCAGATAAGTCTTTATATACCTGCAAAACAGCAAGTCCCACAGACAACAGACTACGCCCCAGCAAGCAGGCTCCCCAACAATTATCAGACAAGCAACAAGTAAACAAAACAAAACCCCAAACAAAAATAAAATAATAATAAATTAATAAAATAACAAAATAATAGACACAACAAAACAATTCCTCATACCCAAGAGTTTATTGATTGCCTTGATTTCGGCCCACCACTGGCCAGGAATGACAGACGTCCTGTCAGTCTGACATACCTCATTCGGCCCACCTCAGGCCAGGACTAGTCAGACCATTTGTCTTGACAACCCCTTTGACCTACCTCCAGGTCAGGACCAGCATACCCACTACTCGAGTATGGCAGCCCTTTGGCACTCTCGCCAGGACACCCAGACTATAGCGGGTCTAGTCACCCTATGACAGTAGACGTCTCGTCAGTCAAACTGTCCCGAACCCGGATTTAACCACTGTCGTCAGGGACCGGCTCACCTACCAGTTTTTGGCCAAGGGCGCTGGCTGCCCCGCCCAAATTTTTGAACGTAGGACCCGGTCTAACTACGATTCAAGGCTCTGGCTAACCTTACTGGATTGCATCCTCTGACTGCGGTAGGGTTCCAGCTGACCCCTTTCGACCTCATAGGCCAGACTCCCGGAGTCTTAACCTCAGTCGACTACAGAATTCGACACTCGCGTCGGGGACCTGCTGACCCCACAAGATTGCAACCTACTGCGGCAAGGCTCTGGCTGGCCCCGACAATCAACGCATACTCAGGTTAGAGAAGAAGACCCTAGGCGCAGACAATCAAGCAAGCATATCATAACCCACAAGCAGACTGCCCATGCCCCATAACAGGACAAACATTTCTCAAAAGACGTCCTGTCAGTCTCAAGAGGCACTGAACAACAACATGATAACCAACACTAAACCCTTACAGGAGACCCCCCTTCAGTCTCAAGAATGACACTCAGTGCCGGCCCAGAGAGGTTCCTTTCCTCAGCTGGAAATTTTCTTTTCCAGGAGACGTCCCGTCAGTCCCAAGAAAATATTGAAATGTTGATCCCAAAGAGGTCCCTTCCCTCATATGAGTGAAGACAGGCAACTTAGTCAAAAGACACAAAGTCCTTCCGCTGACAACTCTTAGTCAGGCAGAACTGAACTCCTTAATGCCCGTCATGCTTTCTTTTTATCATGAGAATAACACTGATTATACCCTCTGATGTACCACAACCATGAGTTCTTCAGATCTTTGACACTGCGTCAATGCTCACAAAACTGTATCTCACAGTTATTCCCCACTCTCAAGGACTTGGGACTCACGGATCGACTGTAGCATTGCATCAAAGATATAGTCTTACTTACTGAAACGAAAAATTTACTGACATGCTGTAGAATTGAAATGGCGAATTGACCATGCAAGGACGATCACAGCTTGCTGCTGTCTCATTGTCTTACTGTACTTTTCTCTCAGTTTTCTCTGAAACTGTTCTCTCAATTAGATGACTGACCTTTCTTCCCTGTCTTTGAGGTCACTAAAGGGATCAAATCAGGGTCTCTGAAAATGAACTTACGAAGTCTTGACCCTGACACCATATCGTGAACCCTGGATCCATCCATCTCTGAAATCTCATAAACTTTGTCTTCTGCTTCCCCTATGATTCTGTAAGGACCAAGCCATCTGGGCTTCAACCTTTTAGTCCATTGTGTCTCAAGGGAACTGTCGAACAGAAGGATAACATCTCCAACTTTCAGCTTCTCCTTTCTTATATATCTTTTCTTGTTCCATCTCTCTTGATCTGACAATCTGCTGGATGCTATCCTTTCTGCAACATCCATTACTGCCTGGCCAACTTCTGATATTTGCCACATTCGGATCTGAAGGAGCTCTGAAATAGAATAGTCTCTGTCACTTTCTTGACTTGACCATGTCTTGACAATGTTCTCAACAGACAATGTAGCATATTGACCATACCACAGAGTAAATGGTGCATAGTCAATAGTTCTCTTGACTGTCATGTTGTCAGCATATACAACAACCCTTAATACTTTTGGCCAGTTGCTGAGATTTCCTTCACACCACTTGGCCAATGAATCTTTCAAAGTTTTATGACCTCTTTCAACAGATGCATTCGCTTGAGGATGGTAAGTAGTCACATACCGAATTCTGACACCCAACCTGAGCGTGGTTCTTTTGACAATCTCATTTCTAAATTCTGATCCTCTGTCTAAGACAAACTCTCTGATAAAAGGATACCTGAGATGAACTTCTTCTATCCAGTCAGCCACTTGTTCGGTTAACTTTCATTTTCAGAGTTTTTGCTTCAACATACCAAGATAAGTTATCTTTCATGTTCAGTATATATCTCATTCCGCCCTTGCCTAAAGGCATAGTGATGAGATCTAAATGAACTCTGCTTCCTGGTTCTACCAGAATAGTGGGGAATAAAGGGTCAATCATTCTCGTGGTAGACCTCTTCTGACATAACACACATGATTTACAAAATTTGAAAATCATTTCTCCCATGCCAGGCTAGAAGTAGAGTTTGACAGTCTTGGAGTAGGTTGCCTCAACAGCCCTGTGGCCACCAGCAACCCCCTCATGGAGAGCAACAATTATCCTAACTGTCTCTCCTTACCACAGACCACTCTTAGTGGAGGTAGACCTCCCTTACCATCCACAAAGAGATGCCCTCTTTTTAGCCTAAACTTCTTCTTTGAATTTTTACAATAATAATCCTTTAGCTGTTCCTTTTCCATTTTCTTTCCAATCTCTTGATAACTTTCATCATATTCTTCAAATATGAAAAATGTCTCTTCTTCCTTCTTTTCGCCTTCTTCTTCTTCTTCCTTTGAACCAGAGCTTTCCCCGATCTCATGGGCAGCCACTGCTGCCGCATTAACTCTAGCATACCAGTCATTTGGTTCGTCTTCTTCTTCTCTCCCAAGAATTGACTCATAAACATAGGCATTAGGGATTTCTCCCCAGTCGTCTCTCTCTTCAGGCTATAAGCTCCACTTGTAAGAGCATGGTACTTCATAATCCTCATTATCTTTCTCATTCAGAAAATGATCAACATAGGCAGATTCTTCAATACGTCCAGATGAAGGCGATCCACTTGTTGACTGTTAGATCTACCTGTTGGTGCTTCTTAATGACACCTATCACAGCAGATGCATCAGTCCTCAAGATGAATCTCCTTCCTAGTACGTAGTGCCTGAAGCACCTGAGGCTATGGATGATTGCCAGCAACTCTTTTCTGAATTGGGTATACCCTCTTTCTGTAGAATTGAGAGTCCTGCTCTCAAATCTCAGAGGCCTTTCTTTCCCATTTTCATCTTTCTGAATGAGCACACCACCCAGAGCAACCGGTCCTCCATCTGCCTCAATGATGAAGGGTCTTGCCTCCTCATCATCACAAAATGGCACTCCCAGCACCACAGCACCGTCTTTTAGTTTTTCCTGTAGTGTTTCTCCAGCGGCTTGTTTTTTATCATTCCAGGCTAAATTAGCCCCTTGCCTTACCATTCCCTCAGAGGCTTCGCAAGAGTATCAAAATGAGGAATAAAAATCCTCTAGAATCCACAGACACCCAAGAAGCTCCTGACATCTGTCACTCTTTTGAGAGGCAGAGACTAGTTTAAGATCTTGTCTATCTTCTTGGGATCAGGACTCCTACCCTTGAAGAAACATATGAAGCCCAAGATAATTACTTCTGGTTGAAAGAGAAGGGACTTTGGTCCACTAGCAGTCAGATTATATTTCTGAAGTCTATCTAGGACCATCTTTACCCCTTCAGCATGCTCGCAGACAAACTTTCTGACTCCCCCAGCGACAAACGTCTCATCCCTCACCAGGGGTCCTTTTAGAGGATTGTCATCAATGTAGGAGGCTGGTTATTTCAGGAGAAATATCTTCCATGACTTGGATCATATCCCTTTGAACCACTGCCACACCATTAGTCCAACCATGAGGCACCACACACATCTGAATGAACCCCCTTGGCGTGTGAATGGCAGTCTTTGGTCGGTAGTGGGATCAATGGGAAACTGATCATAGCCAGAATACAAATCAACTAGAGAATAAATGCATCGACCAGCAAAAGATTCAGAGAGGAGATCAGTATTAGGAAGACTACCTGCGTCACGTACCGTCACAGAGTTGAGCTTCTGAAGATTATGAATCCATCTTAATCCACCCCCTTATTTCCAAAAGCAAAACCAGTGATTAGCATACGATCCGCCAGCAGGTTCAACAACATTAGATGCAATTTTCTTGTCAAGATACTTTACAACCTCTGCTTCTTCTTTTAGAGCATACTTGGTCGGCCTATCATTCCATGGAACATGATCAACTGTCCAAAATTTGGCCATCTTGATCATATCCACGTCCAACCGCCCTCTCTCTTCATCATTAAAGGAAAATGCACCAGAGAATTCCTGACACTTCTTGAAGATATATTATTTCTCTTTAAGCAGGATAAACTGATCCGAGCCTATTTTCATCGTGTCAAACCTCTCTTTGGTGACCCTATTCCCCAATTTTGCAAACTCTCTCAATGCTTTAATAATCTCCCTCTTCTTTTTAATTGCTGCATCATAATCTTTTTCTACTAGGACTGCCATCGGGTTTTTCTTTACCCCTTTGGGCTTATATTTTCTTTTTGACCCAGTGGTTATTTTCCTAAAAAAGGGTGAGTCAATGCAGATTTTAGTTTCATCTTTCCACCTTTAGCAGTCTTACCGCTTTCTTGAATGCTTCAATTTGTCCATCCTCATCCTCGAGTTTACCAAGGACTTTTATCATTTAAAAGACTTGATTGATACCCACCGAATCTCCTCTTTTGCTTCTTATTTTCCTTTTTCCTTTAGTCTCCTAACCCTTTCAGCAGACTCTTCTCTTCTGATTGAATTAGCAGATAATTGATGCTTGAAATCATTTTTTGTGCAGACCATAAAGGTTTGCTCCTGAGCAGTCTCAGGATCTTGTAGGTCGATCCAAGATGACCTCTCATGGCTGAAAAATTGGACCGCCTCCATCCTATGCAAGAATGGAGTTCCCAAGATACAATCATGGTCCAGATCCGACACTACAAAACCCAGTAATTCCACAGTCATTGTTCCAACTCTGATAAGCAGATTATCAATAAATCCTGCCACGAACAACTCTCCTGCAATATTGCTCAGTACATTTGTGCAGGTCTATCAATAGATAAATTACAAGCCTCCATCGTTTTTCGAGAAAGGAGTATCATCTCTGCCCCGGAGTCCACTAGGGCTAAAATCTTCACTTGATTAATACGAATTGTAAGGTGTCCACATCCCATAGTTGCGAATCTCATCTTGCAACCCGACAGTGACCGGTTCACTTGGTTGGGAAAGACTGATCCCAAGTAATTAGCTTCCAATTTTTTCTTCTCAATCAACTTTTTCAGCTCTTCTTTCAGTTTGGGTGCTAGAGTTACTACTTCCTTGAAGAACAATGTCACTTCCATCCCTTCCAACATTTTAGTAACTACATCAGAAATCATTGTCTCATCATCCAAGTCACTCTTGAGAATAAATTTCCTTTTTCTCCCCTGTTCATTCTTTCTATGTGAAAGTTCGGGTTCCGGGTCATCAAGGATATTAATCAGTGACTCCTCAATCTTCCTCCTTTTCTTTTCCTCTATCATTTGAGGCGTCATGTGAGCTTGGAGGTTTCTCACTTCACCAAGCCTGACACTAGGTTCCATGACGAGTTATAGGGGTAAATCACCATGAAACGACATCATGTTAGCCAGAAAGCGAACCATTTCATTGGAAGAGGACTCTACTAATTCAGAAGGATTCTGAGAAGTAGAATTTCCTCCCAATGGAGACTCACTTGTAGAAGCCTCGCTAGGCACACACTCTGTCAATGTTAAGGATTGCAGAGACAGCTCAACTCTTCAATGAGAAAATAAACATTCACATTAGTCTTTCTCTTCTTCTTCGTCTTCATCTTTTCATCATGTTTAAGAGCGAGAAGTCTCATACCTCCTGGATGCCTAGGGTCCAACTTATTCCATGACAATCACAGACATGGTCCATTGCAGCCTTCTTTGCCACCCCACTCCTTACATCCTCCTCAAGAGGCTTGCAATAGGTGGTAGTGTGACCTCCTTTACCACAATAGTAGCAAACAAAACTCCTCTTAGGACGCTCATCATATTTCCTTCTTTCTCTGTTTCCTTTGTCACCAATTTTTCCATTCTTTTTAGATCTGGAAGAACCCCCCTTCTTACCATAGCCTTCATCATCGTCATCATCATCATCATCCTCTTCACTTTCAGCTTTCTTCTTCCCTCTGTCATCCACAACATGGGTTGCAAGCCTCGCAGACATAAAGTTAGTCATCACTTTCTGAAGAATATTCTCAACACTCAGATTGTTCCCTCTGTTCATACCATTTTCAGTCTCCTAGTCTTTAGCCAAAGTACTGATCTGATCTAGTGACCATTTCTTATGAGAAACTGTAGGTAGAGTTCTTACAATTGCAACCATTTCATCCCATCTGAGAGGATAGTGCTGAGCTTAATTGAGAACTGTCTGCCTTTCGGTGTCAGTAAAATTTGTCAAAAATATATGGCATCTCTGGACTTTGTCCAAATATGAAATTCTTCTTGCTATTCGGATGAAGGTCTGAAGAAAAACATTGAAAGTGTCATACTTAGCTCTTCTGATGTTGAGTAAATCCTTGGTGGTAGTCGGAACTGAGTCCTTCTCAAATTCCTTTTTCATTCTCTCTTTGACTTCTTCCCATGTAGTAGCACCTTCCATCAATTCTTCGACTGCCAATCTTGAGTCAGTATCACAGTAAGATAGAAGGTGCTTAAGCCGTTGCTTGTCTGTCCAGCCATAACTGAGACCAAATAATTCATACTCGTCCAGAAAATCATTTACTTGAGGCCCTCTAAAACATGGAATCCTCTCATCTGACCTCTTTGCTCTTGCAATGTCTGACCCTCTTTTGATAATGTCGACTCTCTCAACCAATTCCCGTATAACCCCGACCAAGGCCTCTTCATTGGTCCCTGCAGATGAATTTGGTCTTCGTCGTCCTCCCATTTTGACCATAGATTTTTCCGGGTATTCTCTTCTCTCTTCCAATCACTTTTGTCCTCTTCTTCCTTGTCCTTCAATCTCCCACTCTTCTCGCAAGGGATACAGACTCGTTTCTTTCTTCTTTTGTCTGTTCTACCCCTTGAGAATTCTGTACATATAGAGTATAAGCAATAATGGTTTGGATAGTGATCAAAGGCAATGCAATTCTTCTCAACCTTCCAATGTAATCTTCAATCAACTCTCTTTCATCATCCCTACTCAATCTTCTATTATACCCCTTTATAGTACCCCGAATCATAAAATCTCGTGTCAGGTCTATAATCTCGTAGTCTAATTGCATTGCTTACAACCCGCTGTTGATCCTTCTTGCAAGAGAGACCCATTCCCGAGAAGTGTGGTGTGATACTCCCTCGGTAGTTCCCACTTTCACCACCTTTAATAGATAGTTTACCTCAGTCTGATCAGTGACAATTCTCAGGGCAGAATCTCTCATTCGGTCAAAGCAAGGCTGCAAAAACTCAAGCTCATCCAGGGTAGAAAGATTCCTGTCAGAGATCCGAAGAGTCTCTTCTACCTTGATTATTCTACCTTCCAACACAACACCTAATGTCAGCTGTTCAGTCAAGCTGGGCATTGCTAATCATCATAAGTAATATCTGAAGGTAGATCTCAGGTTGGACATAATCATGGATTTCGAATCTGTGTCCAAAGGTACTCAGAAGCAGGGATTTTATCATCACAGTGGAGTCTTTCTCCCTTGCTCTACCAATCTCAGCAATAGCTTCTAGCAGAGGGAATAAATCTCTCCTGTCTTCAAATCCCTTAGCAATCGAGAACTCAGGGAGCATCTACCTCTTCAAGGTGCGGTACCAGCCTACCTGCTACTTGAGTGTTTTTCCCGCTGTAATCCCTCAATGTTACGGCCACAGGTACGTACCGGCCCTGAGGGCCCAATGAACGAGCAAGTGCCCTTGCGGGCCACACACACATTCAAGCCAACCAGCACTCAGACACGCACGGCCACACACACACTCAAGCCAACCAGCACTCAGACAGACATGCAGTCCAGCAAGCGTGCACACACAGAGTTAGTAGCAGGCGGGAAACTCAGCAAGGCATTCAGTCTATGGGCAAAACTCAGAAATCAGCCGTGTCTTTCAGTCCATGTTTGGACTGGGTCATCACACTACCCCCCCTCAAGAGCGAGGTCCCTTCGACAAACACATTGTAAGCAAGCAAGGCAAAGAGCTTCCTAAAATACTCCGTCGCAGTGAGCCTTGTGGAGATCTTAGGAGTACAGTTAGCTGCGATTTGTCGCTCGTAGGCTTTAACAACGCGTGGTGCGCTGCGTAGCAGTTCCTGCTTGGAAATCCAGTACAGATCGTCCAACGGTTGATACATGAAGTGAACCTGGTACTGTCTGTCGCGTCCCTTCCATACGTGCTATTTAATGCTGTCTATCTCATGCCCACCTTTGATTGCATGAGGGATCATGTCTTCGCGATAATCGAACGTCGTAGCATCACGGTGGACGTACAGTTTTGATGCGTGGAACACGGGGTATGTGCGCAGATGGGCTGGCACATCAACTACGTACGAAGGGCCATGGTGATCTTCGCCAATCACATCCAAAACTTCCGACGGACCATAATAGTGTGATGACCCGTCCAAACATGGACTGAAACACACGGCTGATTTCTGAGTTTTGCCCATACACTGAATGCCTTGCTGAGTTTCCCGCCTGCTACTAAGTCTGTGTGTGCACACTTGCTGGACTGCATGCCTGTCTGAGTGCTGGTTGGCTTGAGTGGGTGTGTGGCCGTGCCTGTCGGAGTGCTGGTTGGCTTGAGTGTGTGTGTGGCCCGCAAGGGCACTTGCTCGTTCATTGGGCCCTCAGGGCCGGTACTTACCTGTGGCCATGACATTGAGGGATTGCAGCGGGAAAAACACTCAAGTAACGGGTAGGCCGGTACCGCACCTTCAAGAGGTAGATGTGCGGGTACTGGAGGCCGAGCAGAAGAAGACAAAAGTGGCATTTTTAGAGGCCCAATAGTTGTAGGTTAGGTCTAGGCGGATACCAGTCCAACCAGCCTGGGTCTAGGGCCTGTACGGGCAATATCAGAGTCTGCAATGATGTTTCCCTCCGAAAGGGAGGAGGTACCGGTTTCTTGGAAGGCCGAGCGGCCTGGAAGTCACCGCCCGAAGAGGCAAGCAGGCCACTATATCTCCCAGCCGGGCGAAGAGCCCGGCCTCTTTCTCGGTGTGCAAGTTTGGCGACACGCTGGTTGGAGCGCCGGTTGGAGCAGTGCTATCCAGGAGCAGCGCTGCTGGGGGAAGGAGAAGGACACGGAGGAGGAAGAAGGACAGGAAGGGGGAGGAGCGCTAGGGGTACTTACCTGGCTATGGTGGCAGCCATCTTCATCACCTTGGTGGGTGCTGCAGCAGGGAGTCCCCAACTGGGGAGAGCCACACCAAGAAGTTTCAAGGCAGAGTTGGGCATGGCGGCCTGAGTGAAGCAGTGATAGCTGCTTTGGGTTGTCCTTTGGGCATCTGGGCAAGGGTTAGTAGTCCGCCATCGGCCTATGATGAGGAAGGGAGGAGGAGGCGTCCATGGCTATGGTGGACCTCAAGTGATGCCGGCAGTAGAAGAGGAACTCGGACATTTGATTCTGTTTCTTGTATGAATAAGAGAAGGGGGAGATAAGGACGAGGAGATTGTTGGGCGAAGAAGAAGAGCCTTGTGATTTGTCTATGCTGGTGTACATCATTTTCTTCTTCTTTCTTACTTCTTCTTCTTCTAATCCTCTCTCTCCTCTCAAGTTCATTCATTTCTTTCTGCAATTGGGCGGCATTGTACTATCTGATGGATGTGTATCTCAAAATTGGCCAGGATCATAACAATAGCATGGGAGAAGTTTGCGAGAGACTCCCTCTTCTTCTGAAAATTCAGACATCTTGACCCAGACATAGCTTCCTACCTGTATATCCGACGGTCGGCGCCTCTTGTTTGCATGATGGATCATGGCGTGCTGTCGCTTGGTTATTGCTGCAATGGCAACCTTGAGCAAGTGATCTTACTTGGCCCTGAAGCCAGGCCTGTCGGGTGTTAAGCCAGCTGGCTGCTCAACGAATAGGTAGGAGAGCGGATTACGGATCTGCCAACCGTAATGCAGCCTGTTGGGTGTCATGCCGGTGGCAGAATGGACGGAGTTAATACAACCCCTTAACGGAATACAGCTTTTCATCCCATGTTTCCTGATCCGGAATAATCAAGGCGCGGAGAAGTTGAAACACAGTCTGGTTGATCTCCTCAGCCAAACCATTGGCTTTGGGGTGTCGGCCATATGTCATACACAGCCTGATCCCTAGTTGATACGTGAAGTCCTTCCATTTAGTACTAATGAAGCGCGGATCCCGGTCGCCCACAAGAGTCTTCGAGGTTCTGAACTGCAGAATGTACTTTTGTTTGAACTCACGGATCACTAATTCTGTTGGAGCGTGAGGTGGCAAAGGAATTAGATCAAGGAACTTAGAGAATCGGTCAACAATCACCATGACTTGTGAGTAGCCGTTCTTACTTACCTTTCCCAAGTCGGTGAAGTCGATGTAGACGGACTCCCCGGGACCATCGGGAATGGGAAGGGGTGTGAGTAGCCCTATGGGCTTTTGTTTGCATGGTTTGATTCGTTGACAGACTTGACATTCAGTCACAAACTTTTCAGCAGTCCGTTTCATGTCAGGCCAATCAAACAGTCTCAGAAGATTTGCGTACGTCTTTGCCATGCCGAAGTGTCTGCTCCGGCCATGAGCCAAATTCAGAAAGTGCGTGCGGAGAGGCTCATGGTTGGGCACACACAAGCGGTCGTGGTTCCCGTACAACGGAAAATCAGTCCTCCATACTTGTGAAAATCAGGCTGACTGCTAGGGTCAGCCCGCAGCCGCTCAAGGATGGGACAAGGCTCTGGATCCTTGGCTGTGTGCTCTACGAGCTCCTCCTTCAGTTTCTTCCGGAGGTCGTAGGCTTTCACAAGGCAAGTCATGTACTTAGGGTGGCGAGACAATGCATCAGCAACTCGATTGTAACAGCCCTTTTTGTGTCTCAACTCAAAGTCAAAAATGTCAATTTCATGGAACCAGCGAAGTAACGTAGGGGACAGGGAAGTTTGTTCCTTGATCCACTTCAGAGTCTCATGATCTGAGAACACTTTGAAGTGGCGTCCCAAAAGATAGTGCTTCCAATGGTCCAAAGCCATACGCAAAGCATAGACCTCGCGCATGTAGGTGAAGTGGCTACCTTTTCGCTGGGCATGTGTTTGTTGTAATATTCGAGAGGCCGTAGGCTATCACCGTCATCTTGCTGCATCACTGCGCCGATTCCATACTGACTTGTATCTGTAGTAACTACGAATGTCAGTTTGGGATCTGCAATGCGGAGTACTGGGTAACTTACCAAGGCTTCTTTCAAAGCTCGAAAGGCGTTCGTGCAAGCGGTGTCCCAAGAATAGGGAACATTTTTACTTGTCAACCCTGACAATGGACGGGCAACAATGGAGAAGCGGGGCACAAACTTTCGATAGTATGACGCGAGATCAAGAACAGAGTGCAGTTCGCGAACGTTCACGGGCCAAGACCAATTGCGTATGACCTCAACCTTGGTTGCCTCAGGTTCTAGGCCTGCAGCAGACAACCGATGCCCAAGATAGATGACGCCATCCTTCCCAAACTCAAATTTCTCTAGGTTGAGATGGAGTTGCGTCTTCTTGAGGATAGCGAGCACTTCCTTGAGGTGCTTGAGGTGTTCCTCCATGGATTTGCTGAAGATTAGTATATCATCGAGGTATACCACCACGAACCGACCAATCTGTTCGCGGAGGACCTTGTCCATGAGGCTTTGGAAGGTGGTCGGTGCGTTAGTGAGACCGAGGGGCATTACGGTAAACTCGTAAAGCCCATCGCGTGTTTTGAACACAGTCTTGTGCTGGTCCGTAGGATCGACTTCAATCTGGTGGTAGCCAGACTTGAGATCGATCTTGAAAAAGACCTTGCACCCACCTGCGGCATCAAGCAAGTCATCTATGCGGGACCATGGATAGGCGTTCTTTCTTGTGATGCGGTTTAGACCGCGATGGTCAATACACCTGCGGAGCTTGCCTCCTTTCTTCGAAACAAACAAAACAGGAGCACGAAATTCAGACTCACTAGGCTTGATCCACCCTTTGCCAATCATTTCATCAATCTGTCATCGGAGTTCCTCCAACTCGCCGGGTCCCATTCGGTATACGCAGCCCTTTGGAGGAACAACACCCTCGACCAACGAGATGGTGTGTCGGACCGATCGCGTGGGGACTCCACGTGGCTCGGCCATAACTTCTGGGAGCCGATCGAGTAGGTTTTGGATGTTTGGTGGAACCGGTGGGGGTGGAGGATCAACAAAGTGATCACCTAGATCAGGTCGCAAGTCGCGAATAGAGGCGACCGAATCTGAATTTGGACTAGTAGAAGGTAGAGAAGTAGAGGTACTAGAAGTAGAAGTAGTAGAAGTAGAATCACTAGCTGAAGTAGTAGTGGTATTAACCGCAAAAGTAGATGGCACATGGGTAGGACGAACAAAGGCAACATACAACTGTTCGTCCTCTTTATGCTTGTATAATTTTTTGCAGAACTTCATAGCATTCAAAAAAGTCATTAGGGACTCGTGCTTCTTATCCAGGAGGACGGGAAGCTCGTTCCCTTGAGCATCTTTGACCATGAAAAGTGACTCCTTCCACTTGGTCCATTCGCATTGGGACTGCAGTGAGCCCAGGCCAAGGACAGCGTCGAAGGGGCACTTGTCAAGGACATAAAAGCTCAACGCGCGGGTGACAGTTTTGTCCTTGTCAAAGGTAGTGCGCACACCTTTGACTGCATGCGTAGAAGAGGCAACTTCTTTTTTTCCAACTTGGGTTCAACAAGGGTTCTGCAAGGTCACTTGCTTCATTCCCAAGCCCACTTTGCGTATCCCATGAGGTGACATAAAGTTAGTCGTAGCACCACAGTCAATCAAGACACGGAGATAGCGGTGGTTGATAAGAAGTTTGAAGAAGATCAACTTCACTGTCCCTTGGGCACGCTGCTGTTTCATCTTAGTTCAATGCTCCAAGTGGTAGTGGAAGTCGACCGTCCCAGACTCCTCCCATGGCTCGACATCCCAGACTCCTCTCAAGGCTCGACATACAAAACATTACACACTTCAGCCTTGGCTTCAACAAATGATTGGGCTTCAAGGGAGGACTGCTGATTTGCATCAGATTCAGTCTCCCTTGCTGTAGAGTGTGCTGAAATTGACTCTACGCCCGTGTCTGGTTTCCCTGCAGCCTATATCAATCCTGTACCTTATGGTTCGGTTTCTGGCAATGCAGGCAGACCCCCTTCTTGAGTCTACCCCGCCAGTTATTTCAGTGATCCAGAGATCGACCAATGGTTTAGTGGCCGCATCCTCCAGTTTTGTTGGGATTTTGACTCCCTTGGGAAGTTGAACATAGTTCTTCCCTGCCTTCCGATTCGGTCCCCTTGCATTGACAGTCTTTTTAAAGGCAGTAAATTTTTCTTCTTCTTGGTTTATATCAGACTCATGGGCTGACAGGCTATATCAGTGTCCTGTTCTTGGTCGTCACCAAGAGTGGGGTCATCTGCATCGTCCTCCTCTTCAGCCTCCAGCAGGTCATGCACAGCAAAACGGCTGCTGCCTTTGACCCGCCTGCCGCCCATGGGCTTTTTGCTGCCTGCTGTGGAGACAAGGTCTATTGCCTCGAGACTGACTATGTCCTTCATCAGAGTGAACCAGTCAGTGTACCCAATGAAGTCCCTGCCTAGGCGATTTGTGAAGCTGGTGGTAACTGCGCCTTTGACCACATCCAAGCAAGATTGAGCAGTCAGTTCTAATCCGGGTGTAGCAAACATCTTGTAGAGGTAAGTCTGGAGGCTTTTCATGGAGCCCGTCCACTTGCTGCGTTTGATTTTATCAAGCTGGCTTCTTGCCCTTGCTGCAACGTGTGGATCCATATATTGCGCAATGAGGAGTTTCCTCGAGGGAGGCAACCGGGGTGGCCTTAAGCCACCTTGTTAGTTCTATTTTGGGAACCCCAACTCGCGTAGCTTGGACTTCTAGGAAGCCCCGCACAACCGGCTCGACATTCATTCCCATGATCACGGACTGGGTCTCGGGTTGAGTCCCTAGAACTTCGGAGTATGCCCTCATGGAGCTGATCCAATATTCAATGTCCTCTTTGCTATCGTACTTAGATGGTATTTGCACCGCCTTTCGGTCCACATAGGGACTGGCATGGCTGGGCCCAGCACCTGCTGGTTCAGATCTTGGTGCTGCAGCAGTTGCATAATTTCCTGCCTCGTTGCTTGTTACAACAACAACAGAATCTGCACCTGTTGCAGGTCCCGAGGAGTTTGTCATCACACTCAAGGAAGAAGTAGAAGAAGATACGGTAAGAGGGGCAAGGTTAGTTACAATTGCAGCTCCAGAACCAGGGGGTAGAGGAAGAGGATTGGCCGCTTGGGCTTGTCGCAGCGCAACAACCTCTGCCATCAAGTCACCGTCCTTGCCGGTCATCTCAGTCAGATCCTCCTGAAGTGTCCGCAATTTTGCGAAGACGTCGGCGATCTGAGTGATATGATCTTCAAGGCTCCGGACTTCGACGATAGCGGTGAGTATGGCCTGCAACTATTCCCCACACTGCTCTTTGGTCAGCGAGGGGACAGTTTCCAAGATGGCCTCCTGACTTTTCAGCAGCAATTCCTTCCTCTCCTTCTCTGTCTCCTGTTCCCTTTTGATGGCACTATCTAGGAGTGCTCCCAGATACGGTTTCTCCGCATCGCTGGCTGCATCTAACAAGGCCTTCCACTGGACTGAGGTTAGCCGTGGCTGGGCCATTTTCGGACCGTTGTCGTCGGCAGGTGGATCGGAGAGACGCCAATCAGCAAAAAAATCAATCAGACCCTCAAGAGGTACACTCCCCTTTTCGCTTAGACGAACACGCCGTTTCCCAGTCCTTGCCCACCCCAGACGGTCATTTTCCCTCTCTTCCTTTTCTCTCTCCCTCCTCTCTCTCCCTCCTCTTTCTGGTTGCGAGTCTCCACGGGCATCGGAAATGAACTCAGAGAAACAAACTGAAAAGCTCAGAGAAGAGAAGGTAGAACTCCTAGCCGGAGCGGCATTTCATTTGGACTTAGAGAGCAGCAAACCAAAGAAAAACAAACAAATTCACATGAGAGGTCTCATCCAGCAACCCAGTCAGATCAGACTGCATACGAGGTCCTCTCGAGTCCAGTCTGACCAGCTTCGTGACCGTGCAGCAAATCAGACAGCGAGTGACTAAATGCAACAATGGAGAATTGAGTGGTGTACAGGGTGCGAATCAAGCCACGGAAGGTGCAACCAAAAGCATGCGAAACGTCTCAATCGAGATCCCCTTGGCAGTGGGTGTCCTAATCCATTAAGAATGAACTTTGTATCTCAGTCAGGAAGACAATGAAATAATGCCTAACAAATTTGGGTCCAAAGGGATCTTCTTGTTTGGGCCCGGTCCCACTGGGTCCTACAGGTCCCACGTAGGCCGCGACCAGCTCCCAACCAAGGCGAGTCCCACATGGACTCAGTTCAGTTTCTACCACATCGAAAAACGAAATTTCAACTTCCGGCAGAACCTACAGACTACAACCGTTCAAGGACGAAAAGACAAAGCACTGTAGAAAGAATCAGCATTCAAATCAAGATACTTCGCTTCTCCATCCATCAGGTGGGTAGGTAGGTCACACACATTCAATCACACAATCAAGACCACAGAGGAGTAGGAAAAGAAACCCAGAGTAACCCCAACAGGACAATCCATACCATGCACACATACATGGGCATCCCGTAGGTGCACGACACTTACCTGAGTAGCATTGAGCTTTGAGATGAATAGAACTCACCCCCCTCTCATGTGATCCTCCTGACCCCTCTAATGCTACCCCTACACTAGTGTCCTATCTCCTAGGAGGGTCTGACTCAACACCAAAATGCAACGCCGGATCCCCCGTCGATGCTGAAGAACAAAGTAGCAACTTGCAGTCCGTAGATGCTGAGTGGTCGCTGACCCTCAAGCTCGCCTACTTGAGGGCAACCCTTAAGTTGCCAAGTGTCTCCCTTGAATCAGATTCCAGGTGCGAGTTCCTCTCACCGTCGCCTCTCTCAAATTGCCGCATGAAGTTTCCTTGAAATGTCTCGCCACCCTAATCTCACTCTCAAGCAACCTGGTTAGGTTCAATGTCGACCCCACATGACCTAACCAGGTGGGGGCAGCTTCCCTTAGCCACGCTGCCCCACTTCCCTTACATCCAACCCTAACCCTAAGTGTTGCCCTCAACCACTTAGGTTAGGGTTAGGGCAGCAAAGTCAACTCTCACCAGCAAGTAGAATCCGCTCCGATACCAATGTTATGATCCTGACCAATTTCGAGATACCCATCCATCAGATAGTACAATGCCGTCCAATTGCAGAAAGAAATGAATGAACTTGAGAGGAGAGAGAGGATTAGAAGAAGAAGAAGAAGAAGAAGTAAGAAAGAAGAAGAAGATGATGTACACCAGCATAGACAGATGACAAGGCTCTCCTTCTTCGCCCAACAATCCCCTCCTCTTTATCTCCCCCTTCTCATATTCAGACAATAAATAATAATACAATGTTGAATGGCTGATCCAGAATCAATGTCCGAGTTCCTCTTCTACTGCCGGCATCACTTGAGGTCCACCATAGCCATGGCCGCCTCTTCCTCCCTTCATCATCATAGGCCGAGGCTATGCCGGACTACTAGGCCTTGCCCAGATGCCCAAAGGACAACCCAAAGCAGCTATGGCTGCTCCAACTCAGGCCGCCATGCCCGACTCTGCCTCGAAGCTTCTTGGTGTAGCTCTCCCCGGTTGGGGACTCCCTGCTGCAGCGCCCACCAAGGTGATGAAGATGGCTGCCACCATAGCCAGGTAAGCACCCCTGGCGCTCCTCCCCCTTCCTGTCCTTCTTCCTTCCTCCTTGTCCTTCTCCTTCCCCCAGCAGCGTTGCCCCGGATAGCGCTGCTCCAACCGGCGCTCCAACCAGTGTGTTGCCAAACTTGCACACCGAGAATGAGGCCGGGCTCTTCGCCCGACTGGGAGATATAGTGGCCTGCTTGCCTCTTCGGGCGGTGACTTCCAGGCCGCTTGGCCTTCCAAGCAACCGGTACCTCCTCCCTTTCGGAGGGAAACATCATTGCAGACTCTGATATTGCCCGTACAGGCCCTAGCCCCAGACAGGTTGGACTGGTACCCGCCTAGACCTAACCTACAACTACTGGGCCTCTAAAAATGCCACCTTTGTCTTCTTCTGCTCGGCCTCCAGTACCCGCACATCTACCTCTTCAAGGTGCGGTACCGGCCCACCCGCTACTTGAGTGTTTTTCCCGCTGCAGTCCCTCAATGTCACGGCCACAGGTAAGTACCGGCCCTGAGGGCCCAATGAACGAGCAAGTGCCCTTGCGGGCCACACACACACTCAAGCCAACCAGCACTCAGACAGGCACGGCCACACACACACTCAAGCCAGCCAGCACTCAGACAAGCACGGCCACACACACACTCAAGCCAACCAGCACTCAGACAGGCACGGCCACACACACACTCAAGGAAACCAGCACTCAGACAGGCATGCAGTCCAGCAAGCGTGCACACACAGACTTAGTAGCAGGCGGGAAACTCAGCAAGGCATTCAGTCTATGGGCAAAACTCAGAAATCAGCCGTGTGTTTCAGTCCATGTTTGGACGGGTCATCACAATTCTTTCTTTCTTTTGTTTTTCATTCTTTCAGAATCTTTCTTTCCTTTTTATTCATTTTTTCTTCTTTTTTTTTTCCCTTCTTTTTCTTTTTTTTTAAACGCGAGTTTGCCGGGTTGTAGTAGGAAGCCTACCAGGGAGTGCACTGCTAACATGCGTGGACAGTTTCCTGGGACTAAACTGGCTGATGTCCCTGTAAGCATGGAGGATCTCTGGCGTATTATGTAAGAGTCTGAACACTTGACCTCTGGGTACTACCGTCTTCCCCCAAATACAATGTACGGTCATCATAGCTGTATTTAGACTGAAAGGTATTCCAAACTCAGCTATAATGACTGTACGTTGTATTCGGGGGAAGACTGCATGGCATTTGGTGCCGGTCCCTTGGACTGATCTGCTGCTCTGCACTGCTGTTAGGAAAGACGCAAAGAGCTGAACAAAGGCCCTCCCTGCGAGAGAGAGCATAGAAAAAACGGGGGTCTCACCCACCCCATGTGGCTGAATGGCACACCTATCAACCGTTGAAAAACAGACCTGAGTTCGAATTCCGATGGACTCAGATATAATAAAAATCCTCAATTGCAATTGTGGAAGCTCAATGCTGCCACCCTTTTCCTTTTTTCCAAACAAAAAGGGGCTCAATGCTCACATCATTCACAAACACGGCCTGGGAACTACGGAAGCTAACATCATGTTATTCCAATTCCCCGTGGTACGAAGAACTCTGAAGCAAATCACAAGACATTCAGGTGC
>BFEA01000032.1:63551-77534 GCA_003427395.1 Chara braunii
CCCACGCCCCATCCCCTAAAGTTTCTTAGCGGATTTGGGCTGTCCTCAGCAAGCGTAGTACAGCCCGGAACTCAGATTACAGACTGGTCGGCAGACCGCCGACCGGTCGGCCCTACATAAGGCTGGAAAACGGTCGACGGTCAGCGTCGGCGGTTGGCGGGTATGCAAACCCGCTCACAGGTATAAAAGCACTCCATAAGGCTGCTCTGCATTGCAGCAGGCGTGCCCAAATTCAGTCTCAAAGTTGATATATACACAAGCTGGGGGGTGTAAGGAAGTGTCGGTGGATGATCCATCTCAGACATTGGGAATAACAAAATCCGCAAGATTTGAACACCGGGACATTAGGTGACAAACCATTTCAAAACAGGGACAAGTTACGAACAACACATTCAAAGCAGTTCAAAATACAAAATCTTTAATCTGAAATTTCAATATTGCTGAGAAGCAGAATTGGGAGTCAAAAGTGTTGGAGGTCTAACAACGCGCAATGACTTGCTGGTTTCTGGTCACATGTAGCCTCTCTCTTGTCGAGGCTGTATCATAGGTAGGATAGATTCGTAATTTTGTTTGGCTGAGGGCTAACCGAGAGACCTACCTGTAGGGGAAATTCGTGAGGGACGTATCTGCAAATTCCGGAAAATACATGCCCAGCACTAACTGAATTTCCTACTGCTACCCTAACTGCGAGTAGCAGGCCCGGGCTACCCCTAGGACAGACAGGCCTAAGGGCCTAAGCTGATAGACGGTCCTATAGCCTATAGCCGGGTAGGGAGAGGCCCTAGAGGCCGAAACAGCAAATGGTACCGGTCGGTCAGTCAGTCCGGTCTAGGTCGAGTCTAGGCTAGTTTAGACTATAGATAGGATGGGCACATCGGTTCAGGGCTTTTGGCAGTTGGTACCGAGTACATCGCTGCTGCGCTACGCGTGAACCAGAACCGGTGACGGCTCAGCGTTGTGGGAGACAGACATAGCCAGACCTTCAGAATGCCGGCCATAGCTGGGACCTGCGCTGTACTCTGTCAGCACGCGGGGCTGTCAGAGGTCTGGGTTACTCGAGGTCTGCTGGAGGCAAGAGAAGTTGGTGCCCTGCTGGATACTCCTCCGGAGTGGGGTTCCAGGGTAGTGGCGCTGCAGCCAGAGCTGCAGCTTCTTTCTCAGAGGTCATCTTTTCAGGAGTGGTGGCGCTGCTGCAGACTTCCACCCGGGAAGTCTTTCGACACTTCGTCATCATCAGATACTGTGGCGCTGGTCTTCTTCTTCATCCTCTGAGTGGCGCTTGGTCTCAGAGACCTGTTTCAGGGTGGCGCTTGCCTGTGGAGGCTGTATTTAGTTGGCGCTTGATGTTTCAGGGGCTCAGGGGTGTTACGAGTGGTTACTCAGGGTTGGGGAGTGAAGCACTGCTCACTTCTGAGCAGCGCACTGTAGTTCTGAGGTTATCCTGACAATTCGAGACTCTGAGTTTAATAAACAGTGTAATACTGGGTTTGGACTATCATCGTTTCATTGTTTCCTGGATGTGATCTACTCGGCTTTTCTTTATGACTGGTTGTGAGGATTGAGTGGAGTGAATTGCACTTTCAGTGTACCCTGTCATATCGGATGGTCAAGTCTTCCGCTGTGTTTATCTCTCCCTGTGTGGTGTGATACTCCTATCCTCTCTCCTTCCTTTTGTGTATGTATGGGCATACCTGGAATTCTATGTGAGTGAGTGTTGGTCTTCAGACAACGGACAACCAGAACCATAACAGTTGGTATCAAAGCGATTGGATCCAGACTCTGGAATGATTGATGAGTTGGAGCAACCATCATCATCTGGCGAGATACTGGAGTTGAGTTTCATGGCAATGCATCACCTTCAGGGTTTTTGTCAGTAAGGGTGGTGGTGGTGAGTGTGTGGCGAGAAGAATTGGACAGAGGGTGACTCACTCCTGACTAGGGTTGTGCAGGAGTGGTTGGCGATTGGTGCTCAGAGGCCTGAGAGGCTTTGAGAGACTATTTTTAGCTTGGCATTCATTTGGAGACTGGCGATTGACAAGGAAGTGATCCCAAGAGGTTGCGATTGTAGAATCGGGTCAGGATCCCCAATTTCCCAGCAGCGCATTACTGCAATTTGTCAATTATCTGAGAGGCACTGAATTTGTCAGTTATCTGCACCTGGGAGTCCAAATTCAGTGAAGCTGAAAGTTGGGGGTGAAGCGCCTTAGGGTTATCTATTGGATCACCAAGTTTCAGGAGTTTTGGTACGTGGGAACACTGGGAATCATCAGGAGATGAAACTGGCGAGATGGGGTTGACCAAACAGCCATAGCCAGAGTTTCACTCATCTTCTTCAGAGTTGATCCTGAAGTGTGTTCCTTACTTTACCTTGTGTGGCGATTCTGGGGCTATTTTTAGAATAGCGAAATTTGGTCCGTTTGTCAGTTTACAGTTGAAAATCGAAATTCAGACTGTGGGACAGCAATATCCAACTTCCCCTACCTATCATCTTTGACTTCTACTAACCCTGCTTGACGTCCTTTCTGAATCAAATCTCATATGTAACTGCTCTACAGTATTGCGATTCATCCTGTGTAGTGAATTGGTCTGTTCAGAGTCCTGTTGTTAGTGATAATGGAAAATTTGAATTTTGCGTTGCCATAGCTGAAGCTTGGCTAGACTAGGGTTAGTCATAGCTTTGATTCTGTCCATCATAATTCAATTATGTCAGTCCCTGGTAAATCGCAATTCAGTATACAGTGTCTGTCTGAAATCGCACATCCAGATTTGATGTTCTGAGTCAGTTACAGTGAAAATTGTAATCCGTCATACCCAGGGTATGGCATACAGGGTCATACATTGGTAAAGTCTGCAGGGTAGGTCTAAAAATAGGATTACCTGTAAATCACTGCATCTTGGTTATCAGTGGACACCTGTATATCCCTAATTAGTCACTCAGACAAACTACTAATCAACACTAACCAGTCCAGGATTGCATCTTGAAGGATATTGACCCAGGGTTTGCAAATATTGCATGCAATTGATGTGTCAGGGCAGGGATTGGAAAATCGTGAAATAGACTTGTACTGAGTGTACTCTAAACTGACCCTGACCCTCAAGCAGTCTGCAGAGACTGAGCACTCACTTGCTCAGACTAACCAACTTTCTCTCTCCAGGAAGGTGGCAGCAACTAAGTGAGTACTGCAGAGAAAACTCAATTACTGCTACTTCCTGTTTGTCCCTAGTTGAGTTTATTTTATTTATCTGAATTGTGGGGAAAAGGCAAGATGGCAGATGCTGAGAAGGGAGAGGCTTCTAAAGTGAAACCTCCGATACCGCTTGATCCTTTACAGGCTGAACTACGGGCCCAAGAGGAGAAACTCCGCCTGCAGGCCCAGGCAGTTGAGTCTCTAAAAGGTTTGAGCTGAAGAGGAAGGAGGAATCTGCCAAGAGGGAAACAAGGAGGAGGGAACTGACAGCTGATGTAGAGAAGATTAGGACGAGTGGCAGCTCCAGTGAGTACAATAAGGACATAGCTGAACTCGTCCTTTTGCGAGATGAAATTCAACAGTCCTATTTTACTAACTGGGATGCCAGAATCACCAGTCTAGAGGACAGCATGGCTGAGCACACTCAGCAGTTGAAGGACATTTCCTCCAAACTGGACCGTCTCTTTGTTCATCTGCAGATCCCACCTGCCCAAACAGCTCCTCCCTCTCCTGGGCCCTCTCAAGCAGGCTCTCAGCAACCCCCACAATCCAGACCCACATCTTCTCCCTCTACCCCCAAACGAACAGCACCTTCACAACCCTCAACTCCATTTGATTTCTAGCGGCCCAAGTTGACCCCTCCACACATGTTCTCTGGCGAGGACCCAAAGATGGATGTTGCAGATTGGGTCATTGCACAAAGAACCTACCTGAGTGGGTTCAAATGTGATGAGGATGTAAAGGTGCCTGCCATCCTTGCTCGTCTGGAGCGGACTGCGCTGAAATGGTGCACCTCCACTTCCAGCAAGCAGGGGATGGAGATGTCTGATTGGGCTCAGAGATTGGGGTTGGCTGGTTTTCTGCAGGCCTTGTAGGATAGGTTTGCATACAAGGAGAAGGCCAGGAAAGCAACATACAAAATTTTGCGTCTGGGCCAAAAGAAATTTGATGGCTCCTTGTCCAAACTCTATTCTACTTTTGAGAGTTTGACATTGACTCCAGGGTTAGAGATGAGTGAGCAGGATTTGCGCATTCATTTAGCTAGCATTGTTCTCTCAGGGCCATAAGGACTGGCGGTCCTTTGGCAGAGCAGCCCTGCTGGACTTGGAGTCCAAACTCCATGTCCAGGAAGCACCTTCCGGAGGAAGGAAGGGATCCTCCTCAAAGGGGCGTAGAAGGAGGAAGGGTGCCCTGTTTGCTGCTGTAGCATCCAATTCAGATAGTGATGCAACATCCCAGGGTGGGACCCCTCCATCTGGGACTGCTTCCTCATCTGCTGCAGATCGTGTTGTTCTTGCTCTGGCTGATGGTTTGATGGGCATGGCAAGGGTTAAGGCCCCAACCCAGAAAGCACCAACCAGCAACAAGGGGTAAGATAAGGGGCATGCCTCTTCCCCTGGTGCCCAGAGAGTACCACTACCACGTGACGTCCGTTGGCCAGCTGGCCCCCTTGACCCTTCCAGCTTCCCCTAGCATGCACTTAGGATCCAGGAGGGGGTCTGGGGGAAGAGAAAGGACAAGGGTGTCTGCCTGAGATGCGAGGGGGGCCATTTCTTGAAGGACTGTCCCAGTATGCCTTGCAGGTCTGCAGGCAGCTCTAGTTCAAAAAAACAGAGCAGAGAGAGGTGGAAGCAGCAGCTCCTTCCACCAGTGCTGATTCCCCTTCTAATGAAGGTGAATCTTCACAGTCTCTCGCTGGTTCTTCTATTGTTGGAGTTGCATTTTTAGGGTATTTCACTTTTGAAGACTCTGAGCTGGATGAGACGTGGGGGGAGGATGATGCTCAGTGCCTTGCTGATTTTTTCCTGTCCTTGCAGGAGAAGAAAAAGCATAGGTCAGAACTCATCCTGCTTCGACCCTCTATCCTTGGAGCCAAGATCAAAGGGCTCTTAGACTGAGGGGCTACTTGCAACTTCATATCTCCCAAGGCAGTCAGCAAGTTTCACTTGGATCAAAGGTTAGTGAAATTGCGACAGCCTATAGAGGTTTGCATTGGCGACTCTTCCACAGTCAGGATCACTACTACTGTCAAGGGGTCTAACCGGCATGGGGTTCATCGCTGATGAGTACCATCCGGCATGGGGTTCATCGCCCTCGTTTGCTTGCTGATGAGTACCATCCGCCCAGCAGTTGCTACTGCATGAGTGCTCGCAGATTTCTGTGACTCTCACGCCAGACTGACCACACCCGTCTGTTTGTGGCTTATTTTAAACAGACTGATGTGGAGACTGCTTCCTGTCCCTCTCAAATTCAGCAGGTGGTTAACCGCTTCTCAGATCTGATTGAGGAGTCTACTGGACTTGTCCATAGGCAGACCAAACATAAGATTGAGATCCTGCCTGGTTCGGTCCCTCCCAAGGGCCGGGTCTACAGGATGTCACATGCTGAACTCGATGAGCTCAGAAAACAGTTAGAGACCCTGACCAGCAAGGGCTGGATCCGACCCAGCACATCTGAGTTTGGGCCCCAGTCCTCTTTGTTCCAAAGGGGAATGGTGAGTTCAAGATGTGCGTGAATTATCGGGGTCTCAATAAAATCACGAGGAAGTCTACAGAGCCTCTTCCTCGCATTGATGATCTGTTGGATATGGTGCAGGGCTGTACCATTTTTAGCAAGATCGATCTCAAATTTGGCTACCACCAGATTGAGATGGCTGAAGGTGATGTCCACAAGACAGCCTTCAAGACCAGATATGGTACTTATGAGTACATGGTCATGCCTTTCGGTCTTTGCAATGCCCCAGACACCTTCCAGCCAGAGATGCACCACATACTTAGGCCTTACTAGAACAAGTTCGTAGTTGTCTACGTGAATGATATCTTGGTATTCAGTCGCTTTGTCCAGGCGCATGCGCAGCATCTGGCTCTGGCCCTCCAGGCCTTACGCGATAACCAGTATAAGATCAACAGGGAGAAATCCTCTTTTGGGGTTCCCTCTGTGATCTATCTAGGGCACGTTATTCCTGGAGAGGGGTTGGCTCCTGAAGCAACGAAAGTTGCTGCAGTTCAGGACTGGCCGTGGCCTGCTAACATTCGTGATGTCCTTATTATAGAAAGTTCATCTAGAACTTCTCTTCTATTGCAGCTCCTCTGACTGACCTCACAAAGAAAGACACTTCCTTTCTTTGGACCTCAGAGTGTCAGGAGGCTTTCACACGTCTCAAGGAGGCCTTGATTTGTGCCCCTGTTTTGAAGCTACCTGACCCTAATTTGCCTTTTGTGCTTACCACTGATGCTAGTCAGTATGGTGTAGGGGCGGCACTTCAACAGGATGATGGGAATGGTCTGCAGCCTATTGAATACATGAGAAAGAAGATCAAAACAAAGAAGACGCAGAACTCTACCTATGAGAAAGAGCTCTATGCTCTTGTGTCAACGCTCAAGCACTCGAAGCACTTCCTCCGGGGCAGATTCTTCAAGATCTTCTCAGATCACTCCACCTTGCAGTGGATAAAGTCCCAGGGAGAACTGAACGACAAGCTTGCTCGCTATATTCATTTCATTGACATGTTTGACTTTGAACTGAAACACAAGAAGGGCTGCTACAATCGAGTAGCAGACACCCTTTCTCGTAGTCCTGACGCTCTCTTTCTGATCTCCTTCACTCACTCATTTGGTGATAAGACTCGTTAGACCATTGCCCAGTTGCTGCCCCACGATGCGATTTTTGGGCCTATCGTGAGGAATTTTCAGGATGGTCCTGCATCTGAACCAGGATATACTCTGGTTTCACACCTGTTGTATACTTGCAGCAAAGGTGAGGAACGCCTGTGCATTCCCCAGGACCGCAAGTTGAAAACACTTCTGATGTCAAAGTGTCATGATGCTCGTCGGCACTTTGGGGCCCTCAAATCGTATGCAGCCCTGTCGCGGCGCTTCTTCTGGAAGGAGATGAGGAGTGACATGCTGCACTATGTGGAAAACAGTGAGTTGTGCCAAAGGAACAAGGTAGTACGCCGACCTCACCTTGGCCTACTCAAACCACTACCCATCCCTGAAGCACCTGCACAGTCAGTGTCTATTGCCTTTACTGACTTGGGTAGGACCACACCTCGTGGGATCCGTCAGGTCACGGTCTGTGTGGATCGGTTTTCCAAATACGCAGAGTTCATCCCCTTACCAATTGAGGCTCGCGTTCCAGCCGTCCAGGAGGCATATGTTGACAGGTGGGTCACATATCATGGACCACCCACCTCTATAGTCAGTGACCGAGATCCTCATTTTTGCAGCAATGAATGGCAATCCTACTGCAGGGATTACCTTCATTCCAGACTGGATATGACATCTGGTCGTCATCATGAAGCCAATGGACATGCTGAAGTGATGAACCAGATTTTATTTCAGTTGCTGCGTCCTGTGATCAGTCCAGATCAACAGGATTGGGATCTCCATTCGGGTCGTACACAACTTGTATATAACACGTCTGTACACTCCTCCATAGGCTTTACACCCTACCGGTTACATCGGGGTCGTGAGCCACGACAGCCTCTCGATGACATCATCGATAAGGCTACCTCGACGCTAACACCTAGAACTGCAAAGTTCACCAGGTGTTACCGTGTGGACATTGAGCTCGCCCGTGCCAACCTGCACAAAGCCCAAAAGGGTATGATTCAGCAAGCTAACCGGGACAGACACCCCTCTACTATTCGCACAGGTGACTGGGTGTGGGTACTTAATTCTGAGTTGTCACGAGAGGAGTACATTTTGCCTAAGCTATTGCCACGATACATGGGTCCATGGCAGATCTTAGATACAGTGGAGCTGATCCATTTGGACCATCCTATATAGTGGATGTCCCTCTACATCTACAAACCTACCCTGTCTTTCATGCATCTAAGTTGTTGCCATTCACATCAGCCGATGCATTTCCAGACACGCCTCCTCAGTTCGGTCCCCCTATTCCTGGCAAGGGATATGAGGTGGAATTTGTGGAGGATGAGTCAAGTACAGGTCCGGATAAGGAATACCTTGTGAAGTTCTTATACCATCCGCATACTGAAGATCGCTTGTTTACTCGCAGGGAACTTCCGAAAACCGCAAAGTCTGTTATCCTTAGGTATGAGGCAGCACAGAAGGGAGAACCCCTTCGACGCTCTGCACGCCTACGCCCCTAGCTCGGAGGTCCTCACTCCGGGGGAGGGTAGGTCTGCAATGACTTGCTGGTTTCTGGTCACATGTAGCCTCTCTCTTGTCGAGGCTGTATCATAGGTAGGGTAGAGTCGTAATTTTGTTTGGCTGAGGGCTAACCGAGAGACCTACCTGTAGGGGAAATTCGTGAGGGACGTATCTGCAAATTCCGGATAATACAAGACCAGCACTAACTGAATTTCCTACCGCTACCCTAACTGCGAGTAGCAGGCCCGGGCTACCCCTAGGACAGACAAGCCTAAGGGCCTAAGCTGATAGATGGTCCTATACCTATGGCCGGGTAGGGAGAGGCCCTAGAGGCCGAAACAGCAAATGGTACCAGTCAGTCAGTCAGTCAGTCCGGTCTAGGTCGAGTCTAGGCTAGTTTAGACTATAGATAGGATGGGCACATCGGTTCAGGGCTTTTGGCAGTTGGTACCGAGTACACCGCTGCTGCGCTACGCATGAACCGGAACTGGTGACGGCTCAGTGTTGTGGGAGACAGACATAGCCAGACCTTCGGAGTGTCGGCCACAGCTGGGACCTGCACTGTACTCTGTCGGCACGCGGGGCTGTCAAAGGTCTGGGTTATTCGAGGTCTGCTGGAGGCGAGAGAAGTTGGTGCCCTGCTGGACCCTCCTCCGGAGTGGGGTTCCAGGGTAGCGGCGCTGCAGCTTCTTTCTCAGAGGTCATCTTTTCAGGAGTGGTGGCGCTGCTGCAGACTTCCACCCGGGAAGTCTTTCGACACTTCGTCATCATCAGATATTGTGGCGCTGGTCTTCTTCTTCCCCCTCTGAGTGGCGCTTGGCCTCAGAGGCCTGTTTCGGGGTGACACTGTCCTCTAATGGCAGTACTTGGGTGGCGCTTGATGTTTTAGGGGCTCAGGGGTGTTACGAGTGGTTACTCAGGGTTGGGGAGTGAAGCGCTGCTCACTTCTAAGCAGCGCACTGTAGTTCTGAGGTTATCCTGACAATTCGAGACTTTGAGTTTAATAAACAGTGTAATACTGGGTTTGGACTATCATCGTTTCATTGTTTCCTGGATGTGATCTACTCAGCTTTCTTTATGACTGGTTGTGAGGATTGAGTGGAGTGAATTGCACTTTCAGTGTACCCTGTCATATCGCATGGTCAAGTCTTCTGCTGTGTTTATCTCTCCCTGTGTGGTGTGATACTCCTATCCTCTCCCCTTCCTTCTGTGTATGTATGGGCATACCTGGAAGTCTATGTGAGTGAATGTTGGTCTTCAGACAACGGGCAACCAGAATCATAACACTAGCTTGCACGTGAGCAAGCCGTACCCAAAGGAAATGATGATCCACAAACGAAGCAATCGACTGAGAAGGGTGACAGGAGAGGCAAAGGCGTCAATGATTTAATTAAAAAAAAAGAGGGGGGACAGATGGACGGACGGTCAGGCAGGCAGGCAGGCAGGCAGGCAGGCAGGCAGGCAGGCAGGCAGACAGGTAGAACAGAGAGAACAGGCAGAACAGACAGACAAACTGGCTGACTGGCTGACATGTTGACTTACTGATAAGGGTGACAAGAGACCCAAAGGCAACGATGATTCAAGGGCAAAAGAAAGAAACAAAGGCGAGAGAGAGAGAGAGAGAGAGAGAGAGAGAGAGAGAGAGAGAGAGAGAGAGAGAGAGAGAGAGAGAGAGAGAGAGAGAGAGAGAGAGNAAGAGAGAGAGAGAGAGAGAGAGAGAGAGAGAGAGAGAGAGAGAGAGAGAGAGAGAGAGAGGTTTGCACCTCAAGTTGACGAAGCAGCGATACATCTTCTGGAAGCTCTTGCAAATGATTACTCCCCAGGTCTAAGACCCGGGCTCCATCTCCAATTTTCCACACAGCCTGCGGCACTTCCTGCACTTGAGTCAACAAGGTGAATCAGAATCGACCATCCATCCATCCATTCTACTGACTCTATCGAGCAAACAATATTGTCCAACTTTGCACTGAAGGTTGCCTTTCTTTTCTGTGACTTCTCCCCCCAAGTGCTCTTCTTAACTTCTTCATCACTCCTGCTGGTCTTCCTCACAAGTCTCTTGCCAAAAAAAATGGAGTAGCACAGCGCAAGATACCCTGCCTCTTGTTGCATTTAATTTGACAACTGCAATGATCCACCAACTTGCACGAAGTTCACACCGCTTTCCTGTTCAGTGGCCCCCACAGCATACACACATTGTCCCAGTTTGGGTTCCATGGAATAACTGTTGCCATAAACTGTTAACGGCAACTTAACGCGTTTCAGAATTGGCATTCCATATACTTAACACACCCATGGAACCCAGACTGGGCCATGCACTTGAGTCAAGGTGTAAACTGTTCAACGGCAACTCAACGCGTTTCAGAGTTGACCTTCAGGGTCAACAGTTCCCCAATGCAATTTATAAGTTGACTCAAGGTCAACTTAACGCATTTCAGAGTTGACCTTCAGAGTCAACACTTCTCCCATGCAATTTATAAGTTGACTCAACGTCAACTTAACGCGTTTCAGAATCGACTTTCAAGGCTTCAACAAAAAAATGCGGTCAAGGTGTAGACTGAACGGCAACTTAACGCAGGAGAACTGCTGACCATGAACAGTCAAAAAAATTGCACGGGAGAACTGTTGACGGACAAAACTGACCTCCAACAAAAAAACTAAGAACACGGGAGAACTGGTGGAAGAGAAGTTAGAGAACCCTTGTGTCAAAGCCATGTGGCATGGCCACAAGTGGTGGTTAACGGGTGCCCCCCACCTTCCCCCACCCGCCCTGAAAAATGGACTTGGGGATTTTTTTTTATTTTTATTTTTTTTGTGTTTTGTTAACCCTGTTTTATGTTTGGTGAAGGTCTGCATGTGCCAAGTGTGGTGTTTGTTGGGGTCTTGGAGATTACTGTTTTGGCCAGCCCTGAAAATCCTGAAAATACTTTTTAATTAAGTTTTTAATACTTTTCATGTCATTCATCTGGATTCGAACTTGGGTGTGTATTTCAACAATTCATGGGTGTACCAACCGAGCTAGGCTCATTGGTTAAAAAAAATACTAAAAATCCTGAAAAAGTCTGAAAATTTGTGAAAAACTGAAAAGAGAGAAATTTGCATGGCAGGGTTCGACCTGTAGTATCTCGGTATTTCGAATGACTAGGATTGCCGTCTTCTGGAGCGCTTGTGGGTAAACTTGCGCTAGCGCCGTCCGGTTAGCGCATCGCTGCGCTCGCGCCGCGCCGTCTCCCGGCCCCACATGGGCTTCGATTCGAACCAGCACTGGAGACCGCGCACTCGCCATAGCCCGACCCACGTCGGACACTACGTGCGCGCGCCCCGTGCGCGCGCGCTCCTCCATGACCACCGAGTAAGATGAACGCATGAGGGAAGCCGCTAAGAGGGCATTGCCCGGACTTGAAGAGGCGCGCACGCGCCCTTGCCACCGCGAAGAAAGACTTGGACAACGTCGAAGATCGGAAGAGAACGACATTCAGCCGTCACCGAATTCTGGAGCTCCACGAAGACGAAGATCAGCACGTCCGAGTGAGAGCAACCTGCTAATTCCCGCATCCGGCCCCCTTCCTCGTTCCGACCGTATCTATCGTGATCCCATGCCACGGACTTTCGCTCAAACTAACTCCATCTCCACCCCCCTCTGACTGACTCCTGTCCACTCACTCTTCGATTGCTTCTCCTTCCCAACCTCTCCTTCCCAACCTCTTTCCTGTTTCACTCCGATCCCCATCATCCTATTGATTCTCTCCCCAACCCCATCCCACCCAATTTCCCACCCGACTCCAACCTCACCCCAACCTCTCCCACTCTGCCACCTTCCCCGACTCACTTTGACTCGCACCCAACTCTCGTTCGATCCTCATCCCAACCCAACCCTGACAACATCCCTCTCGCCAATGTCGTCTCGCATACCCGACATTCTCCCCCTAGATCGGTCCACCCCTTCCTTTTTCTCTCGCTTGCTCCTATTGTAGTCTGATCCCCAACAGGGGAGGGCAAGCGCTGCCCATTTGGTCGACTCCCCACTCACAAGACTACCCTCCATTTCCACACTGACATCTACTGCCAGTTGCTCCTCTCCTCCAGCCCCAAACGTGGCGCCTCCCACGGACAAGTTAACCCAAAATCGCCATTTTGCCACGCATCCCACCTCTACTTTCGATTGCCCACATTCTAACACTAATTTTAGGCGGGAACCCGATCCCCTTCGACCCCACCCGTGATCCCAACATCGTTCTCTATCCTGTTCCCAACCTCGACCCCGCTTACCCCTGATTTCGACCGCGTTCCAATCTCGATCCGGCTCAACCGCGATCCACTGCGACCACCCGTTCCCAACCCCGATTGATCCCGATTACTCCCGGTTCTGATCCACTCCCTTCCTCGTTCCCAACTTCGATCTCAACCCCGATCCCAACCCCAACCCCAACAGTAATCCCAACCTCCTTTCCCAACCTCCTTTCCTCCCGTTCCCAACCCCGATCCCAACTTCGATCCCAACCTGGACCCCAACCTCCTTGCCTCCCGTTCCCAACCTTGATCCCATCCTATCCCAACTTCGATCCCAACCGCGACCCCAATCCACGTCCCTTTCAACCCGACCTCAATCTCAATCTCATCCCATTTCCGAAGCGCATCCTCCTCATCCCCCCCTCGCTCTCGCCTCGTTATCCGACCTTATCCCGACCCCATCCCGACCCCATCTCAATCCCAATTCGACCCTATCCCAATCCCTCAATCTGAGACAACCCCGACCCCATCCTGATTCCAACCCGAACCCATCCCGACCCCATCCCAGTCTCAACCCAACTCCACCACTTGGCTCCTAAGCTGACGCATTTCGGTTCCCACATCTCTCCTAACCCATCTTCGATTCCAATCCCCTCCCACCTCCGAGGTACATCTACCTCGCCCCCATCTCATTCTCCCCCAGACCCCATCCCGATCCTATCCCAGTCCCATCCCGATCCCAACGCAACCGCATTTCGATCCTATCTCATCCCATCCCGACCTCATCCCATTGCATTCTCGACCCTATCCCGATCCCAACCCGAACCCATCCCGATCCCATCCCAATCTCTACCCGACTCCATCCCGATCCCCCCGATACCAACCCAACCCCATCCCGATCCCATACCGATCCCACCCCCGATCCCTTAACTCTTCTTCGACACCACCCTCTCCCAACTCTCATCCACGATCTTTCTACCACCCCGACCACGTCTCACCCATCCCGGACTATACCGTCATTTTCTCGATCCTATTTCAGTCCTAACCTCACCCCACTTCCTCCTCTTCCCAATCTCGTCCCGGTCCTTACTTCAAACTTGAACCACCTCCACCCCAACCGGCCACAACATCATCCTCACCCCTCTCCCAACTCTGATCCCACCCGGCTCCCATTTCGATCCCACTCCAACCTCGAACTGACACCACTCTCTTCTCGCCCCGATCTCAACTTTAACCAGTCCTATCCTTGCCGACTGTCGACCCTGACCCTCCCTCGACTCCTTCTCGACTCCTTCTTGGCCTTATCCCAATCCCACCCTGATCACATTCCGACCATACTCATTCCTCGCCCGACCCCAACCCAAGCTTGTCTCCAACTCGCACAACGTACGTTACCCCCTCTCCTCCCACCCCCCTCTTCTCCCGCCCCTGAGCCACCCAATCAACCTCTC
>BFEA01000032.1:88214-111420 GCA_003427395.1 Chara braunii
CACACACACACACACACACACACACACACACACACACACACACACACACACACACACACACACACACACAATGTTGCAGACCTTCAAGCAAGTATCCATTGTCTTTTCGCCATGGGACCTTCACAAGGAGGCTCCGAGGGTGTTTGCTGTGGGTGTGGTTCCCGCGAACTGCTGTTTTCAAGCACAACGGTAGCCACAGCTGGGGTGAATACACTGAATAGGCAGTGTCGCTCTCAGTGTCATGGAAGGGTTTCAACTCTCAAGGCATGTGACCTAGTTGTGGGTAGTCATCTGGCGTGACGGGATGAGTGTGGGCGGGCTTGTGCTGCAGGTGAAGTTCCTGTGGGCTGAATTATTGGTACGAATTGGGGCTGACCTCAGTGCTACACAAACATTTTATGTTCCACGCAAGCGGTGGGTGCAGGCCATTGTACTCTGAAGTGAACTGAATGGCGTCTTCTTTTGCTGATGGTGAGCTGTTTATACTTTTGTGTGTCTTCGCCAGAGTTATGCAGCATGACACAAGAGAGATCGGAGTATCCAGTGCACCCTCATCGTTGCGGTACAATAAAGATCATTTGCGTCTGTGAACCGTGTAGTGGGGAGAGGGTGATTCCGGTCTTCGCTCCAGGCAAGAGGTCTTCAGACGTACGGTGATTATCGCTGACTATGTGACTGTTTGTGGATGTTCAAGTGCAGATTGGTCAATGAATCGTTTTTGACGCCGGTACCCAGTGGGCGAATCCGCACGTTTTTCCGCCTCTCCTCACCCGCGTAGTCTCAACGTTTTCCCCGCGCTCAAGCCGGTGGCGATTGGTTGTGTTTAGGCAGGCGCTTCTCGTGGTGTGAATCATTTTTTTCAAGGGTGCACTTGTGGGTTTGTCCTTCTTACTGCAGCTGTGTGTTAGCAGATGGATGTGTGCAAACTTCACACTCCACCACATGGACAAACCTGGACTCGAATTTTACCTTTTCGTTGTTGGGAGGATTAGGGTTTGATGTTCACTGATTGTTCTACAACACAGACACATGCACACACCACAGTCCGCAGCCAAGCAGTGCACACACATTCCGGGACAGCGACACATGCCAAGCCTTGAACGATCACTCAGGAAACTGGTTGCAGAAGATCAGATCAGTTGCTGGATGGTTCATACTGGAGGAAATTATACCCCCCCCCCACCCCCCCCAAACCTGAATATGGTAGCCAGGTGCCTTTCAAGATCCAACATAGCCGCTCTTTATCAGCAGGCTTTCTGGTAGACAAGTGCCAGGAAGCCAAAAATACACCACAACTTCCACGAGTCCAGAACGTATTTCCCGATAGAAGCGCTTTGTCAGTAGGCTTCGTGATGGAGAAAACCAACATAGGTTTAGACGTACCCCACTGCAAAAAAAAACACTAGAACACACTTCTCGAGCCATAAACACACTAGAACACACTTGTCCAGCCTAAGTATCCCACTGCAAAAACACACTGGAACACACTTCTCGAACCATAAACACACTAGAACACACTTGTCCAGCCTAAACTTGCACACCTAACATCGCAAAAACGTTTTAAGTCCGCTTTGATTGCTACCCTTGTGTCTAAGCATATAGTCCCCAAGTGAAGAGCATGGTATATGCCCAAAACACTCACCAAGCCAGATAGGATCCAATCACAAAGCATGATTGACACAGAAAAGATGAATCCATCACATATAGCTAAACCACCTTACTTCCCTCTGCAATGACCCAGAGAGCATCACTCCCAGATTTCTGCAGTTCCCGAGTATCGCTGTTTGTTGGCTTGATTTCCTGAGATTTCCTCCTTCTGAGTGTGATTGCTGTTTGTTTGGGTGTTTCCAAGTCTCCATGTGGTGATTGTGATCATGCCGTGAGCACACTGTGTTCTCGTGCTGTGTTGTCTGTGGCCCGGGAGGTAGGGGGGGTAGATCAGACACAGGTAAAACTACAGGGGGGCAGGACTGAAATTGGGCACCAGGTGGACTTCCAAAAGACCAGAGTAGTAGGCTTAGAAAGGTCCAGTAGCTTGCAAAAAAAAAAAAGAGTTCATGATGATCCAGGGCCGAAACTTGGTTAGGTTTCAGTTTAGTGTCCTTTGAGAATCCGTTAAAAGGATTGGAATTTGGAACGATACAGAGAAGGAAGATTGGCCCCTGCGCTTCCAAGGATGACACGCATAAATCGAGAAATGGTCCAAATTATTAAAAAAAAAAAAGAAAAAAAAAAAGGGTTCAGGTTAGAAGGTCCTGAGGTTGGATTGCAGACTTGCGCATATCATTGATTGAGTTTCATATTATATTAACACACTATAAAATTGAAGACTTGCAGCAAGAAATTCAGTGAGATTCGGATTCCCTGGCCGTGCTAGATTTCGATTCCCTGGATGTGCTCTTATGCGTTAATCCATGGCAATCGGCACAGAAAAGCATGCACCCATTGCTCCAGAAAGCTGCGGCAGAGGTCCCAAACGGGCCTACAAAACTCAGCTGATACGCCCACGAACTGTTGGCTTACAGACCTCAGTTCGAATCCCAATGGAACGAATGACATAAGAAGAAGTTAGACCAGAGATCAGATGTTATTACTTATCGACAAGTTGCATTACGAAGTGGACGCCTTCTACAGTGACTCTGAAGTTCTGGCTGTGTCAATTTCATGTGAAACAGTTACAGAGAAATATGGGCCCATTACACCAGACAAAACACATGCATGAGTGAAGCGAGGTACAACCAAGTACAAGAATGGGAGAAACATAGTAGAAAAGTACACAAAACACATCCACATGAGTAGAAGAAGAAATATGGGCCCATACGCCAGTCAACAACTGCACCAATGACGAGGTGGAAATACTAATAGTAAAAATTAAAAAAAAGTAAATACCTACCTGGTCTGTGAACTTCTATACAAAACTGCAGGAGGAAAACGGCAACATAGGAACACAAGTCTTCGTGCCAGTTGTTTCTTCTTGTTTCTCTTTTATCTATACTCTTACTAAAGACTGCAGCGGGTCTCGCGTGACGCCCCCCTGAGGCCCGACTTACAGCCTTGGGAAAACGCTAAGACAGGGGGCAGGGGGGGGGGGGAGAGGGGGGGGGTGCGCAGCAGAAACTGCTACTCGTGTGGCTGGCTGCTACCCATGTTCGAATGCAAGCACATAGCAAGGTAGGCGCGGTGTTGGAAGTAGTCGTTTGAAGCCTCACCCGCTAGTCTCCACATGCACAAAAGACAAAAAAAAGTTTGGCGATCTATCTTTCCATGTTCTAAGGGAGTATTCATTTTTTTCAGAAGTCCCAATGGTTTCGCGTCGTTTTCTTCGTAATCAGTAGGGCCAGGGTCTAATCGTTTCCCGTCTTTTCTCTCTTTTTTTGTCGTTCTCTTTGCAAGTGGCAGGGCCAGGGCCTTCGCTCCACGACCCTCCACAGGCACAAAAGACAAAAAAACAGTTTGGCGATGTACCTTTCCATGTTCTAGAGGAGGATTCGTTAGGGGGCCCAGGACCTTTGCTGCACGACTCTCCACATGCAGAAAAGACAAAAAAGAAGTTGGCGGTGTATCTTTCCATGTTCACCATGTTTAGCATGAGAATGAATCCTCCTCCCCCTGTGGAACATGGAAAGATACACCGCCAATTTTTTTTATTTATTTATTTTTCTCTCTGACGGCCTGGGGATGTGATCATCATGGCAACGGCCTTTAGATACCATCATTGAACTGACTGGCCCCAGGCAATTCAGAATGATCTTATTCTTTTCATCTGAAGGTATCTGGAGTCTGGACTGGATGCGAACTTGAGTCTGTATTTCAACAGTTCAGCGGTGTACCAACTGAGATAGGCCCGTTGGTGAATTGTGGTATTTTGCTCATCTGCTTCCAGTGGAGTGGGAACGGTTCAAGGGTGTACCAACTGAGGGCGTACTTACACTACCACTATCTTAAATGTACCCGACCGCATTTACGGCCGGAATTATATGCATCTGGCCGCAGTTCCATCCAGAAATAAGTTAAAAACTTTTTAAAGACTGGAGCATTTCTCGATTTATGTGGGTCATCCTCGCACAGGGGACATGCTAATCTTCACGTTGAGAACTGCCTGGTGCGTTCGGGTTTTGCTTAGCGTTGATTTTTTTTCATTTTTCTTTAATTTTCTTTTTGCCGGGGTTGGGGGGGGGGGTTGACTCTCTGGGTTCACTATACCAGCGGCCCTGTGACATGGCCCTCCTTCGCGTTTCATCTCATCCCCACCTCAGGCCTGCGGCGGGTCCGACTTGTTTCACTAATGAAGCGCTCGTCTATATAAGTTTTTCTAACTCACTCCTTGCAGTTGTCGATAGTGGAATTCGTGACAATTTGGAAAAACTGCTTCGCAAAAAAAGCCGCTTTCATCATCAAGCCTTGTGTAAAAGAATGGGTTTGAGACTTTGAGTCGATGTGTGACAATATGGGGTAATGGCTTTGAGCTTCTTTTCCAGGTGTCGGCTGTATGCATCGTGTTTGCCTGCAATTTTCTACCTGATCACTTCTGAGTACTTGAACCTGAACTTAGGATATCATGTATTTCAGGCCATCTCAGGAGTTGGCCTCAAATCTCGTATAAGTTGTTACTATTATTAGGCAATACAGCTCAGACAAGAACTTTCTGCACTAGTTCTTCTCGCATCTGCAGTCAGAGTCATATAAGTCATCAGTCCAATGGTGAGTAAGCCCTTAGAGAACCCGTGAGGTAGTACAACAATAAAACTGTCGTTCCAACACATCAGATCTCTCAACTCAAAATGTCCTTGAAAGTTTGTGCAGTTGCTTCTGGAAACATTGGCATGATTGAACACCCAAAGGATGTTTCTGCCAATGGTCATCGAAATATATACGAGCATCGAAGCCCTCCCCAACGCTGCAAAGGCCCTTCCATGCCCGCCCAAAGTGAAGGCGGGCCTGTATTTTCCTGTCGTCCTATTTTTGTCAAGTTCAAGGGCAACGCGGCCCCGAGGTGGGTGCCACACGAGAAGGCTCCAGAAAGGCCCCGGGTTGCTTGTTGCAATTCAGCGTCTTCGACTACCCAGCAGTGAGCCTGACAGGAGAAGATGGTGCGCAGCCTCAGATGCTGGGTCCCAGGACCCTTACAGTTGAGCTCCAGGCAAATTCTGGGAGGGTGCTGGGGCACAGCTATTTTGGGACAGTGCACATGCAGTGCAGCCAGGCCCTCGCCAGCCAACCTGCTTCCATAATGGAAAGAGGCCCCCTCAGCCAGACACATGGTGGCTTGCCACTTCGTGCGGCAGTGCTGCTGGAGCACAGGCCGAGGCATTGGCTGGAAGGGTGGAGATGGGTGCAGGGTGGATAAGTAATGGGGGAAGCTTAGTGTGGAAGCCATAGCCGGGCTGCTCACACAGGAAGTCGGTGAGGTACAGCGGGGTCCTTGGGCAGAGGTGAAGTGCCTGTGGGGGACAAGACAAAGGCATGGGCATATGGGGTGGACATACCTGGTGTGGGAGGTGTACCGCATGGGCAGGGTCTTCATGTACATCGGACTGCTGCTGAAGAGAACTTGGTTGCGTCATTAGTTGATAGGCTAGTCTAGGTGCTGTCTGATAGTAGTCCGGGCGCAGAGCACCATATAGGAGAGCGAAATTGGAAACATTAATGCTGGAGACGAGATGGAGGCTCACATTGCCAATTGAGTTCATTGCTTTGCTCTTATTTGATGCATATATCTTGGTGCATGCTGCCTTTTGTTCATGCACACAACCTTCTGGTTTTCAATGGGATGATGCAGTCTGGTTTCTGTCATTCGCACTGCTCATCATCCTCGCATATAGACCATCTATGCGAAATAGAGACGATCCATGCCGCTATTCCTGAGTCGCAGACGCTGAAAATATTAAAATAATGATCCTGAAATTGGCAGCGCAGTGCACACCTAATACCAAGTTTTGGGTAGACAAAGACTAAAAATATGTAAATTCGAACACCGATGGGGTTTAGGAGCCCCCGGGGATAAGCTCACGCCCCCTTTGTTCACAGTAAAAGGGCCTTTACCCGATATAGGCCTCAGGCCTTGTAAAGGTAAAGCAGCACGGGCCTTGTAAAAGTAAAACATTGTGAAAAGGTATCTCGCCAGGGCTCAGAAACGTGAAGGCAGGTCAAAGGTCAAGTTCTCTATCATCAGGCACATCTAGATCTAAGGCAAAGGGCATTGTCAAAAGACTTACCTGTTCACCAGGAGATGTGTATGTCATGTCTGTTCGGGTAAGAGTGTGTCTGTACGTGCAGGCAGTGTACCTGTTCGTGCAAAGGAAAGTGTCTGTTCAAGCAGTAAATGTGTCTGTTCGTTGAGAGTTGTGCCTGTCCGAAGGTAAAGTCAATAGGCACAGTCCCAGTTCTGGTCTAAGTCAAGGGGTCAGTCCAGATCCAGACTTTCAAGTCCAAATACAGGCCGAGAGGCCTCAGCAGCAGTTGAACTTCATTGGGACTCTACTGGGACACATGCAATGCAGGGTCTGGGACAAAAGGCCGAGTTAAGCCAATGCAGACCCAGCGAGGAGTGGCCAGCACTATAAAGGGAGCTGCCTACCTCATTCCTCGCCAGATCTCCACTGGCTTTCATTGCGTGGAAGTGCTGGTGCACTTATGCGTTGAGTCAGGAGGAGCAGCGCTGGAGGATGAAGATGCGCTGAGTGAGGGAAGAAGCTTGAATGCTGGGAGTAATGCAGCCATAGCTGCCCAGCAGTTAACATTAGTATTAGCGAGTTAGTGTTAGTCAACTAGGAGTAGTATTCAGAGTAGATCCTCATGAGAGAAGCGTGTGTATGCATCATAGGAAGAAGGGRCCGAGRCAGAAAGTGTTCATTCAAGGTTGGGCTATGGATGATACTTACCTGAGTTGCATGTGAACTGCAGAGGTGGCRCTGATGAGTGGTGGCCACATTGATGACGTAGAGATAGTCTGCAGATGTAACGCTGGTGCACTGGAAGTCATATTGATGAGTTGACGAGAGAGTTGTGTTGCGCTGATGAGCGCTGGACTCAGGGGAACTTGGAAACACTTTGTAATCATATTTTTGATAATATAAGCTTTGAAACTCGGTTCTCTTCTCATCTACCTTTGTCTATTGTGTGAGACTACTTATCATTGTGTGCGAGTATGATGCATGTCATGTACACACTTGCGTGAGATGGTCCCCAGGACCCATGCAATTTTGGTATCGGAGCAGATGCTCGCTACTCTCATAGCGCTGGTCTGATCAAGGCCGGCGAGAAGAAGTGGTGATGGAGGATTAGCGAAGGAGGGAGGAGGAGAAGAAGAGAGTTTGATAGTGGGGGAAGCAGACCGAAGAAGAAGCGGCAAAGTCTACTTACCTGGAGCGTGCGGAGCGTCGTGGAGCATCATCGGCGGCATCTTTAAGAAGAGAGAAGCACCTCCTTTCCCTGAACCTGCATGCATGTGTGTGTCCCCTACCTTCTCTCTCTCTGACCCTCTGAAGGTGACTGCTGCTGATCTGGTCAGGAGTCGAAGTCTGGATCTGGGTTGTCATAGATGTCAGGTCTGAGCCGTCAGAGTCTGATGACCCAAGTGTGATGTGTCAGGAACTGGTCACACTAGAGTAGGTGGTCCAGTGTTCTGCAAATAGGAGTAGGTCTCTCTCCTATCCCTCTTGATAGGCAGGCTGGGTAGCGTCATCAAGAACCAAGAATCGATGTGGGAAGTGGCTATGTGCCACGTCAGATAGCAGGTACCAGGCAGTATAAGGATGATATTGAGCATCTACAGGGCCTGTTAAGCCCGAAAGAAAGAAACATTGGAACGAAGCATTCCTGCCTGGTTGGATAAGTGAACCATCTGAATCTGCGCTGTACTCCATGCCTGCATCAGACACCCAGCAAGTTAGTAAAAGAAAGAAAAAAAAAAAAGTATATATCAAGAGAGGCAAACACATTGCCAAAAGTTGATCCAGGGAGCCAGACAGCATAGCACAGAAATAAAAGAGAGTATATATACTTGTTTGATCTACGCAGCACCTTCTACAGTCCACCGAAGCAAAAAAAAAAAAAAAAAAAAAAAACGGAAAACCCCATTGCCACATATTCTAAGTAAGTTGAGTGGGATAGTACCTTGGTGACCCAGCGGAGGGTTTCCTGTGCCGGTAGTCATCATGGATGGCTATCCCATCCAGGGCCTGTTGGCCCTTTCTGTCTTGTTGGGGCCGCTGTTCCGGCTTATGTTCCCACTGGGGTTCGGGCGTGTGTGCAYRTCCCGCATGYTGATGCGGTCTGGAACAGTGAAGCCTGGCCCTACACCTGCGGAGCAGGCAGAGATAGATCGTAAGTTGGCTGAGAAGAAAAAGGAGAGAGAAGCCAAGAAAAAACAGAAAGAAGAAGAAGCAAGAAAGAAAATGAAAGAGAAGATGGAGAAAGAACTGGAAGAAGAATTGAAGAGCATAGAAGAAGAAGAAGAGACAGAACAGGAGGAAGGACAGACATTGCAAAGACGTCGTCCGATCGACATTCCGGAGAGTAGTACAACACAGAAACTTCCCGTTGAGCCCTTGAATTGGGCTAATCAATACTACTACTCCAGCGAATTACTGAAAGAGTCGGAAGAGAACGTGATGTGTTCCTTGCCAAGCTGGCCACGGTGACAGATACCATTGAGCGAAACCTGATGATGGAAGAAAAAAGGGCTGAGTTGCACAGTAAATTGCTAGCAACTAGAAGACAAGAAATTGATGAAAAGAAAAGACTGCAGGCAGAAGGGGAAAGATTGCAAAAGGCCCTAGAAGCCCAAAAGGAAGACCCTCTGCAACTGAAGCTCAGCTAGCTTTACTCAGAGAAGCAGTGCTTAACACGAGACAAGATATGAACCTAATGCGTCAGACCCTACAAAGAGTTGAAACGCATCGGGTTGAATTCGAAACCGTCTGGAATAACTTCTTAGAGAAGTCTGCTAAGGATGTGGACCATCATGTTCAAACATATATTCAGGTTCTAGATGACCACGTCAGTAAGACATTCACTCCCGAAGTTATAGAGAAAATCATGAAAGGAGTGGGAGGTGGCGGAGACGATGGTGATGACGACGGTGATGGTGACAAGAAAGGAAAGAAGAAGATTGGGGATCCAAAGGACAAACCTTCTCAGGAAGCCGGGCAGATTAATAAAATAAAGCTCAAACTGCCATAGACCTACAATGGAAAGAAAGAAGAGAGTGTGTTGCACTGGGCAGCGGCAATTGAAACTTATGTGTATGGACAGCGAATTCCGTACTGGGACAGGGTGTTGATGGCAACTTCGTGCATGGGAGGCGACGCCATGAGCTTCGCCATCTCGCTGCAAAAGGAGGCGGGATGCAGCTCCATGGTAGAATATTCGCAGCAAACACGAATCGAAGATTTCCTTAAATTAATAAGAGAAAGATTTGAGGACAAAAACTTGGCAAGACGTACCGAAATGTTGATCCTCAGCCTTCCTGACAGGAAATGGAAGAGTACCTCTGCACTAAAGGCAACTATGGATGAACTATTGCAATGCCCTGATCACGGGTTGACGCCAGCCCAAATTCTGAACAGTTTTGCACGAGCACTCCCGGATCCCCTAAGAACACAACTCTATCCCCGTACCAAGGAAGAGGGGATGACATATGAGAAGTTCGACAAGATCGCCATAGATCATGCCGGCTTCCTCGCGGAAGCAAATTATTGTCATTACTGGAAGGATCTGCAAGCGGGAAAAAGATGCCAAAACCGCACTATCTCAGGGTCTATACCTGGGAAAGACAGTCTCCTTCTAACCTTTGAAGAAGGAGGCGTCGAGACCATCTCCTAGGATCAGGTTGACTATGGTCTCGATGAACCCAACAGACTAGTAGCTCAGGAGGGGAGTTACGCGGCTGTTGCAGCTCGCGGGGAAGGGCGTCAAGGAAGAGGGTGTGGCCGAGGAAGACGTCGCGGCCGTGGTGGACGAGGATTCGGCACCCAGAGGGGTGGTGGTGAAGGAAGCCACTACGTGGGAGGAAGGGGAAATGGTCCCTCATACGGTGGCCGTGGTTCTTACTCCACCTGGGGTAGAGGAAGAGGCTCATGGTACAACAAGTGGGATAAGCCATACCCACCACATCCAGGCCTACCCGAAGGGAAGCCTTGGAAAGAGTTGGGAATAACAGAAAAGGTATGGGCTGAAAGAAAGAAAGTCGACCAATGCCTCAAATGTGGGGACCCCGACCACATTGTCCCCTATTGCCCTGACTATAGGGGGGCAAAAGGGAACAGCCAGTAGAGGTGCCAGTTGCCTCTACCGGGGCTTCGAATGTTGAAAAATCAGAATCCTCCCATTCGAAGGCCCCAATGGCAGAAACTGAAGAGGAAGGAAGTCCCCATCTAGTACACTGTCCAGAGGTGGCAAACGTATGCATCTCTCTAGATGGATCCCTCGCTGGCGTGGGTGATGAGTTGGCCGCTCGTCGCCAAGCCTGGACTGAAATGCGTAAAAAGAAAGGACAGCTAATAATTGCAGATCTAGAAATAAATTGAGTTAGAGTAGGAGGTATGATAGACAGCGGGTCTACACGCAGTTATATTAGTAAAAGAGGTTTGCAGAAACTGCGTCTCGGTCTTAAGGTTAAGAAGTTAGATGAGCCCATTGTAAGTAAGTTAGCAAATAGTAGTGAAACTGTCATGGATCGATACATCGAGGGAGTACAAGTATACTTTCGGCTAGAAGCATAGGGAAAGGTGGAACGCGTTCTCCGCTCTCTGACCTTCTTGCTGGAGGATAACTTGCCCTTTGATGTGTTGYTAGGAATGGATTGGGGTGAGGCTGCACATGCGGATCTAAAGTTAAGGGAACATGAATGTTGGCTCCCAAGTCCGCAAGGAGGTAAGAAAAAGATTCGCCTCTACCATGAATCAGGAAAAGAAAGCAGCCTAGCTCACTGTTGTACGAGTGCCCCAGCGTTCTCTCGCCATGTTAAGAAACATAACTTGTATGACCAAGTCTTTGTTGTATATGTGCGCCCAGTAAAGGAAGGAGAAACAAAGGAAGAAGTCAAGTCCCAAGAGATTGAGAGGATCCTGAAAGAGTTCGCAGATGTGGCTGAAGCCCCAAGCGGTGTGGTGGAAAGACCAATCCGCCATCGCATTGATATCATTCCAGGGAGCGCGTCCCCGAAGGGGCCTATCTATCGTATGTCGCCCCAGGAATTGGATGAACTGCGAACCCAACTCGATGAGTTGTTGAAAAATGGTTGGATAAGACCTAGCTCCTCACCCTATGGTGCGCCTGTGCTCTTTGTGCCTAAAAAGGACAGCGGCGTTCGCATGTGTATAGATTATAGGAGGTTAAATGATATAACAGTGAAAAATGTCGAACCGTTACCACGAATAGACGATTTGTTGGATCGCGTGCAGGGAAGCAAAGTGTTCTCAAAGATTGATCTAAAATCCGGCTACCATCAGATTGAGGTTGAGCCGGAAGACCAACATAAGACTGCCTTCAGGACGAGGTATGGGCATTACGAATTCGTAGTTCTSCCYTTTGGTCTCACAAATGCCCCTGCCACTTTCCAAAGAACAATGAACGAACTATTTCGTGAGTGGCTCGATAAATTTGTTGTGATTTATCTAGACGATATTTTGATTTTCAGCAAAGATGAAAAAGAACATGTTGAGCACCTTCAACTTGTGCTAAATAAGCTAAGGGAAGCAAAACTCAAGATAACCCAAAGAAGTGTGAATGGGCTAAGCGTCAGGTTCTATACCTGGGACATGTGATTGATGGAGATGGGGTCAAACCGAAAGATGCAAAGATAGCAGCAATCAGAGATTGGCCGAACCCCCGCACCTTGACTGAGTTGCGGTCGTTCCTTGGGTTAGCCAACTACTATCGAAAGTTCGTAAGACACTTTACGATAATAGTCGCTCCCCTTCGCCGATTGCTTAAGAAAGAAGTAATTTGGAAGTGGGATTCGGACTGCACTATGTCTTTCAAGCGTYTGAAGAAGTGTTTGATCAATTATCCGGTTATGAAAGTAGCAGACCCTTCATTACCTTTTGTGGTCACGACCGACGCTAATCAATATGGTATAGGTGTTGTACTCCAGCAAGATGATGGGCATGGGTACAGACTTGTAGAGTTTATGTCTTGCCGCTTACCTAACGAGAAGGTGGTCGCTTCAACGTATGAACGAGAGTGGTATGCTTTGCGTGAGGCTCTCAGTCATTAGCGACACAACCTTCTAGGAAGGCATTTTAAAGTATACTCTGACCATGAAACACTTCGCTGGCTYAAAACGCAAGCTCGAATGACACCTAAGTTGACAAGGTGGGCTGCAGAGATTGATATGTTTGACTTTGAGCTGAAGCCAGTCAAGGGTAAGTATAACGTTGTTGCTGATGCACTAAGTCGTAGATCAGACTTTTTCGGTGCTATTGTGACTTATCTAAATATAGGTGCAGACCTACAAGAAAAGATTAGAAATGCGTATCCCTCTGATCCTGTTTATGGAACCATGATTAAGCTAGTGCAAGAAAAGCCAGCAGAGTTTCCCGATCATAAAGTAACTCAGGGTCTGTTGTTTGAACGAACTGATGTACATGATAGGCTGTGTATACCCAATTATGAAGAGATCAAGAGTATGATCTTGGGGGAATGCCATGATACAGAAGGCCATTTCGGGTGGAAAAAGACCGATGGGACTTTATTGCGTTCCTACACCTGGCCTCGGATGAAAGCAGACTGTATCGCGTATGTGCAAGGTTGCCAAGTGTGCCAACGAAACAAAAGCACCACGCAATCGCCCCTCGGGCTACTTAAGCCCTTGCCTATCCCTACCGGCCCTGGAGACTCTGTCTCTATAGATTTCATGGACACTAAGGTAAAAAGCAAAAATGGGAAGACGCAAGTAATGGTCATAGTGGATAGATTCACTAAGTWTGYTGTTTTTGTAGCTTTGCCTGCRRAAGCAAARACTGAATTGGTAATTCGGGAATTCTTTAACCATTGGGTAAAAGACTTTGGACATCCCTTAACTATTGTGAGTGACAGAGATACCAGGTTCACAAGTGAACAATGGCAGCAACTGATGAATGTTTATGGCTYTAAGTTRACTATGTCATCAGGCAGACATCCTGAGACTAATGGCCAGACTGAGCAGATGAACAAGATTTTACAGCAAACTCTGCGCATGTACATTCGTCCCGATCAGATTGACTGGGATGAACATCTGCCTAAGGTTGCTAGTGCCTATAATAACTCTGTGCACCTATCTACGTGTAAGACTCCTATGGAGTTACATCTGGGATGGCGTCCACGCAGACCCATTGATCGGTTGAACCCGGATCAAGTACATAAGCTTCCTATAGGGACTAGTGAATTTGCAGTYCAATATCARAAAGACATTGARAARGTAAAAGAAAATATACTCAAAGCACAACATCAGATGATTGAAYAGGCAAATAAGCATAGACGCCCGTCTCAATTTGCTGTAGGAGATTTGGTTTGGGTGAAGTCTAAAGAGTTTGCTCCTGAAGAGAACATCTCTCCGAAGCTTCTACCCACCTACCGAGGACCTTGGCAAGTTCTAGACGTAATTGGAGATGTGGATGGTCCTTCGTATGTCATTGAGATTCCTCCTCATCTACGTACATATCCAGTGTTCCATGCGTCCAAGCTCTTACCTTGTGTAACGAATGAGCTCTTCCCAAGTCGCCGATCAGCGATACCTCCAAGTATGGATGGGAAGTATGACGTGGATAAAATTGTTGCAGAAAGTACTTACCACACTGGACGTAGAGGCAGACCACAGCGACAGTATAAGGTGAGGTTTGCATACCAGGATCCTAGTGAAGATCGCTGGTTTACAAGAGAAGAGTTGTTAGATTCTGCACCTCATATTGTGTCTGCTTACGAAAGCGCAAGGAGAGGAATTCATATCCTTGATAGGTAAGTGATTCTCAGAGGACTTCGAATAGGCTGTAGAGGCAATGCATGGAAAGCATAAGCAAAGCTGGGAGCTTAATGCTCCCAGAAGGTTCGGTTGTCGCTTTGTGAATGAGGGACGTGGGACCCTGTTTCCAGCAGGTGCAGCGCCCCACCAATAGAGTGGAGTCACCCGCAAGATGGCCTCGATCCCGCTGGTTCCCTCACCACCACAGGACCGCAGGACATCATAGGATGTAAAAAAAAAAAAAAAAAAAAAAAAAAACTAAATTCACCACGGAGAGGCAATACATGCAAGTCAGAAGTGTGGCCTCTGTTTGGTATATAGTTAAACAATGACTTGCCAGTATAGAAAGCAATCACAACAACACACACCCAGAGTATAGTCATGACTCATGACCATGAGGTCATGTTTCTTTGTTCTTTATTTCTGTTTTTCTGCTTTCTTAAGAAGAAGCTAAGTTGTCAGTTCCTTCATAATGGCGAGTTATTTGGGGGGGGTAACGTATACACGCACGGACAGAACTAGGGCCATGTGTTGTTTGGCATTCCGGTACCGTCGCGCACAGCTGGCTGGCCTAAATGAGACTGCCATAGCAAGCAGCCTAACATGTAGGATGACATATAGCAAGACAACAAAGAGTGTTCCTCCATTTCCTTTTCTCCCTCCTCCTCGCCCACCTTACGCATTCAATCATCTTCCGCTTTCTGGCCAAGCTGTTTTTTCAAGATGTGGTAACGTGTTGCCGAATGATACACGCATGTGAAATGTTGATAAACAGACTATGAGTTCAAATCCTGACAGATTCAACATAGTTAAGGGATACCTCACTTTGGGGACAGAAAAAAAAAAAAAAAAAAAAAAAAAAAAAAAAAAAAAAAAAAAAAAAANAAAAAAAAAAAAAAAAAAAAAAAAAAAAAAAAAAAAAAAAAACAAGAAAAGGGAAGTGGTAACGGCAGCCATAGGGCAGGGATGCTTAAAAAGTAAGAAAAATCTTTCCATAAGGTGAGCGGTCCTACACAGTTGACCGCACTGACCAAGCGTTGACCAAGGCGTTGACCGGAGTTGTTGACCATGACATTGACCAGGCTGGAGTTGGTATATTCTCGCCAAGCCTTCAGCCCATCCCCTCGCCCTATGGATGTGCACTCACCCCATGGTACTTTGCTGAGTCTGTTTGTCTTTTCTTTCTGCATTGAGTCTCTTCTATCCAGGTGCTAGGAACTCTGTGTATGAGGTCGTAGAGCTTTGTTGACCAAACCCACACGGGCTGAGTAGGGCTAAAGGCTGTCTGACGACTTGACTGACCCGGAGGACACGAACCCTCCCAAGGACCGGTATAGACCGGCGGGCTGCTCAGTGTGGCACAGTAAGCCCAAAATCCGAGTTGTGGGCTGCACAACAAGTTGTCTAAGTCTTGAGAGGACTTGCTGATCGTGTCGTCATGTCTGCGACGTTAAAGAATTCATGAGGAGTCATGGGGGATCTCCTTAAATTCCTCCTGATCAGCATTGAAGTCTTGTAGCGACAGCCTTAGCATTAGGTCCAGGCTAGAGACCATAGCTGACAGGGTCTTATACAGATCCTGTAGTCCTTGGACAGTTAGTCATTCAGTCAACTGGGTAGGTCTACGTGGTGAGGAGTGGGACAGTTATTGTCGTGCACCGGACACCATGGATAACTACCCTATGTACGGTCTGCTTGTGGGGTTCTCCCTATGGGGGACCCTCTGGCGTCTTCTCTTTCCTCTGGGATTCTGGAACACGATGACGTGTAGAGTAGAGACGAGGGGTGGCGCTAGTACCACTCCCTACACCCAGGAATAGGAGGAGGAGGCTGCAAGGATCTTGGCCGAGCAGAAGGCAAAGAAGGAGAAGAAGAAGGTTGTGAAGCAGGCCAAAAAGTTGGCCTTAATACAGGAGCAGGCCGCGAAAAGAAAGAAGTTGGAGGAGGAATTGCAAAGGGTGAAAAAGGAGGAGGAAGAAAAACTGAAGGCAGTGGATGAAGGAGAAGAAGAAGAAGAGAAGAAGGCGGCAGAAGAAGTTCCCCTGATAAGAAGGAGTTTCAAGGACAAAGCGGAGTCCAGTGGCACGAAGAAGGAAGGGGACCAGTGGTTGGGGAAGAAGGTATCTGAGTGGGTCGCCAATCTGTCCCTGGGAGAAGAGGAGGAAGCAATGTTATATGTCCCCAGGGAAGAACAGGAGGCGGTAGTGAAAGAGTGGGAAGCAGAAGATGACCCCTTAAAACGCCAAAATATAGAAAATGAGAAGAAGTTAGAGTGAAAGTTGTGCTTAGCCAGGGAGAAGAAGACGAGAATGGAGGAGGTAAGCAAAGCTGCGAAAGAATTGGAGGCTATAAAAGAACAAAGGGCGCAGATGGAGGCGCAGGCAGACATACAAGGGAAGATGGAGGTGATGTCGAGGAATATTGAGCTCCTGGCCAAAGCATGGGACGAGCAGTATTAGTTTACTAGGAGCCAGGATGTAGCCTTGCGATCAATCCGACTGGGATTCAAAGAGTTTGTGCGATGAGGACCTGTTCCTCAGGAGCTATCTTTTGTAGGTGTACGTAGGAGTTCACATTCGCCTCCGAAGTGTCAAAGTTCGCTTCCTTCATTCCACTGTAAGAGTCAACGAACTTTACCTTGACTGGCTCTCTACGGGGACGCGCTTCCTCCTCTCTTGGAGCAGCTAGTTTTGCGCCTGCTATGACGCCCGTGCAGAATCGCTCTGTGTTTTTTAGCCTCGCCGTTACTTCTGAGCCCACACTCTCAAAGATGAGGCAGCTAGTTTCGCTAGATCGCTCTGCCGCGCTGCTAAATGCGAAAATGGTATGGTTGCTTATTCCTTGATCACCCCCCTCAGTGACTTCTTTAAGTTACTGCGCGAGAGGCTTGCAGATGTCACGCGAAGCATTAGAGCCTCTAACAAGTTGCCAACCATTCATTCCCGCCAATGGAGGAGCGCCAGGGCACTCAAGGGTGTCATGGATGAATTGGTAGCTGTCCCTGGTCATGGGGTCACTGAGACCCAATTGGTCCAACTATTTTATCGTGCCATGCTCGAGCCTTTACACGGGCACTTCTTCAAGAAGAGTAGGGAGTCTACCATGACCTACGATACTTTGAGTACGGAGGTGGTAGCATTCGAAGCGAAGTCCATGCCAGTTTCCACTTTCTGGCATAAGGACCTTGACAAGGGAAAGAAGTGGAAAGGTCGTACCATCTCGGGTCAGGTCAAGGGCAAGGATCGCCTGATCCTTACGTTAGATGAGCGTGTTGTGGAAGAGGTCCCCTATGAACAGATAGAGTGGGGCCTAGAGGAAGAGGATAGTGGCGCTAGTCAGGGGAGGACTTATGCTACTGTTGCGGCTGGAGGGAGGTCGGGGCCAAGGGGGCCAGGCTTCCAATGGCCGAGGATAGGGCGATCAAGGGGTTGGTGGCAGAGGAGGCCGCCAAGCGGGACGTAGGGGTCAAGGTCCCCCACAAAACCGCTCTAGTTTTAATCGGTCACCGTACAGAAGGGGTGGATGGCACCCTGGTCTGCCACAAGGCAGGCCTTGGGAAGATTTGGGCCTAGAACAAACAGTCTGGCAGAGGAGGATCGATCAGGATCAGTGCATTTATTGCGGTGATCCTGGTCACATTATTAAATACTGCCCCTGGTCACATTATTAAATACTGCCCTAAGTACAGAGCGGCCCGATTTGCTGCACAGGCAGCAAAAGGCAACCGCCGGTAGGGATTGCAACTACCCCTATCCCTAGACCATGTGGAGAAGAATGTGCGCACCACATAGATACTCTCAAACCACGTGTCGATGGCAGAGGTTGCTGGCCAGTGCCTAGATCGTTGTCCAGAGACTGCTTGTGTTAGAGTCTCTCTAGGCACTTCCATCACAGGTGTGGCAGACGAGTTGAAGGAGAGGATGCCTACATGGGCCAAGATGAAGAAGGACACAAAAGGACAACTAGTTTTAGTGGATGTAGAGGTCTTTAGAGGACGAGTAGGGGCCTTGATAGATGGTGGGGCCACTCGTAGTTATATTAGCAGAAAAGCGTTGCAGAAGCTGTAAGTTAAATTTGAAAGTCCAAAAGTTAGAAGACCCTATAGTCAGTATACTCGCAGACAATCACACTATGCGAGTCGAGGATTACGTAGAGGGAGTCCAGGCATACTTTCGCCTAGAGAAGAATGGGAAGGTGGAGAAAGTTCTCCATTCCCTGATTCTCCTCGTAGAGGACAGCCTCCCATTCGATATGGTCCTAGGAATGGACTGGGGAGAGGCAGCAGGGGCCACACTCCACCTGAGAGAGCACGAGTGTAGGATCCCTAGTCCAACAGGCGAAGTTAAGACGGCTCGTCTGTTTCATGTGTCAAGAGTAGACAACTCTCTGGCACATTATTGCCTCAGCGCTCCCGCGTTCGCGCGATTGGTGAAGGAGCAGCAATTAGAAGAACAGGTTTTTGTCACCTACGTTAGGCCGGTGACTGAGCCTCAAGAAGAAAAACCCATAGACCCTGCTATTGGCAAGCTGCTTGAGAAGTATGTAGATTTAGTTAAGCCGCCTACACGAGTAGTGCAGCGGCCTATCCAGCATCGCATTGAGATTGAGCCTGGCAGTAGGACTCATAAGGGAGCTATTTACAGAATGTCCCCAAGGGAGCTAGATGAGTTGTGCAAGCAGTTAGATGAGCTCCTCGAGAAGGGTTGGATTAGGCCCAGTTCGTCCCCATTTGGAGCACCTGTTCTTTTTGTCCCCAAGAAGGAGGGAGAGCGCGGGACGTGTATAGACTACAAGGGTCTTAATGCTATCACAGTTAAGAATGCAGAACCGCTGCTCCGTATAGATGACTTACTGGATCGGGTGCAGGGCTGCAAATATTTTTCAAAGATAGATTTGAAGTCCGGCTATCATCAGATAGAGGTTCATCCTGATGATCAGTATAAGACCGCGTTCTGGACTAGATATGGGCACTATAGTTTATAGTGATGCCTTTTGGACTAACCAATGCGCCAGCTACATTCCAGCGTTGTATAAATTATATGTTTAGGCCATGGTTAGATAGATTTGTCGTAGTATACCTAGATGATATTCTAGTGTTTAGTAAGACCCTCAAGGAGCATGAGGGCCATCTGAGGCAGGTCTTGGAGAAGCTGAGAGAAGCTAACTTCAAGATCAACGCGAAGAAGTGTGAGTGGGCCAAGACGCAAGTCCTGTACTTAGACCACGTCTTAGATGGAGATGGCATAAAGTCTGAGGACAGTAAGATAGCAGCGATCAGGGATTGGTCAACGCCCCGCACATTGACAGAATTGCGGTCGTTCTTAGGCCTAGCTAACTATTATAGGAAGTTCATCAGGAACTTCTCCACTATTGTTGCACCCCTTCGCAGGTTACTAAAGAAAGAAACAATCTGGGAGTGGGATAGAGACTGTACATCGGCCCTGAAAAAGCCAAAGCAGGCCTTGTTAAAGTATCCAGTCCTCAGGTAGCTGATTGATCTTTACCTTTTGTTGTCACCACTGACGCAAGTCAGTATGGAATAGGTGTTGTGTTACAGCAAGATGATGGCAATGGGTATAGACCCGTAGAGTTCATGTCTATTAGGTTGCCTTCAGAGAAGCTCACGACATCTACCTATGAGAGGGAACTCTACGCTCTCAGGCAAGCTTTAGACCATTGGAAGCACTACTTGCTTGGGAGGCACTTCAAAGTCTATTTAGACCACGAGACGTTGCGGTGGCTGAAGACTCAGGCCAAGATGACACCTAAGCTTACTAGGTGGGCCGTAGAGATAGATCAGTTTGATTTTGAGCTCAAGCCAGTTAAAGGGAAGTACAACGTAGTTGCGGATGCTCTGAGTAGGAGGGCTGATTACTTTAGAGCGATAGTTCACCATCTGGATATAGGGAGAGACCTGCAACAGAAAATTAAAGAAGCGTATGCGCAGGACCCTATCTATAGTGATCTCCTCAAGAAAGTTAAGGAGTCTCCAGAAACTGAACCAGATTACCGCACTACAGATGGATTATTGTTTGAGAAGACTAATGTAGCTGACCGCTTGTGCGTTCCCAATAGTGACGAGATCTGTAGTTTGATCTTAGGAGAATGTCACGACACAGAGGGACGTTTCGGTTGGCGAAAGACACTAGCCAACCTCATGCGCGCGTATATATGGCCTAGTATGAAGACCGACTGCATAGAGTGTGCGCAGTTGCAAAGTCTGTCAGAGAAATAAGACTACTACTCGTGCCCCTCTAGGTCTTCAGACCTTTGCCTATTCCCGACAAACCTGGAGATTCAGTGTCCATTGACTTCATGGACACAAGTGTCAAGAGTAGGCACGGCAAGAGCCAAGTCATGGTTATAGTTCATAGGTTTAGCAAATATGCAGTTTTTGTCCCTCTACCTGTAGAGGCACGAACAGACTTGGTAGTTTAGAAGTTCTTTAATCATTGGGTCAGTGAACATGGTATACCGTTGTCGATAGTTAACGACAGAGACACCAGGTTCACCAGTCAGAACTGGTAGGAACTAATGAAAGTTTATGGGTCGAAGTTGTTAATGTCATCTGGTCGCCATCCGAGACCAACGGTCAAACTGAACAGATGAATAAGATCCTGCAACAAGTTCTCATAATGTAAATTAGGCCCGATGAGATCAACTGGGATGAGATGCTCCCAAAGGTAGCCAGTGCCTACAATAACAGTGTGCACCTAGCCACGTGTCGCACTCCCAACGAGCTGCACAAGTCCTTTAGACCGCGTAGACCCTTTGAGGGACTGAAACGGGACCAGATTCAGAGGCTACCGCCCGGTACACGAGAGTTTGCGATACAGCACGAGAAAGAGATAGCTACTGTTGTAGATATCCTCAGGAAAGCCCAGCATAGAATGATAGAGCAAGCTAATAAGCATTGTCGCCCCTCACAGTTTCAAGTAGGCGACTTAGTTAAGTCCAAAAAATTCATTCCTGAGGAGAACATCTCGCAAAAGTTACTGCCTGCATACCGAGGCCCGTGGCCAGTCTTAGAAGTTAAGGGCGGAGAGGATGGACCGTCCTACACAGTTGAAATTCCAGCGCACCTCCACACCTACCCGGTGTTTCATGCGTCAAAGTTGCTGCCTTGTATCACAAGTCAACGTTTTCCGTCACGGAGGTCCATGATTCCTCCGGACATGGACGAAAGGTACGACATTGACAGCATCGTAGGTGAAGATATCTTCATAACAGGAGGCAAAGATCGTCCACAAAAACAGTATAAAGTCAGGCTCACCTTTCAGGAACCAGAGGACGACCGCTGGTTTACACGAACAAAGCTTCAAGAGACAGCTCCCAATGTAGTTCGAGCCTATGAGAGAGATAAGAAAGGAAAAGGTCCTGCCTTGGACTAAAGTATTCTTGGAGGACCTCGAATTTAGGCCGGCGGGAGTGAAATCGCTTTCACCTTTTTGTAGACACAGATGCGGAGCCTAGGGCTCGATCCCCAGATCTCACCTTATGCTACCCTACCTGTGTACATTATCAAGTTGCCCCTGTGAGTCTTGAACCCGTGACCTGTGTGTTAGTAGTCGAGAGTTGTCTGTCGTAGGTCTGAGTGGTTGTCGGGTCTTGAACCTTAGACTTGTCGAAGTAGGGGTGATACCTGCATAGGGGTCATAGTTGTTGTAGTTCTGAAAGGTCAAGGTCATAGCTGCTACAGTCCTGAAAGGCCAAGGTCGTAGCTGCTACAGTCTTGAAAGGCCAAGTCCGCAAACTTCCGGAAGGTCCAGAAGTGGCCTTTCAAGTTTTTCTTCTCACGTTATACACAGTAGGCCAAAGGCAAGTGGGCAAGTGGTAAGTCCAACTTCGCTTAGTCGGCGGTACCCAGTCCCAGTCTTCCTTTGTACAGTCAGCAAGTACCATGAGGGACTGTGTGCACCATGGGCCCGGTGGAAAAGGGCAGACCAGCGACTTACAGAAGAATAAATCAAGAGGCAGTGTCCAGCCATTCATTGATTCGCTGCGTAAGCCATGCGGAAGCGCTGCCCCAGCGTCTTGTGCGAGGTGGTCTGCAGAGCGCCCGAAGTCAAAGTGGACCGGAAGAAGATAGCGTAGTCATAGTAGTAGTAGCGAGCGGCCATAGCCGCCATAGGTTAGAGATAGTTGTTAGTGTGTGTGTGTGTGTGTGATACAGAGTGAGTGTGTGTGGGGTATTCAAGGTGATCCAGAGTTGAGTTGGTGTGAACGGTGGTGTTGGAAACAGTATCGAGAGTTGGGATGTACAGGCGCTGATGCGCCATAGCCTGTTGATGCGACTATGCGTCCAAACTGTGTTCTCAATTTCCATATCTCTGAGTTTTGAGTGGGCGCTCTGCGCCAGTGTGAATTTGCCATCTGTTTGCATGAATGAAAAGTGAAGAATAAAGCGAGTCTGATTGCACTCTCCTCTCTTCTTCTATTGGATACGAGACATTGTATCAGAGACCACATTCATGATTATTGGAGACATTGTTCAGCGGTGAGATTTCTTGTACTTCGACATCTGACGAGTATCTTCCAGACTGGGTTCATTACGCCGTTTTCTTTTTAAAAAAAAGGAAAGAAAGGAAAACAGAAGAAGATGCAAAGTTCGCCACGTTGTGTAGTCAGTCTGTGTGTTGTTAAAGCGCCCCAAATTCTCTCTCATTTCCTCCACAAATCATAACAAATCATCCATAACAAAAAAGTATAGATAGAGTCTGATAGACAATATAATAGAACATGCAAGGTTGGCCACGTTTGTGTGGTTCAGGGCCAAGTGCCCACACACCCGTCTGCCGCCGAAGCGGCACACTTGCACATATACATATATTTATTTGATCCATAAGAGGGCGGAGAGCAAAAAGAAGCTTACCTACGACAGAGGACTTCACCAGCAAGAAAGCACCGACCCCATCCTCTGTGTGTGTGTGTGTGTGTGTGTGTGTGTGTGTGTGTGTGTGTGTGTGTGTGTGTGTGTGTGTGTTGTCATGTTCACTGTACACGACTGCACAAGTGTGTGTGTGTTCTCGATTGTCACCAGAAGAATTGTTTTTCCACCCAGATGATTAGATCCAAATTTGAAACAGCCTTACCTTGTAATCTTCTATAAGTTTACTAGATGACCTGTTGCAGCTTTGCTCGCAAAAACAAATATGACAGGGGATGAATTAATGGTGGAGCAACCGACCAATGCAAACTCTCTCTCTCTCTCTCTCTCTCTCTCTCTCTCTCTCTCTCTCTCTCTCTCTCTCTCTCTCTCCTCCC